>JBAMBL010001936.1:0-405316 GCA_037043405.1 Drosophila subquinaria
TATTGTCTGGCTAAAAGCAGCCGACACAGCAAATAATACATTAAAATTATAAAATATATATATTAAATTACATTATAAATTAAAATGAAGTTTAAAATTAAGATTCTAAAATTCTCTGGGGAATCTAAAATGAAAAAGAAAATGATTGGCCCAACATTTGTTGCTAGGATTGGGGAAAACCCAGAAAAACCCAATCAGACCAAAATGATATTAATGAGTAGTTAGTTGGTTATATTAGTTAGACATGATAATATAGAGGCTTTAATAGTGAGCGGAGAACACTCGAAACTAATCGTAGGGTACAGTCTATTATAATCTGCACACAGAGTACGAAGAGGTTCGTGCAATGCCCAGTTAGTGAAACAACGTTGGAGATATAAAGGATTAAAGTTACGAGTTACTCTAGAAGGTACATTGAAGGTTATTTCTTCCAACAAATTCGCCGAGTCTATATGACCGTGCAGTAATTTGTGGATGAACATTACTCCAAGCATAGTTCTACGGTTAGTAAGAGAGGGAAGATTGAGTAACAGAAGTCTACTAGAATGTGAAGGCAACTGAATTTCCGAGTTCCAACTCAAGCCACGTTAAGCAAAAATTAAAAATTGTTTTTGAACCGACTCTATCCTGGCACGATGGGATTCATGTTGAGGAGACCACACACATGATCCATACTCAAGAATTGGACGAACAAGAGACGTGTCAAGAAGTTTAGTAATAAAGGGATCATCAAATTCCTTGGACCATCGCTTAATAAACCCGAGAACTCCCATTGCTTTATTGACAGCTATAGCAATATGCTTATCAAATTTCAGTCTATGATCTAGAACTATACCCAGGTCATTAACTGATCTTTCGGAATCATTTAAGCATTCCAATATAATGCCATTAAGTGAGTACTGTGAAATAATGCGGGAAGGTCTATAGAAAGTCATAACTTTACATTTCGAACAATTGAGATTTAATAAATTATCTTGGCACCAAAGATGGAAAGCATTTAAGTCTGCTTGCAAGAGACTAAAAGTAGAAGGATCGCTATACGATAAACAAAGCTTGACGTCATCCGCATACATGATAGCATGGGAGTGAGATAATACAGATGGAAGATCATTTATAAATAACGTGAAGAGTAGTGGACCAAGATAATTACCTTGCGGTACTCCAGAAGTAACTTTAACTGACTTTGAAAATGAATTTTTAGAAAATAACTCTTTGTGTTCTGTTACTTAAATAATTTGAAATCCACAGAAGAAGATTGTATGGAAAACCAAGAAGATCAAGCTTATGAATGAGTAGAGAGTGGTTAACGGAATCAAAAGCTTTACTAAAATCAGTATAAATAAAATCAGTTTGCATCTTTTTTCTTGAACCCTTTAATCACAAGGGAAGTAAACTGAAGTAGGTTAGTGGTTGGAGATCTACATCTCATAAATCCGTGTTGAGTAGGTGAGATAATAGAGCTACATAAGTGTTGAAGATGTGAGGCTATAATTTTCTCAAACATCTTCGGAATAGCAGACAACTTGGAAATACCCCTATAGTTCTGAGCATCGGACTTAATACCCTTTTTATGAAGAGGGATAATATAAGACTCTTTCCAAAGCGCTGGGAAAGAGGAGGAATCAACGGACAAAGTAAACAACTTATGTAATGGTCTGCATAACGATTCTGCACAGTACTTAAGTACAGACGCAGGCACACCATCGGGACCTGGTGCGTGCTCTGGCTTAATCGATTTAAGATCGAAAAGAAGCGAGCTTTCTGTGATTAGAGGGCTGTAAATACAGTTAGAACAGCTTAACCTATACGGGTAAGGCTGGCCAACACGGAAACTACTCGTAGAATATGTAGTTTGGAAAAAGTCAGCAAACAAATCTGCTATGGATTGATCAGTATTAGCTTGAATATCGTTGAAGACAACAGAAGATGGTAATGATGAGGCTTTACGTTTAGAGTTTACGAATTTGTAGAATTGCTTCGGATCTTTAGAGAATTCAAGCTTACAACGTCGCAAGTAATTATTATAACATTGTGAGTTAAGAACTAGAAAACTAGAGCAGGTAATTAAATATCGTGAGAAATCATAAGGATTTCCAGATTTTTTATACTTTTTAAATTGCTTGGATTTCACATTTTTTAAATGTGATAATTCTCTAGAGAACCAAGGAGGTCTATTGCAACTAATTGGTGATACAAGTGGAACACAGATGTCAAAAAAAGAGTTAAGAGTATTATAAAAAAGCTTAATGGCATTATCCAAGTCAGAACATGTGTATAGTTGAGACCAATCAGAACATGAAATCAGAGTGTTTAACTTATTAAAATCAGTTTTACAAAAACTCCGTACTCGCTCAAGTGGCTGAGATGATAGAGCAACAGGCCACAAAGGTAAATTAATATGTGCGTTTAGAGTTGGGTGGTAAGGGTCTTCCGGAGTTACCAATGGATCAATCCTGGATACGATGCTATTATCAGCGTCCAATACAAATAACAGGTCAAGTGTTCTGTTAATAGAATTGCACACAGGATTGATTTGCACCAAAGAAAGCTCAGAAAGACCGTCAATAAATTCATGAGAGCTATCAGGAAAAAGTGAATGCGAGTCATTTGAGGAAAACCATCGAACATCTGAAAGATTAAAATCACCTAAGACAAAAAGCAAGTCAGTGTGAGAAAGTAAAGATGATATAAATTTAATAGCAGTCAGGTGACTATCATATAAAGTGTTATCAGAAAGGGGTGGAATATAAGAACATGTTAAATAGATTGAAAATTTAAGAAAAGAAACTTTCACGCAAATAAACTCAATGTCAGAATTAAATGTGGTTGAAATAGGTTCGGAGGACAGATTAGAATCCACGGCCAACATCACTCCGCCACCTTTACGAGCTATACGATCACATCTATATATAGAGTATTTGGACGAAAAAATAGAAAAGTCCGATGTGGCAGGCTTGAGCCAGGTCTCAGTAAAACAAATGACATCGAAATCAAAAGAATGACTATTGAGATATAGATTAGAGAGTTTACTATTAAGGCCTCGTACATTTTGATAGGCAAGAGTTAAAGAGGAAGTTAGTTTTTTGATGCTTCATTTGAAGATGAAGCAGATGGAGAGGAACCAGCACCTGAGATCGGAGCCCGATCTCTCTTTCGAGTAGAATTTCCCTTGTATTCTGCAACAAAGATATGTTCGGGCCAGAAGTGTTGATGACAAATCTTGTCAAAAACCTTCTCCGAACACGATATCTTGAACGAAGAGATTTCCCTAGGGTAATTAAAATTAAATTTATCCACCAAAATATCAGGATCCTGTATAATGTTTTGGATGTAAGCCTTAACATCATACGAGGACTGATCTTTGGCAAGCCTAGAAACAAAGACATGCTTCATGGGCTTCGGGGGAGGAACGCCTTGGAGGGGCTTAGACACGCGAGGAGGTACGACAGTCAAAGTATTGGCTGCCGTAACAACTGGAGTGGAATTTGATTTTACTCTATTGGGAACAGACGGGGCAGGTGAGACGGAAGCTGCACTATCGAGTGGGTTATGGTCAGTCCTAGCTTGCTGAGAAGTAGATGGCTGAGAGTTAACAATAGATGGCTGCAGACCCAGGTCTAATTGCGGGATTGAAAATGATAACTGCGCCTGGCGCGGAGCAGAACTACTCTTTTTACGTTTAGGAGGCTCATTTAATAAGGATGAATTATTAAATAAGTTCTCCATATCAGAAAAGAGGACATTTGCCTTATGAAATATCTTCGACAAGTCCTTGAAACTATCTCTAGTTCGCTCCATAAATTTACGAACTTGCACCTCTATGTCCCGGCAAGTATCACAGCGCCATCTCAAACCATTGTTCTTCTCAAGACAATCTTTGACTTTCACAGTGATACCAGCACATTTCAAGTGAAAAGTCCGGTCACAAAAGAAGCAAGAAATAAATTCTTGCTTAGGATCAGGTCCATGACACTTATTATAAAAACAGATTAGATCAGACGACATAATAAAACAGGGTATTTTATAGTCGACTACAAAAAGAAAAGTAAAGTGGTATTCTCTCAGGGAATGCTAATCGAAATGCAAAGCACAAAAAGAGATGACAGGCAACAACAAAAACAAAGCTTGTTCACAAACGGCCGCTTGAAGTGCAGAATGCACGCACAAAGCAACAGAAAAAGAATGAGTGAGCAAACACAGACAATGCTTGCAAGCGCTACAACAGATTATCAGTGAGAGCACGAAGAGCGACACTGAGAGCGAGAGAGCAAGTTAACAGCTGTTAATTACCCAAACAAAAGCAGAAAGAAAGAAAAATAAACAAAAACAAAATACTTTGATGCCCAAATTGAAAACACAAATTGTAATTGGTGTAATTATTGAAGACAATCACTGTTTTAACACATTAAATGCACCAAAAAGACACCGACTACGTAGTTATTACAACAAGACAAACACTTTATAATATTTACGTGAAGAAATGCACTAAAAACAAGAAATATTACGGAGCACACAAAAACACGACTGAACACAGAGAGAGTTAGAATGTATTCGATATGATACATATGTATCATATGTATGTATGTTTGCGTGGTGAGTTGGAAATTGATTGAGAAATTGTCGAGCCGGTCAAAGTTGGGCCTGGCTGAAATCCAGAAGAGGAATCACATTTTTTGCACTTTAACTCAATTCCTTGGGCCACGTCTAACCCCATTTGCCGATTCACTTTTGTTCGGTGACCCTTTTTGGCACACAGAACTTATTACATTAGACGCGACACACAACAATGGCAACCCTGGCCAGGAGCTCCGACAAACCTGTATGCTGTTTGCTGTTTGTGTGGGTGTAAATATTTAATATGTATCGATGCCACTGGCAGTTGCATACTTTATGGGGAGGACATAAGCAATATTCCCATTTTCTTTATTCGTTTTTATTTTCCATTCGCCTGCGTATTCTTTTGTTGCTCTTGCACAGATTTATCGCTTATTAGAATCGCATAAAGAGTGGAGACAAAATTGGGTTACCCTGCAGCAGATTAAGATGATTAAGGACTCTCATTTACATGCGAATCCTGCCAATATACTAGTCGTAGTTTAAGAAATATCTGCATCTTTTCTACTTTTAAGCTCCTCGTTGTATATTCTTTAGCTTTCAAAGTCAAAGCAAGTTCTATTAGTGATACAATCAAAAACTTTTTTCAATAACAACAACAGCTTCGAATTTTTGCCATAATATTCTTGTACTCATAAAGAGAGAAGGATATAGGAGAAGTGTAGGAGAGATGTAACTGAACTCAGTTGAATTTGCCAGACAACTAACCGACAATCAATCCCAGCCCGAGCCCCATTATTATCATAAACATAAAGGCGTAACTCACACTCCTCCCCGTCTGTGCACCTGTCTTGTCCTGTCGAGCTGCCAGCACCTCTCAACCCTTCCTACTGGTCCGACTCTCCGACTGTCCGCCTGTCGTTAGGCTATTGAAAAGTTAAGTCGCGTAATCGATTGATTTGCCGGGCATTTCTTTTCAAGGTGCGTTGAGGGCTATAAAGTTTTTGCCTTTGCTCCAGCCTCAGATGCTTCTTCTTCTCCTCCTCTTCTCCCTGCGCTGTTGTCGTCTTTGTGCTGAAATTGAGATTTATTGCAAAATTTGAATTATAATGCAATTTATAATGTAAAATGGCAGACGAGAGACGCAATAGCAGCAGTCGCCTCTGAGATATTGAGCATCATAATGATGATGAAGCTGTACGTTGTCGGCAAGGGTTCAACTTAGTCTGGCGATGAAGATAGAGATGGAGATGAAGATATAGATGGGAATGGAGGAGGGAGTGAATGGAGAAGAGGGCGTGCTCTTTGTTGCTAATGTTGTTGATTCAATTTGACTTTTGCCGTTGAGCCGATCGCACAAAAGCCGTCGAAAGTCGTTTAGATTTGAGACGTATTAAATTGACAAGTCCTTGGAATTAATTTTGCATTGTTAGAGCTCTCCAATCGAATCCCCGTTTCATGATTTGCATAGCATTGAAAGCAGGGCATAAATCACAAGTGCCCAAGGCACAATTCAGCTCGGAATTGTGTTAGAGTTGAATGCAAGTTTAGCAGCAACAGTCGAACAACCTTTCCATTTATTAAATCAACTAACCTTAGCGAATTTCCATGAGTCAAGAGTTCTCCTCCTTTAATGCAAGCACTCAATAGTTGGGCTGGGACTTGAACTGACATAGTATAAAATTTAACTGTAGAACCTTATTTCCTGCAGTTAATTGCAAATTGCTGAGCATTTTTTCAGCAGGATCAACAAAAGCAACAATAACAGAGAGCAAAAGTTGTTGGCCAAACAAAAACAAAATACAACTTTCAAGTTGAAGTGGAAGTTGATGTTGATGTTGATTTTGCTCCTGTTGCCAATACGGTAACTTTTAGGGAACTGAATTCAATACTCGAATGTAAATTTGATTGAAATATGCCTGTTTACGGTATATGGGACAGCACAATCATTGCGAGCGAGCGAGACAGGTATAGAGCATAAGGGAGACAAGTGCATATGTTTTTAAATCAATACTTTTTATAGTATTCCTCATGTCTGCGTAACACACAGCGAGAAAAGATGCAATCAATAAGAATTCAACATTTAATTTAACTGAAAAGTTTCTTTTAGACTTCCAATTATTAAAATATTTGCAGAGAAAAAAAAGTTAAAACTGGTACTTGAATCAAGTATTTAGTATTCGATTTAAGAATATCCGGGATTACAGACCTTTTGACACCGTTTGGATTAATTTTTTTCCGAAATCCCTGATTTATTCTATTTTTTAAATGTAATTAATATGCATATTTATTTAATCGTCAGATAGAGTGATTCTGTTCATGTCGATGTGATATCTGATCTCAATTAAAGAAGCCCTTCATTAATACTAAGGGCTGTACAATAATAGATATGCATTTCTCTCAGTGTATTGTGTAAAGCTGTGTAATGAAGTGTGTGCGTAGAACAGACGGGCTGTCACTCGAACAGAGGGCGACCGAGGCTCTGGCCTAGGGATTCCAGCCTATGCTGCGTATTTGCTAAACCTTCTCTCTCCTTTCCATTCCTTTCTCTTCCGCTCCTCCAGCGACACTTCTCTAACCGAATCGTTGCCTGCGCCGGGGCAGAAGTAAGTGTGTGTGCGTGTCTTTTTGCTTGTAAAGCAATATTTCAATCAAAACAAGAAATAAATTACAGGCTTCACTAGCAGAGAGCGACAGACACGAGCACAGCAACGAACTAAGAACTAACGCAGAAGTAAAGTAAGAGCTGCAGAGACAGGACAGGACAGGACAGGACATGGAAAAAGGGCGGGCAGGGCCAAGACACGAGTACTTTTAGGCCAGGATGGGGTTGGGTTTCGGGACATGCCAGGCGGCGACTGCAGTCAAAAACAATGCAGGCAAAAAGTTGCGGCAGCTTTTTTACCCCCAAGCAAAAGAAAGCAAGTTAAAAAGTTCAAGTAGAAGTAAGTACAAAACTATTTTGTAAACACGCATACACACAAGCACACACACTCACACACACACACACTCACATGCAGGCAGTACTCGAAAGTTGCAAGTTGCAAAATGAAGTGTAGCGTAGGTGAAGCAGAGAAGTTGAAACAGGCCCAGAAATGCCTACAAACAGAAACGAGCTTGACAGCAGGCGGCACTCGCAGGCAACTCAAAATGTCAGTTGCCTCTCGAGGGCAACGGGGAGCAATAGAGGGGGGTGGGGCTTGCTTTGAAATTTAAACTATACTAATGTAAAATTAACTAGAATGAGGAATGTTCATTTTGCAATGTGCTACGACGTTTCCTATGATGAAACCGACTAGAAATTTTCTACTTTTCGTTATTTTTACTTTGAATGGTTTTTGAAAAATAAAATGTTGAAAAATTCAAGTAAATTTTAATAGCTTTGACATTTATCAACCGATTAATTTAAATCATCATTTCGGTACAGTTATAAGCATTAAGATAAAGATATTTGTGCTATTTAGGGACTTGTGTCCAGACAATCAATCGAACTGAGACTTCCTAAAAGAAGATCAAAAGAGGGGAGAAGGACTCGCGATTTAAGCATCCTCAATATGCAATTTAAATAAAATTGGACAAAGATTGGGTCTGAGCTTCAAAGGTAGTAACCTTAAGACTTAACTGGAAGTCTCTGGGGCTGACTTCTTAATGACTTGGAAGAGGTATTCGCTCAGGCATGAAGACAAATATGAAAGCCAAAACATTAGACCACAACATTTGAGGCCTCAAACAATGCTTCTGTGTGGCTTTAACTGAAGCCCTTACTATTTTCCTCTTGCATTTAAATTTCATTTCAGTCGAGTGAATCTTTAAGGTGCGCAATTAAGTTAAGTCTGTTTTCGTCCGGTTTTATTTGTTGAAATGCAATTTCGACAATTGTAAATGACTTTAACGTAATTTTCCGCATTTTGCAGCGGATCTCTTTGCAGTTGACTTGTGTCATGTGTCATTCTCACACTTTGCATTTCTTTTGGAAACTGGAATTGTAAAGAAATAAATATCAATTTATACCTGCAGCCCCGAATCGAATTGAAAAATGTGTAACTCAAATTACATAAATAACAGCACATGGCTGTGGACCATTTCAGGTCGCGTCTGTTTCCCCAAATATAAAAAGGTCTGTGAGTATAGACAAAGGACAAGTGAAATGCCATAAATTGGTAAAATCCATTTTAAATATTATTACACGAATCATGGTCTTATCCTTTTGTACAGACACTGAGATTTCCATTTTATTTTTATGGAGTCTGGTTAATGGACAAGTGTAGTTAAAAAGAGACACATTGCTGCAATGAGATTGATACTTTAAATATTAAGCAATTCCTTACGATGTTACGTTAATGACGCGAAAATGTCTAGCATTGAAATTGTTAAGTAAATTGATTTCTATGTAAGTTTCGAATGCATCAATCTATGGCAAAGACTTCAAAGTCTTTGGCTTTTACTTTGGCTTCTCTCGAGTCTCAATAAGGCGTATTATCTGAGCAGACGCAGAGATACAAATAAACATATATACAAGAAAGTGCGCCAAGAATTTTATTATAATTCATAAAGCGTGTGGATGAGTCACAAAAGCGTCTGACAACTGACAACCCAAAGGCTTCTGGAGCTCAGCTGCCAAGCTTCAGCGTCCTGCGTCCGGCAAATGAAGTCGAAAAAGTAAACTTTTTATCAAGTCAATATTCTACGTTGACTGAAAACCGCAACGTCAACGGCGTCGAGGGCGACGGCGACTGTGCTGTCGGCAGATTTACAGACAGGCCAATGACATGGCCAAGGAAACTGCAGAAAGTTGTGCCATGTTTCCTTCATTCTCCTGACAGCATCGCTGTCCTCATCCAGGCCAGACCAGAGCAGACCAGACCAGACCAGACTAGACGGCGGCGTTAACCTTTGCTGCCATATTTTTGTGCCTTCTGTGCCTTTT
This sequence comes from Drosophila subquinaria, assembly GCA_037043405.1. Classification (NCBI taxonomy): domain Eukaryota; kingdom Metazoa; phylum Arthropoda; class Insecta; order Diptera; family Drosophilidae; genus Drosophila; species Drosophila subquinaria. The sequence continues at coordinate 9,482 of JBAMBL010001936.1, forward strand.
TAGCATTTTTATTCAATTTCGATTTCTGTGCTTATAAGCGAGTCTCGATTGCAGCTCAATAAGCTGGCCAAGGATTAGAGCACTGGGAATTGACTTCCTCTCTTTCGCTCTCTCTCTCTCTCTCTTTCTTTATATTTCTTTCTCACTCTGTTTGCATCAAATTATTATTCATTGCAGACACGAAGTGAGTGCAAGTTATGTAGCAGGCAGCTTTTTATCAATGCTGCTTTGGTTGCTGGCAAAATTGATTCACCTTTAAGTTTACAGCAAATTGCCTGAAATAAATATTTAGCTTGCCAACAGTTCCACAGGACACAGAACAGCCAGAACTCGGAACTGTTGCTGACACTTTCGTTGCACTTCTCCTCAGCTGGTTGCATTGCCTGAATGCCTGTCAGTTATTCCGGAGTCAAGAGTCCGTAGTCCGGAGTCTGGAGTCCGGATTCCACAGCTAACAGTTAACAGTTAACAGTTAGTTAGTGCCCTGTAGGTGCTTTCTTTCACAGCCGAGGTGTCGGACTGTGCATAGCTCCGAGACGGGCACCTGTCAACTGTCCAACTCCTTTCCCTGGCCATCTCTTCGCCAGCTCGCTTCAGTTCATCAGGGAAACGATGCCGTAGCCTTTCTGCTGTCGTCCCTCCTTCACTGCTGGATAACAATGTCTCAGATGACTTTTGAAAACTATTTAGAAATGCTTCTCATTAATATTTGCCAATTATGTTTATAAATATTGCATCAAAGCTCTACTCTAACAATTCTGTTCTAAATGAGATCTTGTGATCCGAGATTCCAATCAGTGTTGGACAATTAAGCAAAAGGGGAAGTGGAAAAGTCTGCAGAACAATACGGAAGTTGAGAAGAAATCGCCAATTACCAAAGAAATCAATTAGACAGAAAGAAATGAGCGAATATTGAAGGCAAAAGCGACAAATAAAACATCTTGCCAACAAAAGACACGTACCACAATCACAACAGAGACGGAGACCAAGGGGGGGAGGCAGTTGAGAGAGGTGAGAGCCAACACACGTTGAGTAAATATGAAAAGATGACAACCGAAGAAGCAGGGCCCGAGACCGGGAAGCGAATCAAATCTCGGGACACACGTAGACAAATACAGAGGGACAAAATTGGAGCCACTCCCATCGCAAACTATTCGGGGCGGGGAGAGGAGGGGAGAAGGGGCGCCGAATAATTCCATTAGTTAAATAAATAAACAAAAAGCGAAATGAATGATTGAGCAGCTCGAAGGAGACTTTAACTTCCCTGTCACGAGCAGTGACTCCGTCGCCTCCACCTCCACCTTAGCCTCCCACTCCCCCGTCTTACCCAGGTGGTCAGAGTAGGACTCGGGACACGTGACAAAGGTTACCAGAGGCCGGCGGCGAAGTCGCTGCGTGCATAAACCAAATGCAAACACACAAAACCGCGCACACACATGCTGTTGTCCGTGCGAGGTCTCAAAAGATGTCACTCGATTGTGTCCTGGTGAATATTACATGAGCATCTCGGCACCATCATGGATCCTGAATCGCCAGGCAGCGCCAGCGTCATGTATTGACCCATTTTGACGTCCTCAAACAATCCCCCAAGCGCTCAGTCGGCAACAGACCAGACGAGGCCAGACTAGGAAGACAAGCGGACTTGATGGCCACCCACCTGGTCAGGTGGAGTAGTTTCGCTTAATAAAGTCAAATGCCACCAAAATCAAAAGGAAAATGCCACTTACGCCTAATGGCATTGGAGAGCTCTGCAGCTGACAGCTACACGCTCACACACACCCACGCTCACACACATCCAAAGCCACAGACACAACAACAACAACAGCAACAAGGATGTTGAGCCTACTCGATGGGGCCCAAGGCAACCAACCAACCACCGAGTAGACGCAGTGGCGACGTTGTCATCTTCGTCGTTGTCGTGAGTAAATTGGTGGATTTTTAATTGTATTAACGTGCCAGGGTTGCCATCCAAAGCATCCTTCTACCTTGGGCATCCTTGTACCTTGGCACTTAAGTGCGCGTGGGCTTCAAATATTTGGATATTGCTTCATTTGATTAAGTTGATGCTCGAGATTTGTCCAAACTGTGACATCTCCATGTGTGTGTGTGTGTGTGTTTAGAAACCAAGACATTGCATCGCTAATGAAGTGTCCTTCCTCTTAAGAGACGATAGAGAGAGAGAGAGAGAGAGTCAGTAAGAGAGAAACAGAGAAGAGAGTTGGTGCACTTGAATCTCCTTTTAGTCATCCTGTTTCAGCACAATCGCCAGCACTTCTGGATTCCCTCTGAGTACTTACTTTGACTGTTCCATTGTAAAAACTAAACAACATGGCAACTGGGCCAAGTGTCCTCCTCCTGCTCTTGGAGTTGCCATTACAAGTGCAGGCGATTAAGCTCGGCAACAGCAACGAGCGTCGTTAACAAAACACTGCAACTAAACAATTAACTTTTATAAAAATCCATGTAAGCCGCGCCAGCACTGACACCGATGGACGAGGGGCAGGAGAGAAGTGAAGAGAGGAGAGGGACTTGGTCAACCAACGTCCAAGTCCAAAGTGAACCGGGCAACCGCAGCGATGCCAGTGGCGACTGACCATCGGAGCAAACGCTTTCAAGTTGCATTACAAGGACACACAGCAACCCAGCAGCCAGCCAGAGTTGCCACCCACACCCGCAGTGAGCGCTTATCATTTTTGCAACGAAGCAATAATAAGTCCCGAAGGACATGTGGTGCAGTGGCTTGTCGCCGGGTCGGTCGATGGGTGGTGTGGGTGGTTTGGTGGTTGAGTAGCTCTGTATGTGAGTCTGTCGGTTACGTTGGGAACTCTACAAGTATTCAGTGAAAACCATATTTAATGAACGAAAATGCAGACAAATTGGTGACAACTGAAAATGCAAATGCAAATGCAAATGCTGATGGCGAGATGCAATTGAATCGCACTTTGTAGATGACCTACTAAATATTAGTACAGTAAACATGACAGAACTTGATTAAATGTGATTTGAATGAACTTCGAATATGTCACAAATGCAAATTATATTAATTGGCAATCGACAATTGGAGTGAACTTGAGACACAATTATCAGTGTTTAATAATTTAATAAACACTGTTTATCAATGTCAGGTTTTGACAAGCTCAAGAGCAACAAGTCGAGCGTAATTATATTAAATTGTATACCCTTGTCGAGATTACTACAATACATTACAATATTTAAATATAAGTATCGCAGGTATATATATTCTTGATCAAGCTTCTAATTTATACAGAAGATTTACTCCTGTAATGACCTTTTCTGCCTACTGAAGGACCAAGCAATGACAGCCGGCAGATAGCACGACCAAATAAAAATTAAAAGTGGTTTCCGTGAAATCCGTAAAGTGTGTCAGCGTCAACATCAGCAACAATGAGGTGGGCGGCCAAGTTGGCCACGGGTTGACAACTTGTTTGACATAATTCAACACGCAGTGGCGAGAACCTTTCTGACAGCAATTAAAAGAGCATTTCCAACCGATCCGATAATGGTACCAGTCCCACTCCCACTCCCAGTCCCAGTTTCAGTCCCTGGACAATGGACTCTTGTTCATTTGAGCTGAAGCGTTTTCCCATGCGCCTGAAGCAATCCAGGGCTGAAGGACCTGTGAGGTGGGGCTGATTCGCAGCTTTTGTATTTTTAATGCTTAAAACAAATAATTGCAAATAAATGGCTGTTCATTGGAGAAAACAATGACATATATTGACACTGGCATCTTCATCATCCTTATCATCAGGGCCAGCTTAATATGAAAATTTAAATTACAAAATGCAGAATGCAGAATTGCAGTTCGCTCAAGTGCAGTGGAAATCATATTAATAAAAATAATGAGTTGCTGCCCCCGAAAAGCAGCTTGAAAACCGATTAAAAATTGAGCAGCTCTGCGCCGGATGTTAAGTAGAAATGTCAATCTGACAGCTGCTCCTGCCCCTTGGCCCTGCTGCAAGTGGGAAAGGGATGACGAGTCGCCTCTTCACGATTTCAACTGTCAATGTCGGCATATTTATTTGTAAATACTTCTCATACTCATTCATCTCATTCATTGCAAGGGCTTCGATTTAAGTTGCTCTTTATATTGTTGATGATTTTCTTGCAAATCCTCGTGAGAAAGCACAGGAGAACAATCCATCCCAATAATATTGAGATAATGCGAGTAAAGCGTATTTATTTCTATAAATCGGGAGCTTAATAATATTAAGTGATAATGAAAGTTGGGAGTCTAAACCATTGAAGGAGTTAGATAGAAACACAGCTAAATATGAACTGGAGATTAAACAGTGAATCCACGTTAATACAGTTTTAATCTATAAAAAAAGATGCAAGTTTCAGAAGAATCATATAGTATATGATTGCTCCTTTGCTCGATTAGAATTTAATTGAAGAAGTAGAGTACAGAAAAGGAACTATGATTCTTGTTTTGACCATGTTTCGTATTGGGTTATTGAGTGGAAAATTTAAAATTAGTTGCTCGTGAATCAGTTGAGTAGAGTCAACTGAACGGGGAGTGGAGCGATCATTGAGTAATAAAATCCAAATGGTTTTGATTAAGAATAGATAAGACACCTTTTGATGATCTCGCACACATTTAACGCTTAGAGTTTCCGACAATTTCGGGGAGTGCTCCACACATTTCCCCGAAATTTATGGCAGCTAATAAATTTTCAGCTGCAAAGCAAATTATTTTCTAATTTCTGCTAATCACGCGCTCGTCTGTTCAATGCACAGACAGACGACAGCCAGGACGACCAGGAACAACCGGCAGCACACGGACTTAAATCGATGCAGTCTATCCACCTCATGGACGGACAAACGGACGATGGACGGGTCTTTTATCTATCTGTGCCGTCGCTCGACGTTGGCGGCGACATCGTGGCTTCGACACAATCAGGAGACATTTGACATTGATTAGTTTTCCAAGAATTTTTAATATACATTCGACGCGTCGCAACGTTAGCTGGGGGATTTCGGCTTTGGCTTTGGCTTTGACTCTGTGTCTGTCTCTGCCTCTGTCTCCGTCTCTGTCTCTGCCTCTGGTTGGCGGCAATCAGGCAGTCCATTAGGCGGGCGTGTTTTTCCACGCTTCATTTACTCATTTCATGCAATTTCTTAATATCAATTTTCTTTTGATTTTTTGGTCTTGGGGCTCGCTTTAGTTTTGAGACACGCAATGCATTTAGCTGTCGTTGCTCCTGTCGCCTTTGTCCTGTGGAATTTTACTCACACGCACTCACGAGTCACCACAAATCCCCTTGCCACTCCCCTTCTGGACTGACAGCAAATAATTTGCTGTCGTTTATTATAGTCCTTGCCAATCCAGGACGACTTTTTTATTGATTGCTGCCGGGAATCATACTTGGTTATTGGTAATAGCCGGGTTAGGTGCGTCCACTTTCTGTATGTGGCTTGTCATAAAAATGGGAAACTACATTATTGACCAGATTGTGAGTATTTTTGTCAATATGATTGCCTGACTTCCTTCTGCAATGCCAAACGAAATCCATGAAGTTATTCAACTTGTCACATACGTAAAGTATCAAGGCCGAAACAAAACTATAAAAAAACTTTAGAGTGCGAAAATTAGACAATTTTAATAGATTATATTTTCATCAGCAAGGGGACGACAAATTGATCTACAGTTTGTAAACCCGTAAACCATGTGACACATGTTAAAATCACAACGAGACTCATCGAATTGTGTCATGTGTGACAACAAAGAAAGAGTTGTACACGGCTATTTGCATGTTCCCAACTTAAATTAAGTTTGAGGACAGAGAGAAAGAAAAAGTGTGTTGGCTGTTTTTTGTATTTTTGCGAGCTAATTCAATTTCGCTTTTCGTGTGTCGCTCAATACACCTGTGTCCTGGAATTCTGATGCTCTCAATGCTCTGCTCCGGTGCCTCGTCGCTCCATTGCGCAAATACACTTAATACAATTTATTATTGTAACATAATAAAGACGAATGCCATTGCCAAAAGCCGAATTCGAAGGTCCTCATAAAAGTGGAGTTAAATCAGAGAATTGTCATTGAATCGAAATTGAAAGTACAATTCAAGTCCTTTATTTTATTTTATTTTATTTCAGTGTTGCAGTGCTTTTCAGACATGCACGAGTATGCAAATCAATTTAACTGAAAATTTTCATTCAAGATTCGCCCCTTTCTTGGCTTACTTTCTTCTCCGTCTCCACTCTCTGTTTTTTTTCTGCGGATCACACGTAGTGACTGCAGTTTCGCAATACTTGTAAATGAATTGCGCCGATTGAGCATTGCATTGAATGTGTATTGTGAGAACTTGATATTAAAGACAGAATGTTGACTACCGTATTACACATGCATGTATGGAGTTAACATATTGTCTTTAAATGTGCAAGTATCACACACACACACATATCAGGGCAATGAAGAGCATCAGCCAGCAATTGGCCGACCAGGAACTGGCCAGACCGGATTCACCCGCATAGTGCAGAGCCGAGTGATCCACAAAATTGTAGGCGGTATTGCGGTCCTTCAAACAGTTGTCTCTGAGATCGGCAAAGTATCGCATAGGATAATGGTAACAGAACAGTTTCGAGACGGTCAGTGTGATCGTTTGAAATTCATCGCAAGAGAATGCGTTCCGTTCAACCACCGTTAGGGAGTTACAGTGCATCAGAGGTGAGGCGTACATCGTTACGAAGACGGAGAGCATCAGACTATCGGGCGCAAAGATGGCATAAGGAGTACCCTCTTCCACATTGTTGTCTTTGTAGTTGCGCCTCAAGGCTGTCGTAATTGAGCCAGCGCATTGCAATTTCAAGGGTACTCCAAATATGTTAGAACAGTTGCCGAATTGCGTGATAGAATCCTTCTGCGATCGAGCGTTGACAATGTAAGCCAAATAAAACTGACTGACTAAAGTTAGTTGCAGAACGAAAGATGTGCTTATAAACATGCTTAACCATCACCAGAATTTCGAATTGATTAGAACTGAAAAGTAAACTTGATATCAAACGTCTTTCTGCCCGCACAGAATCAATCACACAGAGTTAATTGCTTCAAGAAGTTTAAGGAAAGTGTTCAGCAAACACTTTTATTCATTAACTACCCAGCTTATGTCATTTGTCTTCCCACGAAGCATTCAATAAAGTTGCGAATGTATCCAAGTCAGCCTACGGCGAGTGACATTGACCATTTTATTTGAAATACATCTTTAAATGCTTAGGCTAAATAAATAAGCATCTTCCATGATGTTAGTTGGTCTTACATTTAGATTTTTTTAAGACAAAGCCTAGTAGCCTCGTTACTTCAATTCTAATTTTACTAAGATTTCAAATTGAATTTCGAGATATTGATTTGATTTTTACATATTCATCGAAATTGATAAACGAACTATGCATGATAAATTAATATGTGAAAAATCCAAATTAACTTGAAATGAATTTTGATTTTTTCGGTGGAATTATACTATTTTTTTTTTAGTATTTGAGTTTAAGTGCGCCATTTAGGTTTGCAATTAAATAGAATAAATAAAGTAAGTCTTGGGAATAGTTTCTTTTTAAATGTATAGATAGATGTGTACATATCAGATATACATATGTCGCGTAACAAGTATAATAAATTTCAAAATTCACTATGAATAATGCTCAATACCAATTACGGTTGCTCCTTCTCAGCATGCTGGTCATTAGGCTTCAGGCCGAGCGGCGACATGACAACAGTTTGACGCCTGAGCATAATACAGGCGACTGCGCTTTTATGCGTTCATTGAGCATTAAGAGAATCTGTAAGGCGACCATCACCACGAAACTGGCTAGACAATGGAGGGATACTAGAGCTCCGTCTGGCACGCCGTATATGATTTTTAGCAGCGATGAGCTTAAGGGCTTTCTCTTTATCTCGTTCCATCGCTCACCTTTGTTCAGTTGCACAAGGTTGATAGTCCACGGAAAGAACTATAGCATCAAAGGCAGGTCTATGGAAAAGGCAGAAGATCGCCAAGAGGCAAGAGATTTTTACCAATATCAATCTGATGCGGTGCACTCGGATATGCACTGCTTTAAGTCGCACCTAACCTACCCAGCCGCTCTACTTGCCCACTGTCAGGGGTATCCACTTAAAAGCGACTCTGAAATCGACATTCCTGTGCTGCATTATTCGCACTACAAAAAAACTAGAAATGCCGCAAGTGTCTTGAAAGCGAGACAGGTTCTAGCTGCAGCTCAAGCTCTTACTGCAACTCTACTGATACTCGAATTAAACTTATAAAATTGCCAGAGTAAAGTTTGCTTAAAACGAGAATGATCGATTGCAATTCACCGATTGTCTTCTATCTGATATTTGTGACGACTCGTGATCAACTTGTTTGCAACTCAGATGCCGCCGTTTGTCAATAGACGGCTCTAGCAATGAGACATGAACTTAGAGAACCTCTAAGATTGTAGAGCTTCCGGATTTGTGATTCGATTTTATCACTGGGTAACCATATCGACTTTAATTGATGCGATTTAGGCGAGTAATGCTCGAAAAGCGGCTAAAATACGAGCAGAGCCACGAAGAACTGATTTAACAGGTAGACACACATTGTCTGCGATTCCAAATACAATAAAACCTTTTCCACCCGCCATATTCTCAGATGTTACGCCGTCCGATCATTAATGAATTAACTTCTCACATGAAACAAGTTTTTTACAATAAAGTTGCACTTGCATTCAAAACACAGCGCGTTTTAATTGCACACTGAGTATATTCAACACAAGTTAAATTTCCATATGTGAATTTCCCAAACCTTAGTATTTAAAAAAGCTGATTTGATTTGCGTGAATTTATTCTTAAGAAATTATTTACTTATTAATTTAACATGATAATAAAATTGATTTTATACTCACGCTTATTTTCAGTTAAATTTTCTTGTTTAGAAGGATGTTGCATTAATTTCTTCAAAAGAATTAAACATTAAATCAATAATATATCTTGTTAAAAATCAATTCCATTTGTGGTCGCGTGCCAAATCACATTATTATAAATATTTTGGAAACCTCAAAGCGATAAAATCTACTTTCTACATTAAAAGGGAAGCTAGTCTAATCACATTGAAAAATTAGCTATTATCTAAAATTTAAAATCATGCGAGTTTCACGTTTACACTCCTGAAAATGTTTAGAAATAAAGGAATAATAATTATACGCTTTAGAAATTTTTATTTATGGGACCATAAAAAGTTATTTGAGCCTTTTCTAAGAGAGCTACAACTTTGCTCACAATTTACACACTACACAAAAAAAATGCGGGTTATTTAGCCCGAATTCAATCGGAAACGATGTCAGAAGTGGGGTAATCTCGGATTTTCTTAAACCAAGTATGAAATACTTGATTTTTTCAATCCCGAATTCAATCTTGAAATTCTTAAAAAAAATATTTTTTTTTGTTCTTTTTTTTTTAATTTTAATTTTTTAAAATTTTATTTTTTATTTATCTATTTTTTTTTTTAAATTTTTAATCTTTTTTTAACATTTTTTTTTTAAACTTTTTTTTTATATATTTTTTATTTACATTTTTTTTTTAAACATTTTTTTTCAATGAAGGGAAAGTTTGACTGCAATTGACGACTGGGGGAATCGAACCCAGGTTTTTTTGAAACAGGTCGGCGACTCTAACCACTGAGCCACCGGACCAGTTGAAAAGAGAGAGGCCGAGAGAGAATCAAGTAATTTGGGCCTATTTTCCCCATTTTAATCCCGATATAGACTTGATTGTTCAGCTTAATCCTGAAAACATACTTAAAAAATGCAGGCTTAAATTAAGTATTTTAGGCTTGATTTTAGAATGGCTTTTTTTTTTCTTTGTAAGAACTTAAAAGAATTTTATCGAGACGTCAGTGAAGTTAGGAAATTTTTGTCACAATGTAAATGAAAAATAAAATATGAAATTTAATCTTCTAGTGATGGTCATATTATCTGTGATATTTCAAAAGTGCATTGAAATTGACGCTTCATTTTATAACTGTGAATTTCTAATCGAGACGGGACCCCCATTAGAGCTACTCTGCTCGGGACATTACAATTTAGAATTGAAACTAAGGTATCGCGACAACTTGGTTGCCACAAATGCCCCATATCGAATATGGACAAGATCGAACTCGGGCTATAGGCGACAGATCTTCGTATCCTTCTATGAGTCTCCCATATCGCACTGTTTCAATATAACCTGCCACCTTAACTGGCTGCACTGCGACAAGTCAGAGATGTTCGGCATAATCGTGCATCCCGACGAAATTCATTGCTTCCGCTACACATTCTCCTATGTGAGGGATCTGCAGCGAACCTGCAATGCCCATATGGACGAGATGGCCGACTATGTGGGCATTCACTATGCCAATTTATTCGATCTGAATGGCAACTCATCGGCGACAATCGTACTTAAGGGAAGCAAGCTGGCAATGTTACTCAAATTTCTCGTGCTAATATGGAGTTGGAAACTTTTGAAGTCGGTGCTGCAGGTGATCGTTCTACAGAAGGCTCTGAACAGCAGTTTCATAGCTCCTATAATGTGAGAGATTGAAAAATTTCAAAATATTCTACTAGCTTAAAATTTGTATATTGTAATTTTTATGCTCTTAAGAATCGATCGGAATTAAATTGTTAATAAATGGTGTATCGAAGGCTTCGATCGTACGTACATATAAATTGGTTGGTGATCAGGTAAATCAGCAGAGGCATCATCTTAAATGTAATATAGCTTCGTGGCTGGTTTAGTACTAGTTAGAACACAAAATATGGCGTTTAGTTTTAAATATTTGTCAAGTGAAGTGTAAATTTTATTGTATTTTTCGTTTAACCACTTTCCACATTGATTTTAGTGTCTCTGCTGAACAAATTGACAAAAAATGATTTCAGTATCATTTGCTGCAATACTATAGGCCATGCCAGTGAGCCCCCAATACGCACGAGGTTACAATATCCATTTGATTGCTTGTTGGCTGCTGCTGATTCTCTATCCCGCTAAAGTGTCAAGCGGCCTGAAGAACTGCTCCTTCATCGACGGCCACATACTGGAGTTTGTGTGCACCGGAATCTATGATCGTTCCCTGCGTCTGCAATACAAGGATCGCATTCCGGTCCTAGAAGCGCCCTACGCCATCTGGCAACGAGCAGATTACTACGGCGAGTCGATGCTGCTCGTTGTGTTCTACGAGGGTCCGTTGTCGAACTGCTTCAATCTTGTATTTGACGATGGCAAGTTCTACTGCGACGGTCGCAACTATCCAATGGAGATTGAAGATACCATCCTAGTGCATTGTATGCCCTTTACATTTACCTACGCCGACGAACTGCACAAAAAGTGCAAACGTAGCCGAAAGACGCATAAGGCGGAGTCCGTATCCTCAGTGTTCATCTACATGGAGTCGAATATTATACATAAGTCAAGATCGTCCAAGTCTCTGTATTACTCGTATCTTCTTTTTATATTTACATTGCTCATAAGTTTTTAAATTTGACTAACCAGAACAAATTTTGTTGGTAATTAATAAAAACGAAAACTATTACACTCAACGATTTCCGACTAGAGCACATCTACATTTTTTAGCCCACTATTTTTCAATAGCTTTCTCTTCTTTCTCAAACTATATTCGACTAAACAAAATATTAAAATTCCAGCTAAACTTAAATTTAACATCGATTGGGGTACGATAACGAGTTGCTGTTGTCCTTTTGCTGAAATTTCAGACTTGCGATACTAGACAATGGCAGACAAAAGCAACTGCCCAGCTGCCATTGACACACACAATCACACACACACACACACATACACACACTCACATACACGCACTTATACCTATATAATCGTATACACACCGAATGACACTAGAGCATCGCATTTCATTGTCATCATTGACATTGTCATTGGCGTTGGCGTAATTTATGTGCTCATATGAACTACAAACATATTGGCCTGTGGTGTTCAGCTACAACAACAACAACAACAACAACAACAACAACAACAACAATAACAGCTGCATTGGCATTAACAGCAACGAGTGTCAATTTCTGGCCAACTTCTCAAAATGGCTTTAATGCCTACGATAAGTAACTTCAAGCGTGTTGTCGGCTTAAAGAGTTGCATATCACACGGGAAACTAGACCTCAACTAAATACATACATACATATATGTATATTACACTAGCCTTTTATTTCATATTAAATGCTTATTTATATTTTTTCAGTAGTTTTTTTATAACATTCTGATAGATTTGTTTCGGCTGTTGCTTTCTCCAAGCAAAGAGGGATCCCCATTTTAAAAGGTCGCCAAAATTAAATCTGCCAGTAATTTCTGTCGTACGCATTCGTTGCTCCCACTTTTTCACTATATAAAGCAATACAAACATGGAACAGAAACGTATTTTCCTTACAGTAAAGCCATTTCTATCCATTTTAAAATTTTCATTGATTGACAAATAGTTCTCAAGAATAGCCTCAAGAACTGAACTTAATGAAGGCACACTGTCCACTAAAAGTTTTTTTTGTTTGTTTTTAATGAATCCAGATAGAGATAAATCGGCATATCTGCAAACAACTATATTTTGAAAAGTATGTGGATTCCCATTAGAAAAGAAAAAACATTGAACTTTGAACAGTATTTTGTTCAGATTTTTTCTCGATTTTTTCAGTACCAACAAACATTTTTGACTTTATGAATCAATGATACAGCGAATGTAAGCTTTCAGATTATCCAGGCTAAGCGGTTTGTTCTTGGAAGTTGGTGTTTTTAAATAACCTCTAGCTCTTTGAGTTGCTCAAATGGACGCGATCATACATTCAGAAGGACAACAAGATATGGTCCATTGGAAATTGTAGTTATTGCACATGAAGGACATGTATTCTTTCTTGTGTCTGCCTTCTTCTGTGTTAACTCAGGGACTCAGACAATAAAAATGTGTACGAAGAAATTGCTTCAACTTTTGTATAATATTTGAATGCGCTTGAATTGATTGTACTTTTATTTTTTAATTCTCTCGTCGTGTCTTATCTTAACATTCACACTTAAATGACGTCGCACAAAATGTAAAATGTGCGGTAAGGTTTTACATAAGCAAATAAACAGCAATGGTATTGAGGTAGTGATGGTTATCCTTTGATATAAAGGAGACTTAGTGAGTTTTCTTTTTGGGTAGCAACACACACAAAGAGATAATCACCATTAGTTCAGTATGCAAAGTAAAAGTGAACAAAAGGTTTGCCTCTCACGCGCATGTCCTGATTTTTACGCATGGCTGATAATGCACACACGCACTGAAAGGACATGGAAAGGATACCATAGAAAAGTGCGCATTTGCGCGAGGCTTTTTATGAATTTTATTTTGAAGCAGCCTTTCACTTTTTGCACTCACACACACACACATGCTCATGTACATAAATACGGTTCTAAAAATACAAAAAATTCGTAGAAGTGTGTGCTAAATATGCCAACAGGGATACTCGGAATGACAGGAGACGGAACAAGGACGTTTGGCAAGCGATTTGTGGAGGGACATAAACGGGGTTAACGTAGATGTAGTTGCATTTGATATGAATCTGTGTCTTTGGTCAAAACTTTTCATATAATTTCTCTAAAGGATCACGTATCCTTTAACTTTCATAAAAGTTATTCTAGTGAAATCTGCTCTTCGGCTGTTTCATTTTCATATGCCAGAACATATCTAAGCCCAATTCATGTTTTTTAATTGTGAAGCAAAACTGTCAAAGCTGAATTGAAATCTCAGCTGAAAAATGCAATGAGAGTGCATAGTGAAATATTTTATTTGATTTAATTTACTTTGATTGAATTAAAAGTCATAAAAGGACGCAGGACGGCAATGCTCACATAACGGAAGCAAATTTAGTTTACTCCCCCTCGACTCTCCCTTGGGGTCGCTTTTGAGCAATTAAAATTTCTCTGCGCTGTGTGCCATTTTTTGTGATTGCCGTCGCTGAATGCATTTTTCAGTGACGAGTCCTTTTGGCTTTTTGCCTGTAAAATAAAAATTACGTATACGCCAGCAACTTCAAATGGCGCAACATGGCGTATGCGTATTCTCGTTGTTGTTATTGCTAGCATATTTCACTGCACACCGGTTGCCATTTCCGCGCCAAACAAAAGCAAACCAGCCAGCGACAACGCCAGATACAACACACCTCGCTGTCCCTCCAACCCCCCGACCACCCGACACCCCGCACCACCGACCCCCTTTGTGTAGCTGTAATTGTAAGTGTATACGAGTATATCTATAAAATACGCAATTACAACATGTTGCCGCAGTCGTCGTCGCATGCTCCCTTTATGAATTTATACATAGCCCACCACAGCTCCTCCACCTTCTGTGGGCGCCCCCATGTTTCCTGCCCTCCGCATCTTTGCATCTCTCTGAATCTGCACACGCTTTGTTGCATCCACTCAGCAGTTGCCATTAGGAAACAGCTCTGTAAAAAAGAGTCACCATTTTGTTAGCTCACCGAATTTAATATACACTATGTACACTATCAAATAAATTTGTGGATCAAAGGAATGTTGACAATTTATTTATTTAACATATACAAAAGACAAAAGAATTTAGAATTTAAGAAGAAATTTTAATATTTATTTGCTTTTAATTTAAATGTTATTCCCATATAAGCTGCTTGATCTATTAGTGGAGCTTTTAAGTTTGATTTTAGTTGAATATACGAATTAGCATTTATATTAACTTTTGTTTTTGATATACAAAATGTTGCTTTCATTCGAGTTCTTACAAATTTTAATTTAAACAGTCTGTGACGACAAACTCATTGAGGTTATTCATCACTCTACGAATTATCAGTGCTGGATTTAGTCGAATTGCATGACAAAGTCACAATATCTTTTAGCAGGAAAGGTGTAAAAGCTGTTGAAAAAGCAAAGTGCGAGTGCTTGTGCAAGTATTACGACAATATTTTAGTTTAGCCATATCTAAAAAATGGGTAACAACTCATCCGGGCGGGGCAGGGCAATTCTGGCATTCACCTCAGCGACGCTCGTTAGAATTGGTTTGTTATTGTTTTTGTTTTCATTCTCACGGCTGGGCTGTTGTCTTTGTGCAGTCAACTCTGGGGAGCCTCGAACACGCCCCTAAAAGGCAGAGAGTGCAGTATGAATGCGAAGGGTCATACTCATGAGTTATGCCCAGCAATATGCAGCAACGAAGTTAGTTTTGTATATTTTATGTGCAGTTAAGCGTTTGGACTGTGCAACTGCAAACATGTGTCAAGATTGTGTTGGGCATAGGAATTCTGAGTGCTAAATGCCTGTGTGCCTAATTGGCAGATGCTTATTGAATGATCTACCTTAGAGATAAATAATCATCAACAAAAGTCAGCTAAAAATCAGTCAGCAATTTGCCATCAATATTATTATTTTCACACCATTGGAGGGTTTAAAAAAATTAGAAAAAACTTAACGATCGAAATACAACAAAATTAAATGCCATTGAAAAAATGAGAAAATAAAAATACAGAAAAATAAATTGGGAATGTGAAATATGAAATCTACTCCAGTGTCGTTACGGCGAGTACAACATGAAATAATTGGAGCAATAAAACCAGAAAGCCGTGTGAATAAAAATAAAGAAGGCGACATGGAGAGCACAAGGACAATGAAATGTCTGGATAGAAGGTGGAGGTGGTAAGAGACTGTAGGACGCTTCCCTGGCAGCATCCTGCCAGGTACTAAAGGAACAGAAATCAAAATAATAAATCAAAATTGTGGATGCCAGTGTTGCAGTTGCTGTTGCAGTACTGCTCCTGTTGATATTATTGTTGTTCTTGCAGCCAACAGTTGGCAGACATCCCAGTCGGCAATCCTGGCCAAGTCCTGCTTGCGACTTGCCACTTGCCACTTGCAGCACAGCGACAGCACAACACCATACGCTGTTTGTTGCATCGCTGCGAATCGGATGCGCAATGTGGAGTGCACCTCTGCCTGGGCACTCACCCACAGGTTTGAAATTATTAAAAATTGCAAATAAAATAAGCGTGTAAGGGAACGAGGAAGAGTCTGCCACTGCAAAGTGTGGCATTTGATTTACGTTCGCAATTGCTCAAAGCTGTTAAATAGCGCTCCTTTGGCCGCCCTGACAGTTTCCCTCCTCAGTTCTGAGACATTCGTTCTGTGGCTCACTGTTAATGATGATCCGACACACAATGGAAAAAAAGTCAGCATTGTCTAGCATCACACAAAATTATGATTTCTCTTAAGTATTGTACTTAAGTGAAAGTATTCAAAGTGCTTATCAACTAAAATAATTAGTTGGTGCGGATTTTTATTATTGGTCAGTGTGTTGTTTTATAGTAAAGTGCATAGGCAAAATTTAGCAGAAAGGTTAACAGAACCATAAAAAGTCAGATGTTATTTAAAACTTCTATCTTAAAAACAAACAGATATTTCAAATTTCAGATTTCTTCTTTATATTTGGAGCCTTTGTCAAAATATCGGACCTATGTTCCATAGTGCGACGATTCCTTGAGTCACTAGTTAAAATTATATCTACGAGGTTTTTGTGGTTTTTTTTTTCTATTTGTATATTTTTGATCTGGACGGCAAGTGAAGTACGCCTGCCATTCCTTTTCCTTTTTAAATTTAAAAAAAGAAAACTACTGAAAATGTTTTATAATTATATTCAAAATAAAAGTTGTGTAAAAGACTTAATAATTAAAAAAAAATATATATATCTCAAGACTTTTTTTTATTTCGTTTTTTAAAGTTGTATTAAAAGCTGTGACGCACTACAGAGTAACTAACTATTGATTAGAATACCTACATATATATTCGTCAGTCTATGTCAATTCAATTACGAAGCACCCTATAGTCAAGTATTTTCTCAAGGTCTCGATATGCGCATTTCAACTAACTATATATTTTTTTGTATCACATGAGCCTGTCATCTGACAGTTTCTAGCTTTAGCTTGATGTCTATTTTTAATTGCATGCAATATTTGAAAATCTGGGTCACGAACAGTAGACAGAAGACAGCAACAATAGCAGCAAATATTATGCAAGAAATATAGTGGATATTTTGTGAGCGGGAGGCAAGCTTAAAAATAATAATAATAATAATAATAACGCTTGACAGGCTGCAACACACTTTTAGCATTTGGAGCACTTAAAACGCCATAAAGTATGCAGAAGAATGCGACGACATCGCGACTGTCATGCATTTTGCCATAATAATTCAAATGAGATTTAAAGTCCAGTCCCTTTTCCCTTTCCCTCCCCCATGCTCTTACTCTCTCTCCCTCTCATCAGACGGCGTTCTTCCTCTTAGCAGCTCTCATATGCAAAAAGCAAACACCGTTGATGGCCGCATCCAGCCGCAAAGTATGCAACGATTTATTTAAATAACAGAGCTAACGTCTTTCTCGGCTGCTGCATTTGCACAACACAAATGTAAGCACTTGCAGTTGCCCGGGCACTTGCACCACGGCCTTGCCACAAAGATAAGCAACACAATGCGCCAATGGAGGATTTGCGACGGGATAACGCGCCGAGCTCACAGAGTAAACAGTAAACAAGCAAACAAAACGTTGCATAAACCGGCAAAAACGAGTGTACGAGCGAGATAGAAGACGAGGCGGCGCTCCAACTACGAGTAGAATGCCAAGTGCTCAACTCGGATGAAGGGGTTACCCCTAATGATGTTAGCAGCACCAACGCCAACGCCAACACCAAGACAACAACAGCACCCCGCTCCCACGGGACGATCGTGTTGGATTCTTGACTGGTCTGCAACTGGGACTTGCATGTGGCATGTGGGTGCAGGATTATGCAATTGTAAATGATATGCGAAATACATATTTGTAACCCTTTTGCAAACCGTTCTCAAAGTAACCACTTAAGAGATTGCACAAAATTTCATATTT
Source organism: Drosophila subquinaria (assembly GCA_037043405.1). Classification (NCBI taxonomy): domain Eukaryota; kingdom Metazoa; phylum Arthropoda; class Insecta; order Diptera; family Drosophilidae; genus Drosophila; species Drosophila subquinaria. The sequence goes on from JBAMBL010001936.1 coordinate 27,395, forward strand.
AAGTCATGAAAAATATAAACAAGTAATGCTAACTATTTTCATAAATATAATAATTAATCATTATGTTTATTGACTTTGGAAAATGAGATTTTCCTGGCAAGTGTTCTCACTTGGGTCTTAGAAGAATGACATTAAAACTTAAAAAGAAAAACATTTTGTAAAGAAATAGGTTTAATTTTGAAAGAAGCAAAGTTAACTCTACAACCAGCACATACTATATGTACATACGTAACATATGTATGTGTTTTGTATATTTTCCTGCGCTCTGCGAAGATGCAATATTAATACAGCATTAATTTATTATAGTTCTCGTGCCATTGAATTGAAACTACTAAGCAGTTTTTCTGGATTTCTGAAGGTTATCAAAGTTAAAGACATTACTCTATTGCTCAAAATGTATTATACAATAACTCGCTTTTTTTTCAAAATGGGATAGAATTTTTGATTTTTATAACATTGCAGAGGCTATTGTAACTTTTATATTTATTGCGAAATAGCTTGAATATGTGAATTTATTGGCATGCATTGATTTGATCTGATTGAATAGTTGGAATTGTGCTTAAAATTGTTGAAATCCAGCGTCTGATTTTATTACCTCATTGTTTGTAATGGTGCCAAAAACTATAAAATCTTAAATAAAATAAAAAGCAAGTTCGTTTATCGTTAAATAGATGAATAGATCAAACTTTAGTCACACCCAAAACACAATCAGCAATAAAACGACATTTCAGACTTAACTTAATTAACAATTTTTATAACAACGCCAACAAAGCAGCCTCAAGTTTTACAACCAAAAAAAATCGAAAAACATGGCAGAGGCAGAAAAAGGCAAACCAATTTAAGCGGCTTATGAGAGCATGCTCATTCGCATGCCCATCTCTATCAAGTGCCTGCCAAGAGCTGGCCTGAACTGAACTGAACTGAATTGAACTGAGCTGAACTGACAGTCCGACAGAGCATCGACTATGGCAACAAGCACCAAAACTGCCACTTGGCGCAACTTGCCGCGATTTGTGCTACAGCAAACCGGGAAAAATTGAGGAAAAAGTCAAGCGACGGCATATACCACAATAAATACCGCACAATAAAAGCAAATCTATAAAACCAGCGGGTGGAGTTTTTTTGGAAGACCCCTTCATTCATGTCCCACACCAACAATTGCAGCCCCAGAGGTCCAACCTATTCAGCTGCACGCAAAGAGCTAACGAATTGCTTGATTTTCCAAAAGTTTTTCCATCGATTTTCGCATGTTGCTGTTGTTAGCTGGCTTTTTTGCATACTTCACGCCATTGACGCGCCCGCGGCCAGAGTGCCAACCCCTGATCCTGATCCCGTTTCCATTCGATACCCGATCCCCCACTCCCGCTCCTCAATCAGCCAAACTGAACGGAAAGCGCACGAAATCCCCAACACTTTATTTTATTACATTTTAGTGTGAGTCCTGCCCGGCTTCCGAATGCGAGCAATAAAGGAATGTGAAAAAATCCCGTCCTGCAACACATAAAAAACAAAAACTCCTACCCGTTCATTGCACTAAAGTTCACTTAGCCCCATGCCAAATACGCATAAAATCGTCAGGGATCCTCTTCCTCCCTCTTCCCTCATCCCGTTTCTCTTGCCTCATCCCTCTTTATTCAAATCGATTATTTATTAGTTGTTGCTGCCTTCTGCATATACAGTTTTAATTTGGCCTTTAATCTGGGCTTTTTAGCTGGTCGAACTGTGAGCAGATCTGGTCCAGCTATTCTCTTCCCCAATTTTTTGGTCCGTTTCATGACTATAGTGCTGGGAATTATACTACAAGCACCTGTATCTAGCGCCGTTACCCGTTTGCAATCCTCTTTAACTGTATTTTTCCAAACTCGGTACTTTCCAGTCTGGTTCTGGATATGAGTACGGGTAAGGACAGTGAGAAGTCTGCACGTATCTGGTCATCGATTTAAAACTAATTAGCAATTATTTGTATGCTTGTGGCCAGCGCTCTTCGCACAGTGTGTTCGGAATCTAAAAACTTAATATTAATATTATTTTCGTTACAATTATAACTATCATTTCACGAATTAATGTTAATAGTGAATATTCTAATTTAATATATCATCTCATTCCTCTATATATATAGATATACATATATATAGATATATGCTTCTTTTTCTTCCTGAATTTGCTTGCCTTGTTCCACTGTGACACTCAACTAGTTTCCGTTATAATTGCAGCAGACACATAAATAGTAAGCTGCAATAAGAGTAAAATAACAAGAAATGATAGAAGAAAGGGAAAGGGGGGGAGATATGTATGTACGCGCGAATATCGGGTCGAGTTCTGGCTGGGAGTACAGGCCAGGAGTTGGCTATCAAAAGTTGCCAGCGACGCTTTGGCATAAAATAAAAGCAAAATGTTGTAAAACGATTGCAAAGTGAGATTGGAAATTACCGACACATAAACATAGAGTGTGGTGGTGCACAGTGGTTGTGCGGTGGTGCGATGGTGCAATGGTGTGGTGGTACCAGGGCCAGGTCCATGCCATATGAACGTGCTAAAATAACAAGAGTCAAGCATGCAAACCCAGAGGAAGGGACGACTCCAGGGTATATTGCTCTGGGTGGTAGCTATTTCGCATTACAATGCAATTATTTCGGGCTGCTTAAACTTAACAGGCTGGCAGGTCGGCAGCACCAACAACAACAACAACAACGACAACGACAACGACAACAACAACTTGACGCGCTCTGATTGCCAGCCGAAGGAAAGGAAGAAACACAAAAGTCCACCCCAAAAGTCAGAGGCAAAAGGGCACCGGTAGCAAAGGGTTAACGATCGACAAAATTAAAGCGAAATGAGAATATTTTCCATGACGCCCATCACGTGACTGGGCTCTTCTCGGTCTCCTTTTCCTTTTCCACTTCCACCTTTCCCCGGATCCTTGCCCTTCCTCTTGCCATTTTTGCAACGAAGCCAATTGCGTTTGCAAACTAACAACAGCCACTGTACGAGTACCCGATTGCACTTTGAACTTGACTGACGTGCTGAAGAGCCAGCTGACTTAGCTCTTGTCGGCTGGCAGTTTGGCTGCTTGGTTGGCCGGTTATCGCGTGCTTGAAATAATTTTCGAAAAATGCCTCGTTAATGTTTCTATTAACGGATTAGAGAGACGAACGTTGGCCCCGTCAATCAGCCGGCGCTAGAGCCAGAGCCAGAGCCATGGCATGGTCCTTTTTGCCCCGACTAGCCGCGCCCTGGCACAGTTTCTCCTCGTCCTGCAGTTCGCTCTGTTGACTTTGCACGTTTGTCAGTGGGATTGGGATTGGAAAATGGCAGTGGAATTGGGATTGGGATTATTTTTTGTAGCTTTAGTCACACGCTGGACGACGCTCGTTTGTTTTTGTTGTTAGCACATTGACACGTTTTGCATAAATTTGCATTCAAATGTGTCATGGCAAATAAGTTTGGCATGCTTTTTTGTCGGATTTCTCGCTCCCGTTCGTGTTTGACAGAAAGTAGCTCGAATCACGGTTTATGATAGGTACCAATAGATACCATGTAAAGTATTAGTTGCACATATTTATATCAAGTTTAGTTCATGCTATGTGCAATGAAACTGTCGATAAACTGATTTAAGCATTTTTTAATGAATTCCTAATTATTGTTGGATTTTAAACCCTCTTAAGATGGGTTACAAATATGCAAAAATAAAATATGTAATGTCATTTTCACTGCACACTTTGGGCAGTTGGACTTGTTGGCTGGAAGCCCAAAAAAAATCTAACGATTGCGGTAAGGTGCATGAAAGAGAGGCGACCACATTTGCATTCTTTTGGCCGTTTTAAATTATTCAGAGAGTGCACACAAGAGCTGAAAGCCGCAAAAAAAGAGATGAGAGTGGCCAACTAGTAATACAACGTCCTCCTGCTGCTGCTGCTGCCAGTAACAATTAAGCTGCAACTCAAATTGCTGTTGGCCCTGCCACACATACACACACACATAAGTCCACACGCCGCACCCGTAAATATGCAACAAGATTTTTATTTAAATACCACTCCATTTTTAAATCAAATCCCGGAACAGGCAGCGAGTGTGAGTGCGAGTGTGAGTGTGAATGTGAGTGTGAGTGTGAGTACGAGTGTTTTTTGCATCCACTTTGCTTTGCGTTGCGCTTCGGTCCGACGAGTTGCCTGCTTTTAATTTTCATCTTGTTTACTTTAACGTCATTTTCAACTCTTCGGTGTTTTCTTGAGCGCTTTTCGCGCGCTTTGTCTTTGCATAGCTCCAGCCCTGGCGGCCACCTCCAAGATCCATTGTGAAGCTCTTCCTCGTCGTCGTCTTCGTCCTTGTTCTCATCTGTGTCCTCGTCGTCATTGTCGCGTGTGTCGTCAGAGTCGCTTTGCTCCTTGCGCTGCTCGTGAAGTGGCACTCATCCGCACTTTTAAGCCCTACTGAATTCCTTTTATCCCTAAAATAAATATCTTCATCCACAGCAGCATCTCTCAACCGTCGTCTTGTCTTCTCGCTGCTCTCTGCTCACTGCATTTGCCATTGTTGTTGCTCCTGGGCGCAAGGTTTTTATAGCCAAGGCGACAACTTCGGGACCAAGTCCCATTGTCTAGGACTCCTTGTCGCTGTCGCTGTCCCTGTCCTTCTCCTTCTGCTCGTCCTTCTGCCCGTTGCTACCGTTTCAGCGTTTGCGTCTACTTCATCATCTGCTTTATACTTTAGCGCTCTAAAAGATTTTTAATAGAGTTCTTAGGAGACACTTTCGATTGTCATTGTGTGCAACTTGTGTGGAAATTAAACCTGAAGTGAAGTCGCACAACTTACGACCAGGTCAGGCTTTAAGACACACATTTACTTGCAATAGATAAACTATCTATTCCTGTTTACATTCCAGAATCTTACTCAGCTCATTTTTGTCTAATAGTACTCACTTCAATCTTTTCATTTAGATTTAAGTTTCACCTTTTTGTCTGAATCTAAATAAAAGTTTTGGGCAATAAAGAACTTAAATTCGCCAAGGACAAGGTTGACTTCCTGACCAACTGCCAATGCATGGAAGCAAAACTCGTTTGCTTTCTGTTCTATTGGCCCTTCAATCAAATGACATTATAATGACGACAATTGGCAATGAGACACAAAAAGGATTCGCTTCGATTTGACTCCCGTTTGGGTACTCGAAAAGAGGGAAAACGGGAAAACAATGCCGAAGAAATGAGATGCAAGGCAAAAATACAAATCAAATGTACCGCAAAAGTGAATGAAGTCAACAAAGGACACCCATCTAACTAATGGACTGAGGCACCGCCAGCCTGACGAGTGGACGAGCTGTCGCAGGACATGAGGACACCCCGAGGAAAGGGCGAATGCAGGGTGAAGTCTGGAGGGTAAAGGGAGTCAAGTGAGTGGCAAATAAATTGGCGATTCCCATGGGTAACCATTGCCAGAGTTACAGAGCTTGGGAGATGGAGCTGCATTGTCAAATGCTCACTTTTATTGTTCTTGTATCTGTCTGAATACATGAATGTATCGGTGAATGTTTCTGTGTGTATGTGTGTGTGTGTGTGTGTGTGTGTGTGTGTTAAGCACATAAGTTGAAATATTCCAATTGAGTAACTTTCATTATTCGAGCAACAACAAAGTGAACATTTTGTATAAATAAAACAATGACAAGGATTTCAACTCATTTAAATTCTGTACTGTGATAAATTTGAATGCATAATTTCTATAGATACTTTCGGGCCATGGCCAACTCCCCTCACATTGGGAAAGGCTTGTTTAGCATTTCAATACAGTTATTGCATTTTTAAATTTGCTAATAATTGAATAGAAAATCGACTATTTGAATATCAGGTAATCTTCGTAAATTTGATTATATTCACAATAGTTGAAAAATCATTTTCTTTCTTGTTGCTGCTTTATTGTACCTCAGTGGATAAATAACAGAGAGTTGTACAGTGGGAAATGTAAATTTCTGCTTCGATTTGGAAAGTTGACAAGGAAAGCTGAGCACCCCAGTGACACCCCGAGACACCCCTGGGTCGCTTCCCCTTGCGAAAATGCTAATTAAAGTCAAAACGCAATGTTGTGGAAAAATGTTTACAGCAAGCAGCAGGAAAATGAAAACTTTAAGGTTTATATAGTAGTGTTGCCATTGTTGTAGCTGTTTTGAATTTTCACTGGCCCAGCTGCCAGAATTGCTCTATCTATCTCACCTCCAGTCTGTCCATCTCTCTCTCACTCGTATGCACACTATTGTCAACTCTCGAATGCCTGTTTTTGTTTATGGCGTAAAATTTAAAGCAAAAAGTCACAAAAAATTATACTCGATTTAATTTTCCAGTCCAGTTGCCGGCTGCCGACGTCTCTTACTCACTGGTCTGGTCTGGTTTGGTCCTGGCCAGTTGAGGCTCTACTCGGGTTCGCTGCTCGGTGTTCGGTGTCAAGTTTGACTGCGTCGACCATCAGCTCCGGTTTTGGGCCTGGGCACGGACTCGGGGATCGGGCTCGGACTCGGACTGAGGCTGGGGCTCGGATTCCGGTTTCACAGTTGACGTTATGCATTGAAATTAATTAAATCACAGCAAACTGCGCCTCAGTCGCTTGGCCGTTTGTTTGTTGTCTTTGTCTTTGGTTTTGGCCCATTGTTTTTGTTGCTGTTGTCATCTTCCTGTTGTTGTTGTTGTTGTCAACCGAACACCAAAGCAGGCGAGCCAGGCGCGTTTGTAGCCTTTTAATTAGTTAGCAGGACCACCAATAGAAGCAGCAACACCACGACTAGAAGAAATAGAGCAAGGGAGAGAACGAGAGTGATAGAGAGAGAGAGTGAGAGAGAGAGAGAAATGTACATACAGCTAGTAATTTGTAATCGTTGACTTATTGTCTATGGATGGTTTGCTTGGGGACTGTGTTGCAGCAATTGTGTGCCTTGCGCTTTAAAGAAATCTAAAAAGAAAAAGGTTAAGCAAGTTGATGTAAAAGTGGAAAAATGTATCTAGTGTTCTCTACTCCTTTTACTTATTCGTCAATCGAGTGGCTTATTGCTAATAAGTGGTTATTTTAAGAAGTAAACAATAGTTTGTAGAGAAACCTAGACAAGAGAATGTTCCAAATTCGATGAGAGACGCTTTACTACTTGTATATGGTAAATCGTTGATTATTTACTTATTTAATTTGAATTTACCTTATGATAAAATTACAAAAGATTTATAAAAAATATTGCATTAGTAGAAAATACTTCTAACTAATCCCATAGCTCTAATAAATCTCTTGAAAAGCTTTTTAATTTAATTTCGAGCTGCGACGCACTCTTAATTCTTAATTTCAATATAAATACTGTTTGATTCAAATTCCAATAAAAGAAAATTTTATTTAAGATATTACCTGCTTTTCTAAAATCAATTCGACTCTATAGAAATATACACTTGCCAGATAAACTATGCGTATAAGACCAATGCAAGACTCTGATTGTCAACAAAAGACACTTGTATTTATGATATTGTGTTAATTTTGTTGTTAAATGAACAACATATTTATAGTAAGTTTTCTTTTCATTATGAATTTAATTGGTTTTTTTAAATTATTGGGAATTCAACCTAATTAGAGAATCGGTTTCAACAATCTATAGGTCTTTAATTTGTTTTTATTCGGTTGAGCAAATGCGAAGCATTAAAACTAGCCGACAGACTAATTTGATTCGGATTATTTTGTACCCTGTGCCGAGGGTATATTAAGTTGGTTCAAAGTATGTTACAGGCACATCAGCATCAATAGAGAAGCAGACATAGTCATATCTTTCTGCCTATATGATTTTAAAGCTGCAGACTTGAGTATATATATATTTAAATAAGTCTTGATCTACTCCGAATATCGTCACGATTGGATTAAAAAAATTGCTTTATTGTGTTTCAAAAATATATTTATTTGATTTTGAGTGTTATCTAAGGACCTGGGCGTAGGATAACTCATAGTCAACCCCTCTCGACTAATGCTTTATTAATTGTTTGAATTGTGAAATACCAATCAATTATGAAAATACTAATCAATTATTTATGTATTTATTTGCAGGTATGTTGATAATAGCAGCAAATACATTTTTTAAGTAAGTAAACTATTCACATTACTAATAACAATTATCGGTTCCATGTTGTGCACTCGCTGCTTCCACGAATAATCCCAAAATAAATGCCAACATAATGTGCCTAACGTCCATTTGGTGGTCGGCCATTCAAATCAAACGATTTAGAGATACATACAATATACAATATTTTGGGGTCTGGAATCCTGGTCTGTGGTGGGCAGGGGGCGTGACTGTTGACACCACCACAGGAAGTCCAGCCCTAATAACACCTAATGGGACCTAGTAAAGATCTATCCGCCTGAGCTTACACTTGGCGTGTAATTTATTTTAAGCCAAATAAAAAATAAAAGGAAAGCAAATTTCATGTAAATTAATTTTTTTCATTTTCTTCTTATGATAATTTTATTTTTTATTATCTCTTGTGGCAAAGTCAGGCCGAGGCAGTTCCGAGTCGCTGCCTTCGTTTTATGTGGACCCTCAGGCCGAGCAGCGCCGAAGTTTATTAAAGTACATTTTCTTGAGGATTTCGGACTTTGTGTCATTTATGCGCCAAATTTATCACCTTTTTCAGTCAAGGCGTTGATTTCATAATGGATGATGAGGCGGCAAACAGCAGCGAAGTACGAGGATACTTTTTTTATTTTATTTTTTGCTTGGTCAGCGTTTAAAGGCAAATTGTTGGGCCTGGGTCATTAGTGAATGCTGCCTCTCTTGCAATTCTGTTTATCTTCAATTTTGTTTTCTTGCTGTTTTTCTATTGTTGTGAGTGAAAAATCAAAAGTCTCTTGGGATTATGAATCAGCTTGTAGGTTGAGCTTCAAGCCGTGCAGTCAATAAGAAGAAAGAAAACTAATTGGATCTGCTAAAAATCAAAACGCTTACAATTTAAATTGGAGCAGGCTGTATTTCATTTGCTGCACATAAGATACAAATTAAGAAAACCTGTTACAATAATTCTCTTCCGATGAACGTGTAAACGGATTCGGCGGTTGCAACCACCGCGAATCATGAAGCTCGCCACATCTCCGAGGCTGGGATGGCCTTTAATTTCGACAAAGCCAAAACCGTAACAAATCGCATTTAAATTTACCTGCCCCAGTTGGCAGGAAGGGAGAGAAGAGGACGAGATTCCAGAGTGAGGAAAACACTAGAACTACAACAACCACTAAAAAGGATGCGATAATTTATAGCGTTTCATTTGGTTCTTTCTGCTGTTGTTTCTGAATTCTAATTTAAATTTTCTACCGCGGCAATAATACAATTCGGCAAGGGGCGCGATGTTGGAAGAGTCAGGGTAAATGGAATGAGAAAGGACACAGGACGAGGCCTCCTGTATGCGGACAATAAAAAATACTTGCGCAGATATAAGCATTTTTATTTATGCTTCTTAATTTGTTGAGCGTGCAGAACAACTACAATAACAACTGCTTGTCCTCGTCCTTGTCCTCATCCTGCGTCCTGCTTATACCCCATTCATTTCACTGGTTGTTGTTGTTGTTGTTATTATGGTCGTTGTTGTCACCAAGTGCAATTGCCCCTTACAAGCATTTTTCAAATGTTTTACACAGAAAATGTTTGTTGTGCTTTTTGTTGCGTACAATTAGTTTGGCAGCTACAACAACAACAATAACAACAACTGCAGGCATAAAACAAAGCGAATGACAATTTGAAAAGGACAACCAGGAACGACAACGACAATCAGGACGAGGACGAGAACGAGAACGTGGCGAATGTCCCCTGGCAGCAAAGGTGACTTTTTAATGCCTTTTGTGTTGTTGCTGGTTTGTCACACACACAAACACTCTCACACACACATACAAGCAGATACATAACACATAAGTGGAAGAGTTAAAGGGGAATTCGCCTCATCCCCGTCTCTGATGAAACTGCATTGCGCTGTTGCTGCATTGTCATGACTTTGTTTTCATACCCTTGCAAACGGTATTATGACTTTGTCACAAAATGTGTGATCCAAAAAGGTAGATGATTAAAAGAACACCTTTATCAATAAGCCACTTTCGTGTGCAAAGTTCTCCCCCAGTTTTTATTTTGCTATATCATATCGCTGCCATAAAACGATCTGCCGATCTATGTAATTAAATTTCGAGCAATATCTTAGCTAACCAAATTTGGTTACAGTCGAAATACTTTGTCATATATAATATGTATTGATTTATTTATGAGGATCGAATTCGAATAATAATTTAAAATGTTTTATTAATGTTGACAGAATAAAACAGGAATTTTTAAGGACATTAGTTGTTCGGTGTGCCGATGATAACTTCTCTTTTTATCCACTTTAATTGTTAAAATTATTGCATGCAGCAATAAAAGCAGCAAAAGATATAAATAAAAAAAAAAATAGTAACTGTTAAAGTTGGCGTATTGCACTCGACCTGCAAGAGCTTCTCACTTGTGTCAGCAATAAAAAAATAACAAAGTTTATTGTTCATTGCATTTTAATAGTCAAGAATGGCGCTAACCAAATGTTGACTACCATTGAGTTATTCGAGTAATTGCGGGTTATTTGTTCAGTGTTGCAAAGCGACTTAAAAAGTTTCTCACTAGGAATATAAAACTCTTATCTCTGATAAGAAAATAAAATATATTTTGAATTATTTAAGAAAATGAGTTGGAGTTATATTTTTTCCAGAAATTATTTGTTGTTTTCTGTAAGTTGTAATATGAGCATTACCTTTTATTAAAAAAATACTTAAGAATTATGTTAGCCATCGTCATAGTAATCAACATTTTTAGATTTAAAAAAATTATTTATTGTAACCGAAAAATAAAACTTAACCTCTGCTTTTAAAAATAGTAATATTAATTTATAAAATATAATGAACCAAATAAGCTAGAAATCTGTCGGTCGGAATAATAAACATGAACAATTCTGGTACACTTACCTGTATTTCATTATATTGTATTTCTTTTCTCCAATATTGATCAAAATTTCACAGTCTGTAAGTAGAGCGTAACCACATAATTGAAATGACTCCTTGTATCGGAATATATCCTGATGTCAGCGAATAACGAGTGCTTCCAATTTCACTTATTGCAATGCATTGCAGATCTCCATGTCTCACATCTCACATCTCTTGGGAGAATTTCAGTTGTTGAAGCTACCATTGTTATCGAATGCTTATAAGCATTGCTTTATGCTCGCTTAGGTACTCAAACAATTGTAAAACTAATATAAAAAGCAACTTTTCTAATCATCCTGCTCACACACACACCTGCACACAGAGACAGACACATTCGTGTTGCCTGCTGCAGATAGAAAGGAGAAAGGGGAAAGGGGAAAGGAAGCGGGGACAAAAGCAACAGCTCTGATACCGTGTTAGCAAGTTTATTAAAATTATGTCCTGCAGATATTTGCAGACAGAGCGGAAGGTGTCGTCGACTAATGTCCAAGTTAACAATGAATTGGGCCAGGTGGTGGTTGAAGTGGGAGTGAAAGGGAGTTAAAGGAGAGGCAAACAAAAACTGGAAGCACTAATGGAAATTTGAATAAGAGTGGTGGACAGATGGGATTGGGTTAGGAATGGAAGGAACCAAGTGGAGTTGAGTGGAATTGAGTAGATGCTAGCTGGGAATCCTCAAGTTGGACGAGTGTCAAGTTGACAAATCAGAGGGTGGGCGGAAAGCAGTACTTCATGTGTGGGCGTGGCATGCAAATGAAAATGCATTTATTTATATGGCAAACGACAAAGGTCCCAAGTGGAAGGCCAGTGGAAATGGAAGTGGAAGTGGAAGGCGAAGGGATGTGAAGAAACCAAGTCCGTGTCGAGCAACAGGATGTATCTGTATCTTTCTATCTGTAAATGTATCTTTATCCGTATCGCAACATGGCAGGCATGAAGCAAAATGCAAAACTGCACTTGTGTCTGCTGTCTAACTACCTATTGGCAGTGCACACACGGATTGCCAACCCATCCAGTCACTCATGCCACATGCCACTTGCCACTAACACACACACAAACAAACACACACACAGACTCCCACACCCAATCTTCTTTTAGCTGTTGGCAATTTTATTGACAAGCATTCGTGGAAGTCGCTCACCCCTTTCCCTCTCTTTCTCTCTCTCTCTCTCTCTCTCTTGTTGTCCCTCTCCCTCTCTCGGTGCGGAGTCGGAGGAAGTTGGTTGCATTTTGTGACAATGTTTATTTAGATTTTGCTTTGCTGCCAATTGCTGACATTGCAATTTCTATTCCTGGCATACACAGTCCAATGAACACACACACACACATACACACTCGCACACACACACACACACACACACACACACTTGTCTAGTGAAATGTGCTGCGTTTGCGATGAGCAGCGTTGCATTCCATTTAAGCTACTGTGCATCTATAACTGTGTATCTGTATCCACTGCAATTGTATCTGTATCTGTATCTGCCACTGTAGCTGTTGCTGTATCTGTATCTGTGATGTTGCAATTGCATCTGTTCGTTGGCTCGTTTTGTTTTTGCGGTCATGTGTTGTACTTTTCGGCATTTTAATTTCAAATTGTCAATTGGATTTAAGTACACTCGACAGCAACACGACCACAGAACAGAACAGATGAGCATGAGAATGGGCCAAATGTCAGTCCACTGTTGCCGCTGTCAGGATTTGGTTGCTGCCACTGTCTGAGATTGTCTTCATCGCTCCCCAAACGCAAATTTGTTGGCAAATTTTTGCCTATTATGATCATCAGCAAAAAGAATTCCTTCGGCTTTGGTTTTATTGCCAAACGTTTTCTGGCCATAAAATGTGATTTTAAAATGTGTCAAAAGTGCTTTAAATGTGACAAAATTTTATTATGTCCTCTGCTGTTGTCATCTCCAGCAGCATTCCTAGGACATATCCCAGACGCAGACACGGACACAGACACAGACCCAGGCAATGGCATTTTGATTGCCAGGCGCCTCTGAGACACATGGAGAACATTACAACATTACATGTTGCAGGAGCTTAGCGAGATTTGCCACGGCAATTGTTTAGGGACTGATGCTGGAAATTACTTTCGGATGCTTAGCAATTTAATGGGCAACAACAATAACTGAAGCATACTACTGTATACAGACTGTATACAGAGTAACGCAGCTTTATTTGGCCCAAAATCAAAGTTATTTCAATGAAATTCCACATGCAGCTGCAACAATTTCAATTAACTTAATGTTATTTGGTTTACTGATCTATCGCACAAAACATTTACGCTATAAACTAAACAAAAGCCTATAAATTGTTGACTGCAAATTTTGCATCATTTCGGCCAATCCAAATTGGCCAACCAATTGAAAACGCCAACTACAAAAACTAAACACTCTCCTCCCATTTCTCTCTCTCTCTCTCTCTCTCTCTCTTCCCCTTCTGATGGCAGCATAATGGAACCATAATTTCTACACACAATCCCATATACATATATGTGTGTGCATGTGATAAACAATGATAACTGGCAACTCAAAGCAATTGATAGACAATTTGGGATTGGTACATCTGTTGGCCTTTACCCAACTTTTGAGGGTCCTGCGGTTGCACGGACTCGGCTCGTCTGCGGCTCCTGTGGCAACCATTCAGTCAGTACGGGTACTCGTATTCTCTATTCACCATTTACACATTGGGATTCGTTCATTGCGAATGCATTTGGCGCATTATCAGTCTGTCTGTCTATCAGTCAGTCAGTCACTCTGTCTGTCTGTCTGTCTGTGTATTTGACCGTCTGTCCGATTGGTTCTATTTCTATTGACGACTTTATTGCAATTACTCGCACCAAATATTTTTCTGCTATTCATTTGTTGCTTCCCCCATAGTAGACGATACCTTCAGTAATTTGTTGTTGCTGTTGTTGTTGTTGTTTTTATTGCTGTTGCTGATGCTCTGGCTGTCGTTATTGTTGTTGGTTTGATAATCAGTCTGTGGCATAAACCAGGAATAACACAATACTTCCACAGAACTCCACTGCCAATTGTTGGCCCCAGAATTTGCAATTAGTGTCAATTAGCCAAACCCTTCGAGCCATTGCATCTGTATTCACTTTTGCAAGTACTACTATAAAATTCGATATGTTTTCAGGTATTTTCCCCTGATGATGTGGGACTTGGTATTTAGCAATTGAATCTTAAGTTTCTTAAATATTTTGGGAGCTAAAATTGGGATTAAACAAAATGTTTGACTTTTCGAATTGTAGATTGAAACAATTGCTATATTTTTAAATTTGGACAGCATTTCCGGGTGCAGTAGGAAAATCTACAATCCTCCATCGCGATTATTAATATCTAAAGAAACGGAGGTAAAACAAACGGGATAGGCTATAGTCAAGTTCCAGTACTTATTTAAATGTACATAAAATATTTTTTATTGCATACTTCTAGGCAGCTGCATTGCTTAAAGACTTTAATCCGTCATAACTAGCGTTCTGTTTGGCCGATCTTGGTGCGATTAAGTAGGACAATAGCTTATAAAAATTGATAACATTAATTACAAACATGGCAATATCGACTAGGCTGTTGATGCTGATCAAGAATACATATAGTTTATAGGGTCGACGATGCTTCCTTCTCCCTGTTACATACATTGCAACGAATACAATATACTCTTTTACTTATTCTTTAAGTAACAGGTATAAAAAGATATACACATGGTCTCATAGTCGAGTTGGTGATATTTAAGTTTATTTCTTCAATCACAAGTAGTTTAATAACTTCATACTCAGTAGGTAAGTTTCAAGCTCTTCACCCTCATGGAGAACAATCTGCGACCCCGAAATTGCACTCATTATAAATGCCAAGCGCATGCTAAACAGCTGACGCACTACAGGGGAATATGTCGAGGAATGGGATGGGGTTGGGAGAAGATGAAAAGTGGGTAAGGAAATCGCATTATAAAGGTTTTACGGGGCGAACCCCTTGAAAAATTGTGCAAAATATGCGCACTAGGACTTGATGTTCCCCCTGATCCCCTCTGGCCCTTAGCTCCTTGGTTCCCCGGTCCTTCCATTGTGCTGTTGTTGTTGTTGTTGTTGTTGCTTGCCACGCAATTTGAAAACTTGCCAAAAGGCAGAGGCAAGGACAACAACAAAGGATATTTTGCAAACAAATAATAAAAATCCAATTTTACATTTAATCACGCGCTCAGTCAAACAAAAAATAAAAAATAAAAAAAATAGAGAAGAAGATGAAGAGAAAAGAGGGCAGAAATAAACTTTCGAAGCAACGCCTGCTGTCGCACCAAAAACACCGAGCACGCCAGCATCCCTTTTGTCCTGTTCCCTGGTCCCTGCTCCCCGTCCCATTCTCCCTATTCCCTGCCCAGCTGCCGCCGCCCGAGGATCAAGGCTCAAGACTCAAGGTGACTCAAGTATTTTGCTTAATTTATTGCCTTTTCTACGCTGAAATGCGCAAAAACTTTGAACAGCACTCGCTGAAAATTAGGCTGCTTGATGCTCCCCTGCTTTCTGCTCTTCGCTTTCTGCCTGCTGCATAGTGAATAAAATGTCATTATAAATTTAAAAAGCGTGTTAAATACGCCTGCCCGGATGCCAGCTAAAAGGGGTGCAATCCTCTGCCGAAACTCATCCTCATCCCCTTACAACTCGCACAATAAATTTCATTTTTCATCATTGCAATTTTTGCGCGTAATTTTTCGTACATGTCGCACATAATTCATTCGTCATCTCAGTCGAGTTTTGCATCCGTGTCCTGCGTCCTGTGTGCTGAGAATCGCTGTGACATATGGATTAAGTGCCGTGAAATGTTTCCAGGCGCATTGGATCCAACCCCCACTCAAACACCATTGAAAAATTAACATTGAAGTGTTTGTTCCCTTGCCTTTGATTCGCATTGCATGTGTTCTTTTCCAAGACTGCGTCCCATTCATTCCTCGATGGGAATTCGCACTTGTTCTACATTAGGCTTTGATATATGCCCATCATGGGAGAGTGGAAATTAAAGCAGCTTAGAATACTATTAGGAGATAGCATTTGAAATTTTAAAGAGCTGTTGAGTGCTTTCTCTTTTTAAGCTGTGTGCGGCACAGGTATTGCCTGGTGGGTTATCAGCTTCCATTTGTCCATTACTTCTACTCGCATGGATGCCAACAAAGTTATCTTTTGGCAAATGTCATCAAGGACTGTGAGCCATTGCAGACAACTTGTCTCTGTCTTCCCGTGCAGTCTCGGTCTCTTTCAGACTGATTTTGACGGACGGAACCAAAAAATCATGACGCATATGATAATGACAATGATTGCACTGCTGACGAAGACGACGAAGAAGAAGACCAGCTGCGGCTGCTCCAAGTTGCTGATGCTGATGACAACTGCCGTCAAGGGGGCGGGGGAGGGGCAGTCAGCCAAGCGAGAAACAGAGAGAAACATGTGTGACGACGACTGCTGACTACAATGGCCAGGAGGAGTCAAGGCAAACGAGACATGAATGTTGCTTTTTACTGCCCCATGCTCCATGCTTCATGCTCCCTTCCCCAACTTGTTGTTGTTGTTGTTACAGCTGTGTGACTATCTGCCGCCGTCAGTGTCTCAGTGTCTCAGTGACAGTTGTACAAGAAATACAAATTTGCAAAATAAGCAGAGGGCGACACTGTGCACTGTGGGATAAATGGCGACATGCTCAGGGAAGTGTCAACTGATTGCGCTGAGCTAGGCAGGCGTAAAAAACGCCGTCGAGGGCGGAGATGAGGGCAGATGAGGAGGCGAACGGAGGACAGTGCTGCGAACCTGCACGTGACGTATACGCCTCGTTGTGCGTGTGACGCGACAAATGACGAACAAGCTGCAGAATCGGAATCGGAGTCGAAGTCGGAATGGGAATCTATGGCTGCCACCACGCTATTTGGCCTGACAATAAAACACAATAAAAAGAAATTATGAATAAATAATACGCAAAAGTAGCGACGCCATCAAAATCGTTACAAAAACGCGTCATCTGTTTATGATTTATATGTTTTTTGTATTTTATTTTTAATATGTAACAGTCAAACAGGCAGACAGAGAGACGGACAGACAGACAAACCCTCAACAAATGATGGGGACATTTTATATTCATGTACCGAACCAAATCAGTGACCATTAGAGGGCCATTTGTTGTTTGCCTGCCAGCCAGATTTAACTCAGCTTCGTTTGCCTCTTTTGACTTCTCTTTTCGCGTTTCTCTTCATTTTTTTTATGCTTTTTTTTTGTAAATTTAATTAATTATCTCGCTATTTCCGCTCTCTTTTTCTCTCTCACACACACTGTCTCAATGTCTCTTTGCAATGCTCAATTGAGAATGGCGTGCGACGTTACTTGGCACCTTGAAAAGGATTCGCCCGGACAGAAAATTTCTCATTAGCAGCTGCTGTGAAAGGAAAGAAAACACACAAAATTTGGCTCTAATGAAATGTTTGCTCGACACTTGTGACATTCGCGCATCCGTTTGGACATTAGAGAAGCTGTTGCCCAGACCAGGCCAGGACAGACCAGGCCAGGACAGACCAGGCCAGGTCCGGAAGTTCCACCGAATGGAGCGCATTCAGCAAGTCAACTTCCGCCCAAAACTCCGCCTTGATTAGTGTTAATTAGATTTCACCTGACTCAATCCAGCTGGTGGACTTGAGCATGAAAGCAATTGGGTCTTCCCAAAGACTAATTGAAACTGGGAGAGAGTGCCTTAGAAATCTATTGAAACTCGCGCTGAAATCTGTCAGCTTTATTTACTTTATTTGATAATTCGTTTTCGTTCCCTATCCATTCTCCGACATCACGGTGGCCATCCAGTCCCTGTACGCCGTGATTCTCGTGTATCCCAGCGGAGTGTTGGACTTGCAGCCGATCTGGTTGCCAAAGGAGGCGATGCCAACGAGAGTGTTCGACGCCTGGAGGACGATAGGACTGCCCGAGTCGAGACGGCAGCTCGTCTCCATGTTGGGCAGGAGGGCGCAGAGCATGCCTGACCGGAATCTGTTGCCATATCCAAGACTACTGCAGTTCGAATTGGCCAACACCTGAATCTGCAACACGTGCAACTTGTTCATCAGCCTCTGGGTGCCTTTGTGCTGTCCCCAACCGGCCGAAGTTGCCCAAGCACCCGAAAAGAGGGATCGAGATCTGGGCAGGACCACAAATTTTACCTTCTTCGAGTAGGTTATATACGGCATATGGATCAGGGCGATGTCATTATGGTACAACCTATTA
The DNA here is from genome assembly GCA_037043405.1 of Drosophila subquinaria. Taxonomy (NCBI): domain Eukaryota; kingdom Metazoa; phylum Arthropoda; class Insecta; order Diptera; family Drosophilidae; genus Drosophila; species Drosophila subquinaria. Next base: position 45,636 of record JBAMBL010001936.1, read on the forward strand.
AAGCCCGGATGTGTGAAGAAGGATTTGCTGGAGACCAGGACATGGGAGCTCGATTCCTGACGATCGGCAACTCCAAAGCTAATCTTCACCCGGCTGGCGGGATTCGTGCAAGAGGCAACTGTGAGAATCCACCGATGCGCTATGATGGATCCTGCGCAGAACCAACTGGAACCTCGCGCCCGTCCACTGAACTCCAAGGCCACAATGTAGGGAATCTCCGTCGGACTCGCCACATATCCACTGTCGAAGTGCTCGTTCTCCTCAGTTAACAGCGGAATATTCCGCAAGAGTTTCGGCTTCAGTGTCTGACCTTCAGAGCTGCATTTAGCCGAAAAATTCAGAAGCAGGACTATGATAACATGCTCGAGATACTTTAGCATCTTACAGTGTAAATAATTGGAGACGCTCTTCGCTGTTTGGCTTAAAAGAAAAGACGAAAACGCCTCAAGTAACAGCGTATATATACTCAAATATATCATAAAAGCTCAGAAAGCCACACATGTGGTATGAAAGAAACACAGAATATTGACAGTTGGTTTCTTTTCAGCACATGTTTTTTTCTGCCACACCTGCAATATAAACATTGTTTTATAATTATGTAAATATAAATTATACTGTTTACCGGTAACATGATCTGTAAATTTAAATTACAATACGGCAACCTAAAGTGCACCAATTATTATATTACATTTATTTATTCGCTGGGCGGGTATATTAAGTTTGCTAAAAGTATGTAGACCCCATAAAGTAAATATATTCTTGATTAAAACCAGCAGCCAATCTTTTTATTTATTTAAATATTTCTACTTTTAAAAATTTTTTAAAAGTTTAGATATCCTGCAAATGGGTTCAAATTACTCATTACTCGCAGCGTTTTGCATGGGAATTAAATCTTCGACGCACAGAACAGCATCTACGTCACTTTACTATCATATGAGTGACATGTCAGATTCGTCATCAATGATTTGTTAGACTTTTGGTTTTCTTCTTGTTTCTACCTTTTCCATTGCTTCGAAATGTATCTTAATCAATCCAAACGTTTCTCTGGCTTGTTGTTGAAAGTTCTCAATAAATGTGAGGGAAACTAAATAAAATCCCAATGGAAAAATCGGCAAAACAGACGTAGTCGCATTTATGTGCATATTCCGTGCCATTAGATGACCCTACGAATAAAAATACAAAAATTACATATAAAGAGAAAAAATATGATATTATGGCAGCGATTGTACCGTGAATGGGCAACTATGGTTCATATTTGAAAACTCTTTCAGTACATTCATCACAGACTTTCCGTATATCATATAATATTTTTTGGAAAGGATGTCACAGAGATTGAACTCGACATTGATCAGGAAGGGATGATACCGGTTGTTGTATCCCTTTTTAAAAACTTCCATGTGAACCTAAAGCACAAAAAATTGTAAATAAATAAAATTGGGAAATTATTGCTATGCTTACCGAAATATTTCGTATCTGTATCTTTAAATCGACGTCCATCTGAGCAACAGCCTTATTCCAATTTATCGCTTTGACCAAACATGAGGAATTTTCAGAATATTTCGGAAATGTGAAGCATTCAATATTTTTCGTTTTGTATACTATCTGTGAGCTTCTGCCCTGTAAATTGTATACGTATTTAGTATAAAAAACAAATAATATTCAGTTTTTACCACTCTCGTTAGCTGCGAAATAAGCAGAAAAATCAACAAGTATCGCATGTTGACAACTGGAAACTGTGGTCATGATTTTCTCAATTTTTGTCATTTGATTTAAATATCATTTGGATGCATCAACTATTAAGCGCTTTTTAAACAGTGCCTAAATTGGTAATAGCACATAATTTGTGAAAGCAATGCATTAAGCACTAATTTCAACCGCAAATTGCAAATTGCTAAATAATATCAAGTTCATATCATATGAGTATCATATAATTGGAGTTTTCAACTTAAATTGTTTTTTAATAATGTCAAATTTGGAAGAAAAAAAACATATGGGCATTTCCAAACTCGCGCACGGGACATTCGTACACATTAAAAGTAAAAAAACGGTAAAAAGGAAACGGTTTTTTTTCTGATGAAGGGCTTAACATATAGCATTTGATTAGCTCTTTCATTGGTGCAAAGATTGATTTTGGGTAATTTTTCATTTTGAAAAGATAATAGGAAAAATTTAAGTGATTCGCACGGGACACGAAATGGAAGTGACTTGTGAGGTCAACCAATTCAAGCGCCAAATTCAGCGAATCCAGAGGCAATATTTTAATGGAACTAATTTTAAACTCTTGTGCATTGATGCCTCTTAAAAATGGTTATGATTTTTTTCAAAGTTGACTTGCACTTTTTTTTTAATTCAATTTGACGTAAATTTGCACGGGACATCGCGCACGGGACATTTTTTACCATCACTATTTTAATGTTCTTTCTGTCTCTCTATTTAAAAATTATATGTCCAAAACAGCCCGAAAAACTTATTTAAATTAAATTTTCAATATATTTCTTTGAATTAAAATGGTTCTTGTTACAATTTTACTGTCCTACTAAGTGTAATCGTTAAAATACAAACGATCCATTTTGGAAGTCAATTTTTAAGAAAATTGACATAAATATGAAAAAGTGAATTTATTCCAATGTAGAATCTATATGTTCATCCTATTGAATTTTTTCCAGTGTATATTGCTTAAATAAATAACTTAAATACATTTCTGGAAGAAAATTTCAAAAGATGTGAATTTATGATCAATTTTACGTTTTTGGCCGCAGTGGACCTTTCTGTGGAAATTCCCATATTTCAGATTTAAACTAAAATCGAAATAATATCCTGTCTGTGTTATCTGTTTTTAGACCCCGTGCTTAAAAAAAGTTTAGGGGTCTATTAAATTTGTCACAATAAAAAATGGGCGTAACAAGCATAAGGAGGCGTGGCAGATCCTATAAAGTATATGTATATATTCTTCATCAGCATCAACAGCCGAGTCGATATAGCCATGTACGATATATTTGCAGTATATCGGCAAATACAAATTATAAAGTTCTCTCACTTTAGATCGTGATCGGAGGAAGATGAAGGAAAAAACAATTTCAGCAGCTGTTAAACAGAAATGATGAGCTTCAAATTAAATTTGGCTGCAGTTTACAGCACATTTTCCGGCTGTGCTTTTATGGTTTATGAAGTGTTGGGAAAATATCTGCAGATATGAGCCAAAATAAAGCGAAACAAAACGAAAAGAAAAGAAATAATAAAAAAGGGGCAGGAACAAGACACGGCGCCAGGCACTTGGAGGCATCCCTCGGTGGCGGCTGCTGAATCAGCAGGCGATGGCAACGTGTGGCAAACGGATGAAGAGGCAGCCAAAAGTGCCACTATTTGGGTTTTTGGTCGCACGGATTGAAGCTGTCGGTGCGAGTACGGGAGGGAGTATGTGTTGAGTATTGTGGGGAGGTTTGGAGGCTGGCCTCGTCCTGGCCACTTGTAACAACATGCAAAAGGATTTTCGTCGATTTTCGAGTGCTTCGCCCCTTGCCACATGTGCTTCCCTTGCTCCTCCAACATACGATTGCCGCAGCTTCTTCTTTGCAGCAGAATTTTTCTTTTTCTGTTTTTGTTTTTTTGACAACCATTTGGCGCTTCTGTTGCTTTGTATCTTTTGTACGAGTAGTTGTGTTCACTGCCATTTATTGTCTTGCGTCAGTTGTTGCACTTGTATGGCAGTTGCCACTTTTCCGGCTGCATCCTCAGCTTTCTTGCCACTTTCCCAATTGCGCGTACTCAGCATTTTTAACAGTTTATTTGGCCAAAGCAGGAAGCTGTCCAGCAGCGAGTGCTGCCAACTGGACCATCTGTCCGTCAGAGACTCGGGGAAATTCATCTGAGTTGGCTTATTGACAATCGATGGAAAACATAGTGAAGATTGGTTTACTTCTAAGAGTCTTTGGTATCAGCGATCTCTTGTTAAATGGAAGCCTTTACTCCCAATTCTGTTTTATCGATCCCCATAATCAACTGATGCAATCCAGCATAAATCTATGCAATCCCTGTCATAAATTAACCAACTGACAAATCAAATTCCCATCAATGTATGTACACAACTTTTCAAGGGCTAAAACAACAAACCGAAAGCACAAAGCATGCAACAATAAATCCGCATGAAATCCTCAAACAATTACATTTACATTTACATACAAACATATGCATGTGTGTCTGTGTGTGTGAAGAGCGTTGGACAGTCAAATAACACAGAGCGGCAACAATAAGAACAGATACGAGATGAGAGAATGCCATAAAAAGCCAATGGGCAAAAGCGAAAGAGGCGAACGAGTCAAACTGCAAGCGCAGCAAAGCAAAGAATCGCACAATTAACAAAACGAATGAGAAGAGCAAGAGCAACACAAGAGAAGGAGAGAGAGTAAGCGATTGTTGACTGAACCGTTTGCCCCAGCTTCTCCCAAATGTGTGCTTCATTTTATGTGATTTTGATATGCAGCTTATGCCAAGGCTGAAGCTTAGGAGGAGAGGGACAGCACAATCCTTGACATTCTTACGATCCACATGGAGTCCAAAGAGTCTTTAAAATGAAAAACAATAAGAGTTTCAACTAGAGCTGAAAGTGTTACACACACTGAAAGTATGCCTCAATCATTTGAACCTACATATCTATGGCTGGCCAAACAGAGATGTCCAATTTGAGTCCACACTTTGCACGTTTGCCAATTTTTCACTTTCGCAGCATAATTTCAGGCTCTTTTGACTTACAACTCCTCCTGCATCACTCTCTTCTCATTCGATTTCTCTTGCTCCATCCATCTCGGTCTGTTTGTTTCTTTTTTCGGCTGCGGCAAAATATTTTATATGCGATGCATTGCCCATTGCCTGGGCAAGGTTCATAGCTGGCAACTCTGGCAAGTTTTATTGCCAGTGCAGATGATGGGCAGCAGCTGGACCGCAAGCAGATAGAGGGAGAGGGAGAGAGAGAGAGAGAGACTGAGAAAGATGAAGATAAAGGGAAGAATCCGCTGTGGCTTTTCCCGTTTTACGAGTGTGTGCTCCAAGCGCGTGCTGCTCTAGCGGCTGCTGACGATGTTGATTGGACGTCGGCGTTTTTGCCCATACGACCACTTCACTAACAGCTTTGAGTATGTGAGTGTGTGAGAGTGTGAGAGTGAGTGTGCCAGCGTGTGTTTAGCATCTTGAACATGACGCTATAAACTGGACCGCTCGTTTTTTTGATGAGGCGCTTCTGTTGCTGCAGCAGAATTCAGAACGAAACAAAAAATGAAAGCTACAACGCCTTACGGGCTGCAATATTTTTTCATTTGCTTTGGCACGTGCACATTGCAATTTCGTTAGTGGATTGATGGAACAGGGCTTTATATTTCGTTTATAGTATATGTATGTGTGTTTAAACCAACGATGATTTGAAGAACGTAAGCTGTAATTATAGTTCCTTACTAGGCTTCTAGGTTGAGTATATGGCTACGTTTGGAACATTTTTGAAGGCATGCCCATTAACAGAAATGTTATATAGGCCAGCCAGTGTTGACTGTTTAGCTTATTTAATGCTAGACTTGGCGAATTTTTAAACATTTAAAAGTTTTTCAACTTTTACGTTTCTTGAATTTTGTTTTCAATTTAAAATATATTTTCAGTTTTTACTATTAACATATTTGTTTTTATTTAGCTTTTTCTTAATTGTGAATAGGTCAAGTGTAACAGGATATTTAAAAAAAGGAGTTTAGAAGACATTATTTCATTGTAATTATTATTTTTATAATATGTTTTTTGATCTTCACTTAATACCTCTAAGAAATCTCGGAAGAAGAGTTTACTTTTGTTGTGAACCTATTTTAACATAGGTGCATTAATTAGGATTCGTTCAATATATTAACCAATAAATTCATGGAGAGACGGCTGAGTTAAAACTGTTATGAATTCAACCAAATTGGCAATTAGCCATTGTCTTAATCAATTTGCTACTTCCCGTTTTGACGCATTTTTTGTGCAGTAGCTCACCTTAAATTGGCGGAAAGTGGAAGTGAAGGTGCAACTGGAGTTGCAACAGTAATCGCATTGCTGCCTCACACGTCAGCGGCAGCTAATTTTCACACGCTCTGGTGGACGAACGGTGTCCTGTTCACCTCATCATGGTCTGATGAGGCTAGTGTCAGCAGTCAGCAGTGTCACCAGTGGCGCCAATATGTTTGTCCTGTCACAAAACCAAACGAGCGACTGCTGACGACCGTCCGACGGCGTCTCTCTCTCTTTCTCTCTCTCTCTCTCTCTCTCTTTCTCTCTCTCTCTCTCTCTCTCTCTCTTTCTCTCTCTGTGTAACCCAAAACTTTGACAGCTGTTGACCCAAACGCGTAACCAATTTTGGTGGTCGTGTGCAATGTCACACTGCCCGGCGGCCACTTCGACGCTGGATGCTGCACTTCATCATTACCCGGTCGTTATCGCTTTTTTGAATTTAAATGATGGCATGACAGCATATGTGTGTCTGTGTGTGTGTGTGTGTGGGCGTGTGTGTGTGTGCATGTATCTGCTGCGAGGAGGCAAATGTGGGTCTGATTTGAAATTTGCGTCCAACACGTACGCCGCCAAATTTACTCTACTTGCAATTGCTTCACGTTCTCAGTCCCTACCGCCCCTTCGCCCTCCACCGCCACCCCCGCCATGTCCCGCTTTCACAGTCGCGTTCGGTCTGATTGTCAATGTCGGCTCTATTGGAGCAAAAAATACAGCAGCCGAACCTCACGCGAAATGCTCTGGGGCTTTTTATCACACACACATCGCGTGTATCGCGGTCGCATGCATATACATATATAGTTACTCCCTCTCCTCGTACCGCACCTCCTTCACCCCCCAATGTGCGACCCATAACCGCCACGAAAATGCTCATTAAAATACGCGAAAATGTTGTAGGCAAAATGTTTTCGGTTTGCCTTTGAAATGTCATTTTCCATCGCCGCAGGTCGCCTCCTTATTTTCACATTCTCTTCTCTCGACTTTTTCAGGCCGATCGAAACCCAAATAAATGTAGAGTATATATTCATTTGCTCTACTTTGTTAAATACATATATATTTTCGAATCTGCGTTATTCCGATCGAGTTTATATTGAATATTTTTAAAAGGATATCTAAATCAAGCTGAAATTTAATTCATTTTTATAACTTAGATCGATCTTTAGTATTATATAAGATTTCAAAATCTAAAAAAAATGTCTGTGAATTAAATCTAAGTGTGATTTTCTCATGAACTTTGTCCCACTTAACACGAAAGTCGTACTTAAAAATTTTTTTAAGGAAGCGCTTTCGAAATATTGATTCTTTTCAACTTTCGAAGTTGCTCCGACGTTTTTTAATATATCTCGAATTCCTAATGACAGACTTGGCCAAACACTCAAATTGAAGGTAATTGAACCTTCCACCTTTTTTTTTTCATATTGTATTGAGATCAGGTCAGTAGTTCAGTACTGTAGTTTACTTATTATTAGGACTTTTTTAATGTGCAATAATGTGTGTGCAAATATGTGTACTTATTATAAGACTTAAGTCTATCTTTCTTTCAAATAGGCCTATGAATATATGCCCTTTTTATATTTCAAGGACCCGAAAATCATGAAATGTTGGTAATAAACAGTTTACGCATTTCCGATTACATGATTAGATTAAACTAGTCTTTCAAAATATCCTGCAAACCAATAAAACAAATTAACGATTGCCATTTTAAAATGCTGGGGTTAATTACGATCCGCACGTTGTAATCAAAAATCAATTTTTAGATCAGAACGTAGAAAGCCGTTCTGTCACCATTCAGTTTGTTTGTTTCTTAGTGTGCTAGAAGTCATAATCATATATTTTAATGTTCTTATGTGTTTAGCATAATCTTGAATGTTCATGAAGCTCAATTTAGTAATTGTATTGGGTAACCCTATCCTGATCACCAAGTGCGAATAGAACAAAAACACATACATCCATTTGTCTAGATAAGATTCTGTCCAAAGCGTGTATTAAATTTTAGAGTTGATTTCGGTAACCGTTTTCGATATGGCTTCTAAATATTCCGCCCTAACGACACAAGACTTTTAAAATATGCTTGCAAACGATGCGTTTACTCTCTGCTGCCTCTGTTGCCTCGGCTGCTCACGATGATAACCCGCTGATGTCATATAAATAACAGATTTAGTGGTCCCGGCCTGGTCCGGTGGCCATTTTGTTTATTTTGGGCCTTTCAAACGGCGCAGACAGCAGCGCCAGATAACGGCAGCTTTGTTCTAGACCGACCCGACCCGAACAGGACAGGACTCGAATCGGCCGGACTTGCCAGCGAGTTGACCAGCCATCCAGCCAGGCAGCCTGTTTTTATGTGTCATAACCATGCCATGACGTCGACTGCAATTGTTTGGCGACTGCGACAACACTGGCAATGGTGGCTTTTAATAGCCGGATGGGGGCAGAGGCAGGAGCTGGGAAAGGAGTGAAAGGAAAGGGGATAGGAGACAGAAGGCAGGCAGAAGCAAACAATGGCCTCGGCTTCATTGACTGCGTTAATTGCTGTCATTCATTTGAAAAGTCATCCGCGAGATTTTTGGTAGCAAGGACAGGTTCCTCCAGTGTCCACTGGCATCGTCCACTGGGCGCCCATTGGTCTCGAGTGCCGTTAAAACTGATGATGATGCGTTTACTCTTTCGCTTTCGTTGGGGATTGGACTGGGATTGGGACTGGGATTGTGCTTGGAGTTGGAAAAGCATTTGGGCTTCCATAACATTTAAGAGCAACGCTTTTATGTCGTCATCATCGTTGACTGGCGTTGAAGCTGGAGCAGCAGTTTCTGCAAATCTTAATCCCCCTTTGGGGCAAAAACAATCTGCGCTTTTACTTTTCCACACCGACGCTGAGCTTGGCTCGCAACCAATCATTTATGTCATATTATCTGCTTATTTGCCCATCCCAAATTCCTCTATCCCAACCATATTGAACACATCCGAATGGGGATACTCCTTTTCTATTTTCCCAAATCCAATTTGGCTGCTAAGCCGAGCAAATTTTTGTGCTCGTTTATTGATTTTGGCCTGGTCACATACCCAGTCAGCGAGTCAAGTCTGCACAGCAGTCGCATTATCACTCCTGCCTTTCGCACAGGTCACAAGCGGCTGAGCCGAGGGTCAACCGGATGATTGAATGAAACAATATGTGTGTGGCACTTGCTTTCTCTACCAGGTCTATTGACCTCCGAAAATTTGAAATGTTTTTAGGCAGAGTTAAAATTTTTCACATTTTCGAATATAAGTACAGGGTTCGCAAAAACTACTCCGTAGCAGCAAGAGTTACAAAAATGTTGCTACGCTCTCGCTACCGCTCTCGATTTCAACAGAGCCGTAGCATAGCCATAGCCGAAAAATAAAAAAGGATTTGCTCTGCTCGGAGCGGAGTTTTGTCGCGTCAAAAACTATGCTATAGCTATAGCAAAAAAATTAAATTATATGCGCTACGGCTACGTAGCGGTAGCTAAAAAACTGAGAGCGAGATGAGAGCAGAGCAAATGCAATTTTTTTCATTTACTACGGCTCCCGTGTGATTTTGATTTTCCTACAATTTTGTGATCTGAATTTTATTCATGTGTAGTGTATTCATTCACAGTATTTAAATTAAATCAAAGTTTTTAATAAGTAAATCGGAATAACAAATTTTACGTAATGGAAACTTATGAATTAATCCTCGTCTTCAAATAAACTTAAATTGTCGATTGCACTATCTAAGTTTGTCGAATTAAGCTTGACAAGAAGTATATTTTCCAAAGTTTCGTGATTTAATCGATTACGGTTATCCGACAACACCAGTTTCAAGGAAGAAAACGCCCGAAAACGATCACAGAATTGTAGGAAAATCAAAATCACACGAGAGTCGTAGTAAATGAAAAAAATGGCATTTGCTCTGCTCTCATCTCGCTCTCAGTTTTTTAGCTACCGCTACGTAGCCGTAGCGCATATAATTTAATTTTTTTGCTATAGCTATAGAATAGTTTTTGACGCGACAAAACTCCGCTCCGAGCAGAGCAAATCCTTTTTTATTTTTCGGCTATGGCTATGCTACGGCTCTGTTCAAATCGAGAGCGGTAGCGAGAGCAATTCGAAATACTACGGAGTAGCGTAGCATTTTCAAACCCTGTATAAGTACATAGGTAGTTGTTACTGACTCATGGTTGAGTGCTATAAAGCCGGAGAGGTTATAGTCGACATCTAGGCTATGGGATAACCGTAACATACCTTTAGACTAGCGGTGGGCACGAAACCTGAATTTGGGAGCTTTACAACAACATCAACAACAACAACCCTTTTAGAGTCTACCGAAGTTTTGAGCAGCCGCTGCTCCCAGAGCCACTGCGTGCCCACCGCTGCTTTAGACGCTTGAGTTGCTGAGAAATTTAAAATGGTTCTTTTACCTGCATTATATTTTAAACGAATAGGTACAATACACTCTTATACTCATGGGATTTTCAAGTATATAGATTCTCTTCATTATATTGATTTCTATTGGACAACAGTAAAATCTACCACTGACCTACCTTGGTTTTTTTTTGTTTTCTTGTTTTAGAATATGTCATTATAAAAGTATTTTTTTTTTTTTTTTGCAATACCATCCAATATTGATTTAATTTGGAATATACAGAGGCTGCTGTTAGTCCTTGCTGTGGTAAAATGCGGACGGACAATATCATGAAATTCAAATAAAAATTCAAAATTAAGCTTAAATAAACTAAAATTAAGACATTGAATTTCACTAAAATCATGGCATTGTGCATAGCCTACATTATTCTTAATCTTTATTTGTATTTTGATATGTTCTCATATCTATATTACCAAAACCCATTGAGAGGTTTAAATTAAAGCTTTACCAGTAACGATATTTGATGTCAAAAGTGTTTAAAAATAAATCAATTGATTTATTTAAATAAAAAATAAAGTCTTAAAAAGCATTAAAGCTAAATAACATATGTCACTTTTGTGGACTTATATTCACGAACTCAATGTCAAGTCAATTCAAACAGCTAAATATCGCTGAGTGTTAAATATGACAATATAAACAAAGTCTAAAGTTTGTTTTATTCTTTGGCAGAATTGTACTACACTTCTATCGACTTTCTCTTATTCTTCTCTCACCTCTTCGAGTCCATCAAGCGGCATCTAAAACTGTTGCACATACAAAGCAAAAAGTTCAAATCTGTTTGTTTGTTTGTACATTTTAATCAAAATAAGCAAAAGTTAATATTTCTACCTGAAATTATGAAATTTTAATGCTTCTACTCAGTTGCAGTGACCTCTCCCTAGTCGGCTGACCCCCAATCCCCAACTGCCCAGCGGATGCATATGAATTCCGCTCGTGTGGCTTTCAGATGCATTACGACCACCTCCAACGGGCTGCAACTCCTGGCCGAGAACCATGCTCATCTCTGGAGCGGGGGTAAGCTAATCAAGGGCTATGCCAACAATTTACTTAGCCTGCACAGCACTCTCGACTCCACTTTGTTGTCCGATGGTCCCGACCTGTGGGGGTTTGGGGGAAGCCTTCCATTTATGGTAGGTGCTTCCATCATGTGAGCTCGGTCCGTGTGAATTTCCTTGCTTTCCCGAATGCAGACGTTCCCTGTGTCTGTATGTTTGGGGGCCTCATACATAAACCAATTTGTTTTGCATAAGCTCAGGCGAACAGGGCCAAAGAGTCTAGGGGAGGAAGAATGGAGTAGCCAACTCCTAGATGACGCATCTAACTCCGATTTCTGCAATTTTTGCCGTCCGACGTCCACTTTATGCATTTATGCGCCTTTGTCTGCGGTTTTTTGCTCTCGCCGTCTGCGGCGCCGGGTCATTAATTTGAAAGCGAGCGGAGTCGAGCTTTGGCCCCCTTATCCCTTAATCCCCTTATCCTCGTAGCCTCTTAGCCGTTGGAACTGTTAAATAGTCGCTTGCCCAATCAGCTGGGAAGTCGGACTGACCGGCTGGCTAGATTCTTATGGACATTTCCCTAGTGAGAAATTAGGAAATTGCATTTGCTGGCAGAACGAAGTGAACCGAACCAAACTGAATCCAACAGACAGACAGACAGACGGACGGACGGATGAATGGACATACGGCATGGCAACGAAATTTACGCGTTGCACTCGACGAAGATTTGCAATTCACGATAGGCAAACGCAGGCAGCCAATAGGGCCAAGAGATCCAGGAGGCGGAGAAGGAGGATGGCATTGAGGACGATTCTTCGACAGCTGGAAATTGGCAAAATGTAAATTTTCATATGGTCATGGCTCCCCCTTGAATTCGAGGCCGTGCATATAAATTTATTGCTCATTCGCGGCATTTGCGGTCAACGTCATAAGCATCATCATCATCATCGTTGCCAATATCAATATCATCATGAACATCAACATCATCATCGTCATCGTCATCGTCATAATCATCGGGGTTATCATCTGTGGGGCTCGGCTTATAGCAGACGGCGCTAAAATATTCATAATCAACGCGGCATTAGCAACGCCAACTTTTGCATTTCGTTTCTTTCTCTCTCTCTTCCATTTCCCTTCCTCAACATTCCATTTGAAAAACGCCTAAAATGAATTAGTGCTAAGGATGAATTGCATCTGAGAAAGAAACTGCTAATCATATGAATTTCATTGATATTCTTAATTAGAGGTGGAGAACTATCGATAGCACTATCGACACTATCGATGGTTGGGCGCTATCGAGTAGAGGTGGAGAACTATCGATGGCACTATCGGCACCATCGATGGTCAAGCACTATCGAGCCGCCATCGATGGCAGACTTGCACTATCGATAGTGGGCGATAGTTTATTATGACGCACAACTCGTCACAGAAAGGCGCGCATTTGGCATCTGCAGAGCTTCGGACATATTTAAGTTTTGTTTTTAATATTTATATATCACTGCGGACGGCAGTTCGCGCTAGTGACGAAAGCAGCACGAAGGGTGCGAAGGCGACTAGCATATATACACAGGAAGAATGGAAAATTTGCTAAGACTGTCCGATCAGGTCGAGTTATATACCGATCGAAAGGTATTAACTTAACTTACAAATGTGCATACTAAGACTTTTGGAAACTCACCTGGTTCGTGATATAAACAGGTGTAAGTGGGAGGGGAAAAATTTAAATTATTGCAGCTAATGGGGCCGTTGGAGCCTTTTTGAATTTTCTTTGAATTTTTTACAATTCTCATTAAAAATACGCGTCGAATGACACCTCGATCATCGAAATCGGACAACTGGTTCGAAAGATAATTAATTTTGAAATTTTTAGGGGCCTTCCGAAAATGAGATGAAAAGTCAGTCTGTTTGTTTGTTTGTTTGTTTGTTTGTTTGTTTGTTTGTTTGTTTGGATCAAATCGTTGATTTAGCTGAAAAGTTTGAATGAGGACTTGTTCCTGCTCAAAAATCAACAAACGTTTGTTCTACGACTTTTTCGAAAAATAGCTAGTTTAGCGGGAAATCGCTAAAAACCGCTAAAATTGAAACCCTTATAGCAGTCAAACGATAAAAGCTACAGATGCCATCTATATATCGTTGAAAATGTATATTGAAGGGCTGTTATGCATACCTTTTAACTTTTTTTCTAAAGTACACAGGTAAATTTCTACAGGTGAAATAAGGTATTGTCCCCCACATTTTAGCGGTTTTTGAGAAAACGCCGCTAACGATTTTTTTTAAATTTCAATATGTTTTAGTTTGAAAAGTTTCGCGTTTTTTGATATATGACACAAAAAATTTTACCGATAGGTTTGGAAGATATAACCTATTAACTGAATATATACGTTTTAATTTGAATTGAAATAGGGCAGCAGCAACAAAGTGTCATAGCAGCCAGTTTGTTTGTTTGGATCAAATCGTTAATTAAGCTTAAATGTTTGAATGAGGACTTGTTCCTTTTCAAAAATGTAGAAACGTTTGCTCTACGACTTTTTCGAAAAATCGCTAGTTTAGCGGGAAATCGCTAAAAGCCGCAAAAATTGAAACCCCCATAGCATCCAAACGATAGAAGCTACAGATGCGATCTATATATCGTTGAAAAGGTATTTTGAAGGGCTCTTAGGCACTGCTTGCAGCGTAATGGAAATTACCTGTTAGCTGAATATATACATTTTACTTAGAGTGGGAATAGGACAGCAGCAGCAAAGTGTCATAGCACCCAGAGTTTAAAAGTGCTGATAGCTTTTGCGCTGGGCATGTGTGTTTGTAAAGGGGACCGTGTTTCCAGCCAAATTGTTTTAGCTTGTACAAACAATAATCAAAGTTGACAAAGCTATACTGTCAAAAAATATTGCAATTTCAAAATTTCTTATGTCTTATTCAAAAATTTCTGATATCCCATAAAAAAAACCTCTTTACGAGGTAACAGTCTAGTGACGAAAACATTTTCATGCCCCAAAATTTCTGATATCCAATTTTGTGACGAATAATATTAAGTTTTACACATAAATTATTTAAACAAAATTTTTGCATTCGCAGTGCGCAAAACAGTGATACATTTTAGCGCAATGTGCCGAGTGCAAAAATTTTGTTTTAAATAATTTATATGTCAAACTTAATATTATTCGTCACAAAATTGGATATCAGAAATTTTGGGGCATGAAAATGTTTTCGTCACTAGACTGTTACCTCGTAAAGAGGTTTTTTTTATGTTTGTATGACATGGACAAGTCCCTTACTATAGTCGAAAAAGGTAAAGAAGAACGGATCGGAACTGAAACGAGTCCGAGTGCATGTTCAGTAGGCTGGACAAAAAGATTTAGTTCGTCGAACTTTGGCTATTACAATAGCTTATAGCGAAACATTATTTTTGATAACGAATTTTATTTATTTTTAAAATGCCTAAATTAATACCAATTTCAAATTTTAATTGGAATTTTATAAAAATATTTATAATTTTTTGAATTTAATATACATATGTGCTCAAATTAACACACTATCGAAAACTATCGATAGTTATCGATGGTTTGAAAAATAATATCGCTGACTATCGATGGTGCCGACTATTGATAGTTCTCCACCTCTACTATCGAGCCACCTACTTTAGATAGTACCCGAATATTAATATTTTAACCCGGTTTTTCCTCCTTTTCATACAAAAAGTGACTTGTTAGCTATTTTCAAAAAATCATAAGAAATACTAGCGAAGAGATTTTTGAAAATTTCTTTTTACAGTCACTCTTAAAATTGTTTAAAGAATTTGTTTGCATCGAAACAATTTTTGTTTAAGACCGAGGAAAAAAGTTGAAAAAAATAGACGTTCACAAAAATTTGAAATTTTTAATGAGTACTTAATGGGTTAAGCCTAGTACCGACGTGAGATAAATTTTTAGCGGCGGAAAATGCTCAATATTTAGCTGGCGACGAGCGTAAAGCCAGAGTTGCCAAAGCAACACGAAAAAATAACAAAAAGTTGAGTGGTAACTCTATGCGTCAACAGCGGTTTATTTTAAATATGAACATGCAAAACTGATTTGCGTAAAAAGAAAAGAGAATAAACATTGAAAACTGTATATTAATGTTAATAGAGGAGAAATATGCGATGGCACGCAAGCACAGCGGGTTTTGGGTGCACCCATCGCCTTAGAATTTTTTACGTGGATTCTAAATTAATGAAAAAAAACAAATATTGGACTCTTTTCCACCTTGTTAATCAGCAGAATTTTGCCTGCTATTTCAAAAAGAGTCAATTTGCTGTTTTTTGTTAATTTCTCGGCCATTTCTTTTGAGTTATTGTGAGAGAGTGAGATAGATAGATACCGAAACTCTAAACAAATCGATGTTTCGCTTGGCTTGACAGCTGTTTCAAACAGTGCTGGATAACGCCCGTTCCTTATCTGGCAACTCCGTTTTTAGTTTCAGTTTAGTTGACGTGCGGACCGACAAGCGGAGTAAAATGTCGTCTTCTTCTTATTCACCTTACGCCAGCGTTTTTTTTATATGGAGTTTGACCTTACGCTAGGCCTTTTTTCTGACGTCGGTACTAGGCTTTAAGGAAAGTTTTGCATCATTCAAACGGAATTTAAATGACCTTTCCAATATATATAAAAAGCTATTATTTTCTTCTGTTAAGTCAAAAAGTTAAGATTATTTTAGTGTGTAAAGTGTTTCTTGACAAACTGTATGTATTTTTTGTGTCCGGGACTATCGTCGACTATCGATAGTACTATCGTCGACTATTGTTGACTATCGATGGTTTTGAAATTACAATCGTCAGCTATCGATGGCGCCGACTATCGATAGTTCTCCACCTCTTATTCTTAATGTTTAGTTTGCCTGTCTTTCTCTCTCTCTCTCCCTCTCTTCGTTTTCCTCTTTCTCTGTTTACCTACGCAGTCAGTTTCAATTGCAGCTCGAGCTGTGTCTCCGACTTCCGACCATCGTCTGGGCCGAGGATGGCGACAATAACAGCCATTAAATGTGGCCAACACGTAACCGGGCAATAAACAAGCGTGACAAATGATGCTGCTAAATGAAAGTTGATTGCCAGTTGACGGACACACCTGTCCGACGTCCGACAGGAGGAGCTGCCACCAGTTGGACAGCCAACGGGCAACGGACAGCAATCAAAATTGTCAGAGAGCCATCGAAAAAAACGAGCTACCTGGGGCAGCAGGACGAGGTGTTAGGAGACCGGACGGGGGGAAAGGAGGAAATCACGGCACGAGCGCGGTTCGATGCCACGCAACGGAAGTTAGTGCAAAAGCAAAGGAAAAAGCAAATGGCGCACACATCGTTTTGGGGCCAGTCTGGAATCCCGTTGCTCCTCTTCGTCTTCCTCTTCCCCTTGCTGGCCATATTAATAATGATGGCGGCGGCAGCGACAGCGGCGGCGACAAAACGCAAAATGGCCGCCCTTTTTTTGCTGTCGACGTCACGTGTCGAGGCTGCGTGTGATTTCTAGGACATGAAGCAAAATGGTTGCGAATTTCGCCAGAGTCCAGAGCCAGAAAACTGCAGGGCTGCAATCTGTATTCCCTGGCCTTTATTGCTGTAAGATCCACGTTTGCGTCCTTCTGTCGCCTTCGAAGTGCATCGAGACTCAGACTCTCCTCCAAAGGGGGTCAGCAGCATCGTCCATTATTATAGCCATCGTTGTTATTGTTCTGTTATTGCTGTTGCTGTTGTTGTTGAGCTGTCGCATTGTCACATTGAATTTGCCCGTCTTGTCAGTCGATAAAAATTGAATAAGTTCACAGCAGGAACAGACAGGGAGAAACAGCAGGCAGGGGGACAATCTGATAAATGCATTGTAATGTGTCGTGTGGAGCATGCTTTTAAATTAATTTAAATAAATTGAAAATGAATGGAAAATCTGCAGTGCGGAATGTGTGTCGTTTGAGATGTCATTGTTGTTTTGCTGCCGCTGAAAAATAGTCATAGTCGAGGCACGAAATGAATCCAACTGTGATTTCAGTTTACACTTTACTTCAAGCAAATTGAAGATTAACTGACAGAATCTTTAACAGATGCATTCAAATTGAACTAACCAGACGAGTCCCAGCTCCGACAAAGCTCAACGGCATTCAGAACGGACCACAGAGGAGGATGGGGTGTTTTAGTGGGGAACTGGAGCTGCTGTTCTCCCACTCTCAAGTCATCCAGGCGGCAAACAAATTACTAATTGGCAAGCAAAACGCTCTACTTGTTTTCCAACAAACAACACAACGACCAAGTCTCCTCTGGGCTGCTGGGCTGCTGTGGTCTGATATCTGCTCGGTCGGTCCTAGCCAGGTATAGTCTTCGAAAGGATGCCAAGGATGGCAGACACACATGGCACACAAGCTTCATTAACTCAAACTATGCTGCATTTTGCGATTATCAAATTGTCTTTGCACACATGAAACCAATGAGGAACAGAACTCGGTGCCGAACATCGAGTTCCTAGCACGGAGAGACCAGAAAATACAATTGGCGACTGCTGCTGATGCTGCTGCTGCTGGCAAATACCAAGTGCAAAAGCTGCCAGGAGGGTGTTTGGGGCTAAGGGGAATGGAATCGCATGGTATGGACAAACTGGCAACCGCAGAAATATGAAGCGCACGGTGCGATGATGACAGCAACAGCAACAACAACGGAATAACAACAACATCATAGGTGTTGTCTCTATGGCTATACAGAAAAGTAGAAAATCCCCCACGCCCGAAAAATGCTTTAGGACATTTTGCTGAGCAAACAGGCAAAGAGGCATGCAAAAATGCAGCTGCGATGCTGATGCTGATGACAATGACAATGATGACAACCATGATGGGGATGAGGATGAGGATGAGGATGCCTGATACGAATATGGTGGACTGACAAACTGACAAGCTGACTGACTCAACTGGACGGCGACTGGACATGCAACTGCAACCGGACACATCAGGCAACATTATCACACCTGACAGCGATTAGAGAGTCACTCGATGGTGGTGCTCTTAAATTTGTGATGTCTGTGTTTGCGGTGCCCGCAGGAGTCGAGAGTGGAGAGTGGAGCGTCGGGAATCGGGAATCGAGTATCGAGAGTCCTAAATCCAGAGTCGATTGAGAACTTGAGGTTTGCCAATTGATTGGGAGTGCGAGTTAAGCGACCTGCTGATTGATGGTCACGACACCTCAAACCTCATTAAAGTGCTACTTGAGGATTTAGAAGGGAAAGCAGTTTTCAAATGGGAATGTTGATTAAACTGAAATGAGCTCAATTTCATTAACGAATATTATAGAAAGTAAAAGTAGAAAATCGTTACTTATCTCTACTAAAAGTCATAAAATAATTACTGCTTGTAAATTGGTTATTTCTACGCTTTAACTGCCAAAAGAATCTTTCCATTTTCCTATTCATTTGTTTTTGTTACTACATTGTTAGCCTTTAGTACTACTTATTACAGTGTATAGTTTCAAAGACTCACAATAACTGGAATCTGTTCCTCTTGGCAACTTTTATTTGTTGTTCCTGTCACCCTGTTTATAAGTCCTATAATACTACTTACGGTATAGTCTCTCCCTCTGCTGACTTTTAAGTTTCCAAAGGAAGGACTAGGATGAAGAGGATCTATTTCACTTGCGAGTTCTAATTTGCTGCTTTTGTTGCCCCTCATATAAGTACTATAATTCTGCTGGCAGTATAGACTTTCTGGCGTGACTTTGTTCTACCTCTCACTTGATAACTTTCAGGGGGAGGACCATGGGCAGGATCTCTGCTGGTTTGAGAGCCCTACTCAGTTTCTATTTGTTGTTTCTATTGCAGGCAGGCGAAAGCAAAGCAAAACTTTCGCTTATGCAAAATGTAGGTCACTGTGTTGGATTGCAGCTAAAGTTTGCATGGAAGTTCTCCTGCCCTCCAGCCAACTCGGTTGCCATCCACTTTTGTTGTTATGTGCAAATATTTTCCATTTAATTAACGCATGAAACTAGCTGCTAAGATGACGACTGGACGGGGGGGGAATTCAGGGGAACTGGGGGACAAGGGCTGCTCTGTCGCAGCAGATTAAAATAAATTGCATGGAAATTTATCATTCGAATCTCGGGCCAGACAACAACAACAACAACAACTTGACACAGTTGCAAAACTTGGCAAGAAAGTGGAGCTTAGGGTCAAATTATATGTGTACATATAAATGTATATGTGTGTGTGTTTGTGTGTGCATAATTAATCATAATAAAACCAAAGACAGCAACGAACCAGGTAAATGCGAGAACCAGGCGGAAAAAAAGGCCACAATTTTCTAGCATTTTCTTTGCCATCAAAATAAATGAGCCAATTAAGCGGGCCACAAGTGAAAATGGCCGCCAAATGCTTCCGTCTCCGTCTCTGTCTCCTGATGAGGGTAGCCCCAAATCGAGAACGAGACCGAGACCAAAACCGAAACCGAAACCAAGACTCGCACTCGAGTGAAGGAAACAAACTGGAGCTCAGGTGTTGCGCATCATCATCATCAGCAGTGTCTGGCATTGGGTTGGCGATGCTCCTCCTCGGTTCCTCAACTCCTCGGGCTCTGTCAATTTATGCAGCTGCTGCTGTTGAAATTTATCTGTTTCTCTCAGAAATTCCACTTCAGTTTGAGAATACGAGTACGCGTATTTGAGAGTTGGAAGCTGGGCGTTGACTGAGGTTAAGTCGTTTGAAAATTCCCTTCTAATGAAACTAAAAGAGCCGCTAATTGTTGCACCTTTCTCAAGTTATCAACGTGGTGTCGCGGTGTCTTCACTTTGGCTTTCGATGTGTATTCGCATCGTGGAATTCTCTGTTCAGTGGTCGCTAATTGAAATCAATTTGCTTTGTGTGTTGTCTGTCCCATTAAACGATCTGTGGGGGCTTGAGACTGAATAAAGTTGCCCAATAGCGTTTCAATTTGATAATTGATATATTAAATGGTTAACTTAATGATATTCTCGGAATGACAAGCAATTTTAACAATCTATCTTTAGAATTCTGCATCTGTTTATTGTTTACTCAAAATCTCCTCTGTGTGTTTCTTTTCAGGTACGTTATGATTGTCCACATCTTTGGAATTTCCGTTTAAAAGGTTTTTATAATTCGTCTACAGTAAATAACACTTGCTGACGTCATACTTGAAAATATTTGCATAGCTTAAGAAGAGTTCGCAGATTAATGTGCGATTATGCAGTTAAAGATATCAGCTTATAATATACACAAAACTAAAATTAACTCAATCGAGTTGTTTACATTAAAATAGTATACAATTTGTAGGTCTATTACACGGCAACTTCTTATAAAAAAAATAAACAAACAGTTAGTATCGAGTTTCCACTTTTGTTTGTCTATCTTTACTGATTAGTTCACTTATCATATGTAAGGGCTTAAAGCTAAAACGCAATCGAGACTAATTGGAGCTGTGGCAAGTAACTAAACACAAATCATGTGCCAGCTGCTCGGCATCTTTTGTCTTTGCCGTCGTCGTCGTCGTCGTTGCAAGCTCCTCATCTCGTTTTGCCACAACAGCAGAAACTGCAGCTGGTTGAGGTTCTTTCCCATTTGCATGCAGATGCAGTCGCTGCTCTTGCGCCGCCCCACGGACAACCGCAAGGGCAATGGAGGCGCCCAGCAGCGAGCCGGCCACAACATCCGACCAATGGTGCTTGTAGTCCGTGACACGGCTAAGACCCACAAACGAGGCGACTGCGATGAGCAGCAGTTGGCACAGGGGCCGCAGCAGAGTGGACGGCCTGGGCCAACGGACTCGCTGCAAGTGGAGAGCCAGGAAGACGAGTCCGTAGAAGGCCATCGCCGAGTGGCCGCTGGGAAAGGAGACGCGGACATCCTTGAGCATCGCCTCAGTGGCGCCCGACAGATCCGTCTGGCACGTGTAGGTCGTGTGGTAGACAATACTTTGACCAGGTCCGGAGTCTGCGCAGGTCTTGCCATCCTCGAAGACGGGTCGACAGACCTCGAAGAAGTGGGGACGCAGTCTGCCAATCAGCTGCTTGCCCAAGTCCTTGATGAGCTGCTCTGCCACGTGTCCAAAGAGAAACCAGCGCAGGGTGTTGTAAACCGGCCAGAACTGCTCCCAGCGAGAGCGAGAGCGCGAGGCTGCTCCAGTCCGCTTCCAGCAGCGATAGCTGTCGAGGATCACCAGGGCGGCCAGGGGCAAGTGCAAGGAAATGCAGTGGAGCATCGCGGATGTCACAGTGTTCTCCCTGTACGGATACATCAGCGACTCGTCGTCACAGAAGAAGCCACGTTGCGTTGGGGGCCCCCAAAGACGTCGGAAGTTTTTACCCACGACTAGAAGCCCTCCGAGAAGCACCACATCGAAAACAAGTCGCAGATTCGGCCTGTGGACAGACACCCAGTTGAGCGCCAGATCGATGCTCATGGTTCGCTCGGCTCGACGATTCACGCTGCACTGATCGTCGCGAGAAGTCGAGCTCTCTGTTGAAGCCACTGCCCCAAACTGGAATCATTCCGACGCATTACGATTTCAGCTTCGTTTCAGCGACTTCAAGGTTTTGTGAGCTTACTTTGTGTAACAATAACAAAGGCGAATGTTGAAAACAGATCCACAGAGCACCTTAAATACTCTAACAATTGCAGACTATCAATTTACTAAGCAAATTGCTTAGAATAATCATAGCAACCTTTTATGAATATTTTTAATATTTCGTGGAATACTTTTGAAAATACTTGTAGAATTATTTCTGCAAAATAAATATCTCATTCTTTGACTTAATATCTTAACTTAGTGAACAAATTCTTTCACAATCGTAGTCTGAGAGACCCGCGGCTCATTTGCTTTTTACATTTCTACCCTATGCACTTTTTATTCTTACTTAATAAACGTTATCTGTTCAGAATGAACGCACTAAGGGGTATAAATATTATTATAGATTTGTGTATTTTTAATACAGAATCTAAGTGGATTTTCCATCAATTGCCGTCACCAACTCAAAATTTGCACTTGCCGGGCATGAGACAACTGATAAGAACTTAATGCTGGGGCACGTGTTGAGGGATCTACCTAACTTAGATTTGTTTTTTATTTGTTGTGTCTTGTCTGGCCTTGAAGGTTCACATAACACGCGAGTTTCTATTTACGAGATGGAATACGAAACTGTCTGCTTCTATATTTATAATAATATTTTTTAAATTTGTGCTGTTGGAAACACAATTATAGGTGCCTAGTGAACTTTGAGTTGACGCTCTTAAAAAAATATACGTCTCTCTGGCAAAGCTCTCTTAATAAAGTCGACTGACATACATTTTCATATTTATGATTTACACAGCAAATACTTGCAAATAATCGTAAATAAATAGCAGAAAGAAGCCATTTCTTTAAATGCCCGAAAAACCAGTTTTAAATTTTCTACTCAAAAACACACAAATTCCCACGATCATTCAAAGGGTTCATCGCAAACAAATCTTGAGTCTAATTCAATTCTCCCTCATTTTATACGTTTGGACTATGACGCAGCGTATACAAAAAGAAGGCAGGTGATCGAATTTAAAATACCCAGTAATTTGACAAAGTGAAGTAAACTTCATTACAGCTGAATACTTAGAGTAGTTTTTGTTTATGAAATTCGGTTTTAAATACTAAATTCAGTATGAGTCATTAATTAATTTCGATTGTTTTTCAAGTTTCTTATAGACAAGGGCCAAAACTTTGTGTATGTATCCCAAGCATACTTATATGAAAACAGACTTAACAAAAAAGATAAACAATGAGATCGAGTTCGTCATATGGAGAAATAAACAAATGGAAATGGAAATGGGCCAAGTGCAAAGTTGTATTTCGAGTAATTTCAGATGGAACTCAACCAAGCATGAACAAATAATACTCATCATAATTCAGAATGTGGTATTTTATATTTATTACATAAATAATACGAACAAATGGAATACAGTGTGATGGACCTAGAATGTAGAATGTGAGTACATAGAATACATATATTAAACAAAGATGTATGACAACTATACAAATGCACATGATAGATTCGACAATAGACAATTTGAGGAATCTGGAACTACGAGCTAAAGACTTTACCCTTAGATCTAGGAAAGAGTTACGAAATGTAAACTAATCTAGAAATTCTCTTATTTGCTTTTGCTTCACAGGTAACTTATTAATTTATTGATAGCACGGGCGCGTTATCTTTCCCATGTTTTATTTGGTATGGAATGTTTTAGTTCGATTTGCACTTTATCTTGAACTTTATCTGGAACTTCGCCTATACTTTGGTACAATACTGATCGTCGTTGTAGCTGCTGTTCACACAGTAAGGAGGCGGGGTGCTGGGACAGACCTCCTCCTGCAGCGTTGCCGAGGTGTCCTCCCTCCTCAGGCCGCCGCCGAGGACGACTTCGTGGAACTGCGGCCTGAAGAAGTGAGCGATGTAGTGGGCGGTGATCAGCGCGCCGACTACTCCGATCAGCGATCCGGCCAGCACATCCGACCAGTGATGCCAGCTGTCCATGACGCGGCTGAGGGCCGTGTACCAGGCCATCATGACGAGCACGAACTGGAGGAAGTGGCGGGCCAGCTTGGAGCTGCGCCACGTCAACTTGCGCTGCAGGTAGAGCGCCACGTAGAGCAGCGAGTAGAAGGCGAGGCTGGAGTGGCCGCTGGGGAAGCTGAGGCGGGTCTGCCGCACATCCGCAACGGTGTACCCCTCTCCGGCGCACTCGTAGTTCTCCACATAGCGATGCAGGTTGGCAGGGTCGCTGCAGAGGCTGCCGTCACTGAGCTGCGGCTGGCAGACGGCGATGAAGTGCGGCCTCAGCCGGCCAATCGTGTACTTGCCCACCTCGGTGGCGTCGAAGGTGAGCAGCATGCCGAAGCCAAAGTAGGCGAACTGGCGGCCCAGCTCCACGTACCAGGCGGACATTTGCCATCCCAGCAGCTGAACCGTCGCGGACAGCTCGCCAGCCCGCATGTAGCGCACATACTCGACCACGACGAGGATCAGGAGCGGCAGCGCACCGGTCAGCAGACCCAGCATCACAGGCGTGACCGTGTTGTTCCTGAAGGGATACCGAATACTCTCGTCGTCGCAGAAGAATCCGCGTCGCGCCGGCTCCACGGCGAACTCGTAGATGCAGATGGGTATCACCAGCACCACCACGATGAGCAGCTCGATGAGGAAGCGACGGGTCAGTCGCCGTTGTGCGGCCGACGCACCATCCGACTCCCTCTCCCTCTGCGTCGCCCTGTCCCTGTCTCTGTCCGTTCGAGTGGCGGCCCCTGTTCTGTCCTCATTGGCGGCGTCGCGCATTTTGTCGTCGTCTGTCTCGATGCTTTTTTAATTAGTTAATATTCCAATTTTATGCTGTCTAATTAAGTTTGGGTTCTGTTTCGGGTTCGTTGCTTTTTAATACCCGTCGGACTTGCTGGCGTCGTTTCGGGTTCGTTGTCAGTGTCTGACTGAACTGGCCTCCAGTGGGTAACGTTCTTTTAATTTAACGATCATTTCATGCTCCACGACGCTCTTATTGTTTTCAAAGTCCCTCTCTCTCTCTATCGCTCTCTCGATTACTCTCTGTCTCTTACTCTTTCTGTGTTTATTACTTGAAAGCTTCGCTACAGAGCTGGAGAGTATTCCGCACTAGACGAGATTAGACAACAGACAATTTGCAGTCCGAGGAGTACACTGAAAGAAAAAGTCGATATTATAAAGAATTGTTAGAAACATGTTTTTAGATTGAGTTATAATATAGATGTATTTATAACTAAACATTTGAATATTAATTAAATTAAAAAATAAAATTTAATTTAAATAGATATACTTATAGATAAATATATAGTTATTTATATAAAGATTGTACGATTCTGTACAAGAGCCTAGTTTCTCTTAAGTAAAGTAAAATTTAATACAAGTGAATATAGTTCTATCAACATGTAGAATAATTACAACATTTCAGTATAATAGCAAGTATTCACTGTATTCTTTCGCTCAGTGTACTGCTGCCTCACTGCTCTCACTTGAAGAGAACCGAAAAAGCTCAAGATCATTTTGATAAGATAAGTCAACGCGTGTTGTAGATAACAGCAAAAACACTCACTTAACCTGCCCACACACAACATTTGTGCTAATTCACTGCAATTCAGCTCATTTTGAGGCAATTGGGCAAATACTTGTACTCATATTTACACAAGTTGGCGGTTTTTGACTGATGTCAGTGATTAAAGAAAAGTTGCAGTATAATTTTATTTGTGTGATGACTTTCACCTGTACTTCGAGTACGACTGATAGGAGTCGGAAGAGCGTGATTACAGGCCAATACTCGTATCTTGGGTCAATAGGCGAGTGACTCACTCGGTTTACTCATCATCATCATCATGATCATTATCATCGGCGGGGGCTGAGTAGTCGTCTATTGTTGTGGACCAATGATGCATAAAATAGGCGCGTCGCACGCACTCAATGAGATTTGCATTATCATCTATAAGGCGGCAGCAGAAAGTGCAACACACTCAATAAACAAGAGAAGGCGAAGCAGAAGAAGAAGCACGCTAATCTGTGGCAGTCTTCCTCAAGAATGGCCCCCATTGTGTGCGCTCAGATCTCTGCACCAGCCAACCAGTAACTTCAACTGTGGCAACTTCTGCTCAAGTGCCCCCAAAAAACGCATGTGACATATGCACAAAGTTGAACAGTCAATTGCATTAAAAAACATACAGGCCACTCGCACACGCCTCCTCCCCCGAAAGTGAGTAGTACTCATACTTGTACTCATACTCATACTTGTATTCGTGGTCGCAGTCGCAGTGGGACGTCAAATGGCGCGACCTTTAATTGAATGAATAAGCGACATTTGATTGAATTAAGGCTCTGCTCTCTCTCTGAATAAGTTTCTCTCTTTTTAACATATGTATCTACATACATGTATGTATATGGGAACTATATGTTGGATTCATATGTAAACATGTGTGACTATTCGGAATACTCTCAAACTGGCGCTTATTTTGCCGCTGTTTGACTTTTCTGTTGTGCGGGGTTACGGGTGGCATTTTAAAATGCACTTTGAACTTTAGTCTCTCTCCTTTTTTATTGCATAAAAAATAATTAAGAATTCTGCGAAATTATACAAAGTGCTGCATGAACTTTAAATTCAATTCAAGTTCGGTTCTAATTTAATTGATTTGAGATCTTTATTTTATATCGATCACAGCTGCAATAGAACTTTTGTATCACATCAAGTGCACTCACTTTTATTACAAGTAGATTTTCCCATCTTCCTCATGTCTTCTTTTTGCAATTCGCTTTGATAGCTTACAGCTGCACCACGCACCGCACACCTCACACTCCCCACTCACCACGCACCACCATGCACAATAACCGTAAACATAAACGACAATTGTTCAACTTGACGATCGATCGTTTATTAGTTTTACGACTCTTGCCACTGTGCTGATCCGAATGTAAACTTCGAAGCGCCGCTTGCCGACGCCGACTGAATGAAACGAAAACAAATGTCATAAAGCGCTGTTTGTTGTTGACTTTGTAAACAAATCGCTCTCTTGTCTGTCCACTTGTCCTCATATTGCTGTTGTTGGTATTGTTGTTGTGATCATTGCTTAACGATCATGAAGTAACAACAAAAGGAGGTCTCGTCGGCAAAAAGCTCTCCCTTGACTATACTAACAATAAGTGCGAGTGAAAAGGCTCATCGTAGTGAGACGTAGTGAGTGTGAGTGAGACGACAATACCTTTCACGTCAACAAGCAAGCACGCACTGAAGCATCAAGGGAGAAAAACCGAACGATTTAACAGCCGACGAGACCTCCTTTTGTTGTTACTTCATGGCAGAGAGTAAGCTTCGTTGTGGACTGCGATTGAGTATTGAGTATGTGGAGTCCACATTGTGGACTGTGGTCAGTGTGCTTTCGCTTGTCGTGCGGAACGCAAGTTGGCTGCTGGTGTGAAACTTGGCTGATCGTTATGCTAGTGGTTGAGGTACACAACAGTGTTGCCAAACATTTTCTGCAAAAAAAATCACAAAACGTCCAAAGAAAACAGGGAAAAAAAGCTGAAAGATTAAAAAAATGACAGAAAACAAGCAAAATTT
Source organism: Drosophila subquinaria (assembly GCA_037043405.1). NCBI lineage: Eukaryota > Metazoa > Arthropoda > Insecta > Diptera > Drosophilidae > Drosophila > Drosophila subquinaria. Next base: position 73,174 of record JBAMBL010001936.1, read on the forward strand.
TCTTCAGAACTATTTTTGATTAATTTAGAAAATTTAAGGCCTCTTCAATGTTTTTTTCATCTGCAATTTTGTGTTAAATTTGCAGTATTTGCAAAATGCTTTGTTGATGCCCGATTTATCAAGACTTATCCAATTTTTTAAATCTTCTTTGGACATTTTCTCATAATTAAGAACAAACGCGCTTTGCACAACTTTCGATTTGAAAAAATAATACAATCAACTTACAAAAATGGATGCTACATTGTTTTAAGAAGATTAATTTGAAGCAACATAAAAGAAATTTAAAAAAATACTACCATGGTAAATTGAACCTAAAAAAAGGCCAGATTTTCGGATAGAAGATGTTTGGCATTTATCCCGGCTGAAGCAGTTTAAAACCAGACAAATTTATCCAAAAAAAAAGCTAAATTTTGCATCACTGGTACACAATAGAAAGACATTTCACAATGAATTTTGGTATTCTTAATGCAATAATTTATTGACTTTTCTACTTATCTTAATCATATTAAACTCTTATCTAAAAGCCATAAGTGGCGCGATTGTAGTAACCCGCATAGCCGTAGATCTGTTCGTTCCTTGGCCACTGACGACGCTTCACTCGCACCTGCCGAAACAGGTGGGCCACAAAGACGGCCTGGTAGGAGGCCAAAGCGGCGCCCAAGAACATTCCTGCGGCCACATCCGAGATGTGATTCTGGTAGGTGGAGATTCGCTCCATGGCCACAAGCAAGGCCATCGCACCGCAGCCAAGTTGCAGCGTGGAACGAAGCACTCGCAGCCAGGGGGCAAAGAGACGGGCATGGGCATAATAAATCAGGAAGAACATCGCGTAGCTCGTGGTGGCCACAAAGCCGCTGGGAAAAGAATGCCGCACCAAGGCAAGGAGCTCCAGGGAGGCAGCGAACTCGGTGCAAGTGTAATCCTCAATGTAATTGGAGGCATTGCTCGATGGCTGCACGTCACAGCTTAAAGAGTTCTCCTCCTCGCCCCAAGTGGGCTGGCATACATCGAAGAAGTGGGGACGAAGACGACCAGTTGTGAACTTGGTCACCCTAACGACCAGCAGGGCCAGTCCCAGGCCAAAGAGGTACACGCCGATGATCTTGTAGCACTCGCTGATGAAGCTGGGAATGCGGGCGCCGACGAAGACGAATCTCTGCTTCAGCTCCGCGGAACTGGGCACAAAGGCAGCCCGCAGCATCTCGACGACCAGAATGAAGGCTGCGGGCAGAGCCACCACCACGATGGTCAGGTGCACCTTGGTCAGCCAGGGCTGGCGATACGGATAGCGGAGGCTGGCATCGCTGCAGTGGAATCCCCGCTGCGCAGTCTCCAGTTGCTGGGGCAGCACCACCAAGGCCACACAGTAGACGCCCAGCAGCAGCAGAAAGTCGATGATGAGCCGCGAGAGAAGGCGCGTGTTCGGATTGCCGCACATTTTGACACTGCCCGAAGATTTCGGATTGCTGATGGCCAAGTGCTGAATCTCTGTCTCTGGCCGAGACAGCTAATTTACATGTCTATCAAAGTTACGAGTGGCCGCTACGTTGAAAACTTGTTTCCAAGACTCGACTCAACACACGCCTCGTTCTCGGTCGGAATCTCGGAAACAATGCACTGAGCCCAAGTCTAAGTCGCCATGGCATTCCCATGTTGTTTATCGATTGCTTAAGTATGCAAATTTGCATTAATTTATTCCTAATTTCTTAACATTTCAGTGTGGACCTGTCTGCGTCTAATCTCTGCGCTTTCGAAATGCTGTTGATCAGTGGCGATTCTACAGATTCTTCAGGGTTCTTAGGGCTCTATTTTGCAAAAGATGACTTCTTTTAAACAAAAGCAAAAGTAACTGTAAAAACTTGCGGAACATTTTCAAGAATTTCAAGATATGTAATCTGGCGGGGCATTGTCATAGAAGTCTGCCGTAACTGTTCACAAGCGATCCCAATGGAATTCCTGACTCAGAATGTAATTTTAAGCTAACTACGAGATGCGGATATCACTGCAAATAGAATCTTTAAACTTAGTTATACTTGATTGGAGGGTGTAGAGATATTAAATATTACCGATACTATCCTTTCGCGATCCCAATGAAACTCCTGACTGAACATACATAGTACAATCTTAGCTGAAGTACAATACATCGGAGTAATACATTTCAGCTTGCTAGAGTAATATTTTTTTTAGATTTCTGTAACTGTTCTCAAGCGATAGCATTGGATTTTAAGTCTCATAATATCTGTATCTTATACTAGACTCAAATGAAATACATTTAGAGATGCGTTGAACGAGTATCATGGATTAATCATTGTTCCACTTTAGTAACTTCAGCAACTTTCAGCGCTGTTTTTCCATTCTCTTTACATCTTCACATCTCGATAAACCCAATCGATGGGGCACTTTCTACTTAAGCTTTAGCTTCATTCGAAGGTGCAACATCTCCAACATTTCATTACTACAGCAAATTTTGAAAATTATTAATAAACTTTCTAAGAAATGAAACATTTTGGTTAAAGTGTAATATCATTAATATCGCAAGGTCGTAATATGTTTATTAAGCTAAATTACAGAAACAAAACAGAAATATGTGCGGGAATGAGGCTCCAACGAGTTCTAAGAGCACCTGCCTCGAGTCTCGTCACAAGTGCTGACTAAATTACGTGCCCGGGGCAAGTTGGACTCAGGGCACGTAGCCGTAGTTGTGATAGGTTTGAGCGTATTGCGCCTGCGCCGGATGCGCCGCCAAATAAGGCAGCGTGCCGAAGGTGTAGGCGGGCAGGGCGGGAGGCATTCCATTTGGAGGCACAGCTCCTGTCCCATTCGAGTGCGACTGCGATTGGGATTGGGATTTGGTGGAGCTCTTGGGCGAGACCTGAGTCTTCTTGAGGGTGTTGGCGGAATATCCCGGACGATTCCAGCGCTTGAAGGCGAACAAATCGGCCACGTAGACACTCGTTAGCCAGGCGAAGAGGATGCCAAAGAGGACGCCGGCCAGGACGTCGGACCAGTGGTGCCAGTAGTCAGTGATCCGGGTGAGGGAGACATACCAGCCGAACATGACGAAGAGGAACTGCAGCAGATGCTTCAGCAGCTTGGAGATGCGAGTGCTCAGCGCCGCCTGCAGGTAGATGGCCAGGTAGAGCATCGAGTACATCATCAGGCTGGCATGGCCACTGGGAAAGGACTGATTCAGCTGCTGGAAGTGGAAGTCCGTCATGTTGGCATTGCTGCAGGTGTAGCTGCTGATGTAGCGCCCTGCGTTCTGGGCATCTTGGCAGGTGGATCCGTCCGGCAGCATCGGCTGGCAGACAGCGAAGAAGTGGGGACGCAGTCTGCCGATGCACACCTTGGTCAGCAGCGTGGTAAACCCGAGCATGGCCAGGCCAAAGAGATAGTAGCCCGCCTGCTTGTACAGCTGCGCCAGCCGATGCACGAATCTGCAGCCGTCCCGCTTCCCCTCCTTGCCCCCTGGTCCCACGGGCAGCTGCTTGAAGAGCTCCACCACAATGATCACGGACGTGGGCACGCTCAGACTCACAGCGAGGAGCAGTGCGGCTCCGATTGTGTTCTCCCTGAGCGGGTAGCCCAATGACTCATCGCCGCAGAAGAAGCCGCGCTTGAAGGGCTTCACGAACTTGGTCAGCAGCAAGATGGCCACCACGAGAGCTGCCCACAGCAACAGGTCGCATATCCCGCGAGCCAACTTGCTATACTTGGACATGGCGTTAACCGACTGCGATTGCGATGACGAGGTCTCAACCGAATGCCAAACCGCGTTTAACTAACCGACCAGCGTCGCTTGAATATCTTGTCTGGCTCTGGGCCCAACTTGGCCGAGATTTCCTCTCCCTCTCTCGCTCTCACTCTCGCCTCTCTCTCTCTGTGTATATGCAGCTCTCTGTCTTGTCAGTTGTTCTCAGAGCTCAGAGCTCTTTGCGGTCTGTCAGTCACATGCGAATACTCAAACTCAGACTCGTATTCGCTACTGTTTGATGCGTGCTACATTCGCACCCACCAGCCCCCCTCTCATTCCCCCACATTCACCCCAATGTTGCTTGGTAACGAGCCAAGCTGCCCATCAACAAGCTATAAACAATAATTGTTTATTTATGTGTCTGTTTTACTGTCTATAATTATATATGTGATTTCACAGTATTTGTCGCTTTGGTTATTCAATATTTGGAGTAATACACGATACTGCAGATCGTATATATCTCCGAGACTAGGGCAGCTTTATTTTGCAACTACTAATGTGGGACTTCAATTGATTATTAACAATCTATTTGGCTTTGGCTTAGTTACAGCTCAAGTCCCACGTACATATCTTCGCCATGGAGAAACTGGTTTCACTTACCAGAGAAATTATTCAGCACTGCCAAAGCGAATCATGTGGGGAACCTACCTGCTAAAAACTCGTTTGCAGTGAGGGGGGAATGCTGCAGGGTGGGAGGGAACTTGCCTCATCATCGCTGTTCTCTTCTTTCCTTTCGCTGGCATCTTCGGCAACTGCAACTGCAACTTCACTTTTGATGCGTGTGCATAATTTGTGTGCGGGCACGAAGTGGAACCACATCGCGGTGGACCAAGCCACCAAGCCACCAAACCACTGACCACTGAAGTGTTAAGGCGACATGGAGGACGGGGAGACTCATAACTGTTGCTGCCTCTTAAACTGATTCGAACATGAGCTTGTGGTTTGGGGATTTCTCTCAAAAACCCAGAAAGCCCCCTTCCTTTTATGACTCAAGCACAGATTTCGCTTGAACAGAGATTCGCTGTCCAATGACCCAGTCAACGGATCTCGAGTGAATCCGCACCTGTGCTTCTACCTGTGTCAGGCTGTGACGTCAGTCGCATTCCTCGGTCTATGGCGTAGTTTGGTATTTCACAGCTGTCGGAATGTTATGACGTTGTGACTGTGACAGCGATTGCACTCGAAAGCTTTTAAGCTCCGCACTTGGAGAATGTGAGCGCTGAGCTTTAAGCGTGAAAACGGGTTTTGATCAACGATTCTTGATTCTCGTTGTTTATTTATTTTTATACTTTTACTAACTAAAATTGCAACTGGCAGCAGGTCTGGCTCGTTAACTCGCCAAATTAGCATTATACGTTTTTAACATTTTATTATTTGAGTGTTAATGTATGATAATAATGATCATGTTTAATAATACGGGGAATCTACCTGCCAGTCAATTTGACTGAGCATTGAGCATTTCGAATTGATCGTAATCTTTGTAGAAATCTTGAATGCTTTGAACATTTTATAGCTAGCTATCATATTGTTCTTGCTATTTATTTTCCGTATTCTTATTCTGGATTAATTTTTATCAATTCTTTCATGTTTATTATGCACTTACCGTCTAGACTTCAGGTTTATCTGGACCGACGTTCGGTTTCCGCGAGTGCATTGCACGTGCACAGAATTGAAATCAATTTATTTTCATTTCGTTTAAATTGTTTTACATGAAAAGCGTTTTTTTTTTTGGGATAGGTCTAATTTACATGTTTGCCGCAGTTCGGCAAACAATCTTATTTTATTAAAAAAAAAAGTGTTTAGTTTTAAATTAAAATGTTATTGCTTTTTAATAACACTTATAAATACATATTTTTTTTCAAAAAATTAAAAAATAATAGTTATTTGCTGAATTTTATAAAAAAAATTATTTTTAATTATTAAAATTAATTTAAATGATAAAAATCAAAAATAAATATTATTTTTCAATTTTTATGTAAATATTTAGCCCTAACTATTATTTCCAATTTGTATTATAAAAATTGACACATAACTCTTATTTGTCAACTTTTATTATAAAAATTGAATATAAAAATTGAATTGAAATACATTTTGAACCAAAAAAGCCACAGTACATTTGTGAAACGGGAAAAAAAGAATTACTTTATTTTCGTTCTCTAACAAAGCAAGACGAGTTACACAAAATTTTAGCAAAGAAGTCAATAATTAATTTGCAACGAGCAAAAACAAGTTTCGATCCCTCAATAATGTGTGCCGACGATGGTATATTGTAAACGTGAAAAAATAAGCAAAAATGGAAAGTGATTTGAGAGATGACATTTTTCCAATACCATGTAGAGTTAAAAAAATCGTACATGCATATTTCAGCAGAGATTAGCGACATCGGTCGATTTATTGCTCATGTGGGCATGAGTTTTAAAGTATTTAATATATTTTAAATGTTTATGCTCTTTCAGCTTTTTAAATTATATGTTTTCTTAATAAATACGTTTTTTTTAGCAGTATTTATTTGAGCAATATTTTTGACAATCAAAAAGTTTCCCTCAAGACAATTAACAGTCACTTCCTGTTCGAATTGCTCACGACACCACATTCCAAACGGGTTAATATCCCCACCCACTGACACATACACGCACACTTACACGCATACATACATTAATTGATAGGTAGGTTCAAGTTTGTATGTGTTAATCTACGTAGTACGTACACCTGCTACTTGGGGAAATTAACTATGGCAATAAAAAGTGCATACAAATAAACATGCCGCTAAATTGCAATTACCCTTCACATTCTTCATCTACCCTTTGCAAAAGTATAAACAAAATATTGTCGCGACACAAACAGTTGGACCTCTTCCCTCCGCTCCCCCTCTAGAAAATCATGATTAGGTTCGCCGAGGGAGGCACTTGCAAAACTGAAGCAACAACTCGGAGCTCTGCCTCAACTCAGTCTGCAACTGCGACGTAACGGGAGCATTCCCTGTTCGCAATCAGCACTCGCAATCGTAATCGTAATCGTAATCGCATTGTTATTATTTTACACCTTTCGCTTATCAGTCACACCATGCACACCTGTACAACAAGGGAGTTGAGAAGTGTGCAACGGGACGTGTCTATCGCGATTTCAAGCTTGGATTTGGTCAGAACAAAACATTTACTAAATACAAAAATTAAAAGTCAATTGCAAATTGAAAAAACTTGATATCTGCCTAATTTTGCAAAGTCAGATATTGTTTAGTTGTAGTTTGTTTTATTTTCTTTCAGTCAGGCTGGCCCAGACCGTGCCTCAGCACTTTTATTTACTCGCACCCGAATCCAAGGTCTTGTGTAACTCGTTTGGGTCTGCAACCATCGCTACCTCAGCGTATTTAATGAATTGTGTCAACAACTAATTTAAATTTGTCGTCGTTTGTATTAACGATTAAGTGTGTCTTGATCCCAGTGAATGATGATGATCATCGTGCAATAACCATTATAACCATAATAACCATCGTTATCGTGAAGCTAAGCTCGATCACTCCCAGATAATCTTGATGCAAATTCCGATCGACTACTGCTGATCATAACAGTGTTGGTAGAACAGCTTTTGCCGTAAATTCGACCATTTTAATATGATCAATTGCGAAAAAATATCAAAAACAGTGGGCAGCGGAAGCTCTGCATTTGCTTTAAATATATTTTGCCTTATTCCATTCATTTTCTCTAACAGAAATATATGAAAAACTTAGACTGATAAATTTGCAAAACTAATATGTATCAATCTCTTTTGAATTATTTATCGCCTTTGCTTTTTAAAGTAACTCGCCAAAGTCATCTTAAATATCAGAATCTTTGTTCGAAACTTGCCAATATCAATGTTTTTAATTGTACATTTCGAGTGGTCGAACTAATGGATCTTATTTCTGGCTATTTGAGTCAAAGGCAGCAATGAAAAGCACCTGTAAATAAAAATTGATCACTTGTATCTGTCACAAGTCTCTAGATATGTTAACGACAATTTCATTGCACAGTAAGTGAATGATAAGTCAGTGATTCTAAAATGGCAAAAATTTATTTTTGCAACCCTAACTTCTACCTTCAATTATTGAGATATTTTACAGTCTATTAATAAATTTAATTTTATAAAATTAATCTTGAATATATCGATCAACACATACAAAATATTTGAAGGGAACCAAATTCCGAATGTTTCATTTTCCAAATTTTGCTTTCTCTTGATTTTCATCCCACTAAAAGCTGGTTTCCTTTCGTTTAAAAAGTTAGCAGCACTGGGTCGTAATACTGATAATAATCATGATCATTAAGCAAATGCCGATCGATCCCAAATGATGATGTTCGTAATCGTAAAGAATAAAAGACTAAAGAGTAATCTGCTTATGATAATGAAAAGTAAAGAAACCGAGCGTTGATGATCATGATCTCATTTCGTGTAATATCGAGTCTGTCGCGTGCTGCGATTATCCATTTGCTCGGCAACGAATCGATTCTGTGGCTTGGCTTAGCAAGTGGGGCGTATTTAATTGCGCTGTGCTTGTGGCTGGATTTGTTGATATCGCCTTTCAATGAATGTGTGTGGTTATTGAGGAGTACGATCACTTTCAGATAGCTTTTTTTCGCTTTATCAACATTATAAACAACACTTAAATTACATTTGAAATTGTTTCAATTTCCACTCCAGACAACTCCGAAAACATTTTAAGATATAGTGGCAAAAGATTGCTTAGCTTGGAATTTTTATCGTGGTAAATACTTGTAGTTGCCCTGTCCGGTTGAGAGTAATTTTTCTATTCCGAAATTAACATAAATTAACAGCAAATATCGTCGCAGTACGACAATTTCTATGTAAATTGAGCAGTTGCTAACTGCCATAAAGAAGCTAAGTTCGCAGTGAAAATACAAAGTGGCCATAAACTTGCTGCACTTTATGAACTGCATTTCCACAGTGCCGTGCACGACCCAACCGCATTCGGAGTATTGGTCCAAAGTGGCTGTTGTTATTGTTATTGTCGGTGTTGGTATTGGTGCTGTTGTTGTTGTTGTTGTCGTCGTCTCCATTACCGCACACAGCTTGGGCTCGAGCAACGACCTACATCAACAAATGCTATAAAGGCACGCAGCAACCGATCCGAACAGAGGAGCCCAGCAGCCTCAACCAACTTTAGTCACGTTGCAATGACCTACTCCAATGCTTTGCAGGGGGACGTGATAGGTTGTGGTGTGCGGTGATGGGGTGTGGGGGAAGGGATTCGCAGGCTGAGGCGGAGGCACTCCTTCATTCCATGGCATTCGTCGAGTAAATGCAACTCTTTCATTATGAGCAAATGCCAAGTCTCTGGCAAACAAGCCTAAACAAACTCGGCAAAAGTAAACCTTGAAACAATTCAACAGTTTCCTCATTAGCGTCAACGTCGAAGCCAAGAAATACGAGTGCAGCAGTTCCATCTTGCATTCCCCTTACAATCATTACAATCGAATACGGGGAACGAAGGGAACGGAACTCAGTCTAAAGCGCTGACGACTCTGCCGACGCCGACGCCGACGCAAGACAAATTGATAAGAAAAACATAGCATTGAAATTCAATATCAGTGCGAAATACACATGGAACATTGAAAACCTCCTCCACAGCACGCTGTGGTGGGTTTTGCGCCTCGTCAGTCGTCAGTCGCCACTCGTCGGTCGTCAGTCTTCGGTCGTCGGTCGTCAGTCGCTACCGGCAGCAACAGAGGCAGCGGCATCGGCAGCGCAGCGAGCGATCGTCGCAGTCAGAGACAGAGTCTCAGTCTCAGTCCCAGCCACAGTCACATTCAGATTCAGATTCGGTCTACACTTCCAAACAAAACGACGACGTCGTCGCGCAGCACCGGATAGACAACGAACAGAGCGCGGCCAGCGAGGTTGCCTGCCGCCCAGGAAACCCACAGCCCACAGGCCAAAAAACTACAACAACAACAACAACTTGCAACTGCCAACTGTCGGAGACGTACAACTGACAGTTGGTCTATTGGTCTATCTGGCCAATAGAGTTGATTTATTTAATTTGCGACGACTCCGAAAAACTCGCGCGCCCGAATACAGTAAAAACATTGCACGTGGTTGTCTTCCCCAGTCTCTTCCTCATTCTTCTCTCCTGCCAAAGACACAAAGGAAAATTGCCTTTGAAGTGTGCGACCACTCGACTTGTGCATGGGGTTTTAGAAAGCAAAATCGCATTGATAAATGTTCGGAAATAAATAAATGCGCAATTTGTGTGTAAAAGTAAAAAGTGTGTGTCGAGTGCCGAAAAGTGAGTTGAACAGACGCGGGACTATGTGAAAATTGCTTGATTAAAAAGCAAACACCCCAAATAATTGTTGTGATTTCAAGCTGACGCTATTAAAATCATCTGGTGTCGGGATCAGCTCGTGAGTTGATAACGATAAGGCAACTGAATCAATTTGAAAATAGCGCAAAATCAAATTCCGAAAATATGAAAACAATCTGAAAAAAAAAAACAAAGTAAAGCAGTGATCAATAAAAAATTCAACTCTGAACTAAATCCTAATTGACTCCGAATTAACTCCGAATTAACTCCGAATTGACTCCGAATTAACTCCTAATTGTCTCTCACACATAATTAACCTCAAATACTCCGAAATAACTCCGATAAGGAAACTGAATTAAATTGAAAATAACGCAAAATAAAATTCCGAAAAAATGTAAACAATCCGAAAAGGAAACAAAGTAAAGCAGTGATCAATTAAAAAATTCAACTCTGAGCTAACTCCGAATTGACTCCGAATTAACTCCGAATTAACTCCTAATTGTGTTGGACACAACCAAACGGGCTGTCGCAGCCTTTCCCGTTAAACCTAAATTACTCTGAAATAGCTCCGAATCGACATGCGGACCTTCAAACGCGGCTTCTTCTGCTCGGATCTGTCACTGCGCTATCCGTACCATGAATGCACCATCACAGTGCCCATGCTGCTCCTGATGATGCTCCTGCTGCCCATGCTCTTCATCAGTGTCGTGGAGATCATGCGGATTTGCAGGCACCTCCGCATGCGCCAATATCTGCGCAATCTGTGCCGATCGCTGGCGACGTTCAGCTTCGGCTTCATTGCCACCTACCTGACCACGGAGCTGGCCAAGCACGTGGTGGGTCGACTGCGTCCGCACTTCTACAGTGCCTGCCAGCCACGGCTGCCCGACGGCTCCAGCTGCTCGGACGCCCGCAACGCGGACGTGTACATGCAGCATTTCTACTGCAGCAACCGCAACCTGACGACGCTGCAGATTCGGGAGCTGCACGTGAGCTTCCCCAGCGCGCACAGCAGCCTGAGCTTCTACTCGATGTGTCTGCTGGCCATCTACGTGCACAGCGTGTGGCAGGGGCGTGGCAGCGTGCGCGTCATGCGGCACATTCTGCAGTTCCTGCTGATCATGGCCGCCTGGTACGTCTCGCTCAGCCGCGTCGCCGACTACTGGCACCACTGGTCCGACGTTTTAGCCGGCGCCGTTCTGGGCGTTGTCTACGCCACAATCACGGCCATTTACGTCGGCGATCTGCTGCACGCGCGGCCCCACGCGGCTGGTCCCGTTGCACTGGGCTACATGTGTGCGCCCACCAGCTGCAGTTGCAGTTGCAACCATCATCTGCACCATCAGCTGCTGGCCGAGAATAATAATTCCACGACTGCAACCAAGGTGCACTTTCTGGCAGCAACTCCACTTGACTGTGGGCCATACCACGGCGACAGCAGCAACAACAACAACAACATCAGCGACAGCGACATCGACGACGACGACGATGTCCATATCGACATCGGCATCGACGGCAACAGCGACGGCAGCTGCGACGTTGACGCCGACTACAAGCTGCCCACATCGCGTAATCCAACACCACCGCCCTCGTTACCGTTGTCGGCCCCGCCCCCGCCCCTGACACCTTCACCGCCACCGTCCTCTGGAGCAGCGCTGCCGCTGAGCTTGCCAAATACGGCCTAATCCGACAGCCGGAGCAGAGACTTATCTATAGGATGGGGAATGCTTTGTGCGGCGGCCACTTCGACTATTTTTCCATTAGAAATTCGAAATCGAAGCAAACCGAAAAATGTGATAAGCGCGCGGCGCACTCTTTACCTGATATGCACAGACCGCTTTACCAAGTATTCCAAATGATTTACGAAATCCACGCCACGACGTTGCGACATTGTGCAACATCTGGCAACGCTGCGGGCGCACAGTGGGCACGCAACGTGATGTGACCGCTCAAAAGTTAGCACTACACACTGTACACACTCTTTTGCAATTAATATAATTATAATGATTTTGGCGGCATTATCACCATTTGGAGCATTTGTATCTTGGCCGCCGTCTGGTGTCCAGTGTCTGTGGAAACTTGCCGCTTGTTTGTTTGTAAACAAAGCCGCAGTCACGTCGCAGTCGCCTCTTTGAAGTGGCAGAGACAACAACAACAACAACAGCGACAACGTGCAGCAGTTCGCCGCCCAATCAGCTGGCACAATCTTCAAGCAGCTGACGTCGCAGCTGCGGTTGACGCAGACGTTGACGCTGACAGCGGCGTCGCTGCCGCCGGCGTTAAATGGATTTCAATGCTTTGCGATAGACGCAGAGTCGATAAGGCAGCAGAAAATATAAATAATGTACAAATACAAAAAATAAAAACAAATCGGAGAATATTGTCAACAGACGTGTTGTTGTTGCTGTAATTGGTTAAGTTGTAGTTAAAGCCCATTCGAATTTGATTATTATTGGTCCGACCTAAAGATTTATGAGCAAAACTATTTATTAGCATTTACTTACATTTATATTAGTTTTATGAGCATGTTCAATTCAAAAGAGATTTCATTTGCTTTCGTTGTTGAAAGACAAGTGCTTGCTGCTTTCGAAATAATAAATAACACATTATTGTTATTGTTTAAATGATTTATGGGGCTTTTAATCTCCTAGATTCGACTAGTACTGGCAATTAACTCGGAATTTGTACGCTCTCTAGGAAATTTCACCGACTCACAGCAAATTCGAGAAAACCTTTGAATCTTATCTGTCGTCTCATGGCAATTTCTTTAAATGCCTATAAGATCTGTTATCGAGGAGCGCCAGATAAGACAAAGACCAACCGCAATTCTGATAACTGTTGTCGATAAAATAAATTTGTAATTGTGGTTATAATTTACCCCAAAGACACGACGCACGAGTCGTGAGTAAACTTAGTATGTAGTACATGCGAGTACTTAGGAGTGTTTCCTATCTAATCACTTGATAAAGGTATTCAGCGAACATAAACTAAGTAGAACTGTAGGTATTTCACAATCATATCTCGGCACTACTGCCATTCCTTGTGGAAACGTGTTCTATTGTCACTGATAAATCAATATAAACAAATTTCTAATATGATTGCACATTCCCAAAGACTTTTGGCGTCGGTAACATTAGCGGTGAGTAAACAATAAACACAGTTGAAATCGGAGTAATTTTCATTAATTTCCGCTTTTCAACTGATCCAAATTCCATCTATCTTTTGATAATTGCAGCATCCCATCTGAATCTGTTGTAGGAATAATTTTAGTGTGTGACCCGTATCAATTTGCTTGCCACAAATCCATTTTAGCGAAATTACGAGTACTCGAACCATTCATTCACATAATCAAGCGAATTGCCAATCTACTCATCTGCTTGTATATTGATTTTTACCCCCACCTACTTACTTAGCTTGCCAGTCAACGATTGATGTTTAAATTTGTGCAATTGAGGCGCATTACCTACTCACCTAGATATGCATACATTTACAGATACAGATACGAATACAGATTCAGATACGGTTACAGATAGCTGCCGCTTTGAACTACCTCCAAGTACAACGACAAAAGAGTTTTGTGGTCTGTACATGCGAAACCACAGCGAAAAGCCATAGAAATAAAACGCAAAACTAAAGTCAAGCAATTTATTTTTAAGCACACATATCGTAGATACTCGAAGCTACTTGAAGCTACTCGAGTACAAGACGGGGCACAAAAGATCTCCCTACTAATACAAAACAATTGTGTGCAATCTTCCAGATAAATTTCGACTATGGACGAGCCTTTGAGAGTTTGAGAGTGGGCCACCGTGCTGCAGATGCATTTTACTCTTTTTCCAATTACAATATCTGTTTTCTTGGCTTTTTACCTTTTGCCACACACGATATTTATAGATGCCAAGGAATCCTTTAAAACAGTGGTTGAAAGTGGGAGCGCAGATAAAACATTTAGGAAAATAGTTTTATTATCATATCTAGTCTATAAATTGATCAATTTGTCGGCTTATCTATCAATTTGCATTATTTATCTACAATTATCGTAAATTGAGTAAAGTGTTTGATCAATGGGCTATATTTAAAAATCTGAAAGCTGTAACTAGCAACTAAATAAAGTATCTACAAAATATCAGCAATATAATCGTAGTTGAGGCTGGAATTCATTTCGTCGCGAATGGTATTACAAATATTTATCGAAAAACCTGTTAATGTTTACTTTATTACATTATCAGATTATTCGAATCAATAATGTTGTGCAATCTTCTCTCAATTTCCCACTGTCTCTGGCAGACTTCTCTCCCCCACAGCACATCGACATCGATGCATAGTTTGTCTCAGCGAATCTATTGACATTTCCTCAAAAACTTTTCTCATCAATTCATGTCAGTGTGCACGAGTATGTGTGTGTCTGTGTGAGTGTGTGTGTGTTGGTACTTGTAAATACGACAACGTTTATTGTCATTGGAATTATTACTGCCACATGCGAGTGGAGCGGAGGCAGCCAGTCAGTCTGCCAGTTTTCCATCGCATCTCCAGCGTCGACTTCATTGTAGGTAGACATCACAATGGTTGCTAGGGGAAAACCAGTTTTTCAGTTTGGCTTTTCTTTGCCCCCCAGCAGGGACAGGGACAGGGACAGGAACGGGGACTAGGACGAGAACTGAGACTGGGACTGATACAGGAACAGGGACAGAGTTTGGGTCTCTAGCTACGTCTTGCGTATTTTTTTGGCGTATGCGAAAATTTAACGAATCATGAAATACGATAATTGAACCATGCACAAGAGTTCTTCGCCGTCGACTGCGACTGCGACAGAAGCAGCGGCAGCGGCAGAGAGAGTGAGAGTCAGTTGCTGCTTTGTTTGTCCCTCTCTTTCTATATAAGATATATAAATATATATAGGTGCATGTGTATGTGTGCCGAGTTGCGTATGTGTGTGGCATAATAAAATTTTATTGTAGCCAAAAGTTGCTACCACTTTTTCACGGTAGTGAGGCGTAGTTTTCTCGTCTCGTAATTGTTTGCGGTGTGTGCGTGTGTTTATGAGTGTGTGAGTGTTCTTGCCTTCGGCTGTCTTGATCAGAGCTGTGGGCTGAGGGGGGGGGCAAATGAGGCGAGTGGCAAACTGTGCACCCAGATGGTTAGAAATTAGCGTGATGTGTGTGGGATTGAAAGGTCTTAGTTGGATCTGGATGTGAATAACTGAGCACGCAACAATGTCATGGTTATCGTCAATGCCTTTGATTTCGTTTCCAACAACTTGAGTTGCGTATTTACGCAATTTCTGTGGCATACTTTCAGGCGGAAGATTAAATTTGGTTAAGAGCTATTAAAGCGTCTATTTACGGTTACTGAGATTAGTAAAATTTGTGAGCTGTATTGCTTAAACAATATTTTTCCCAAATGTGTCTTGAAGCCTATTATCTTTATTATCAATTGCAATCTTAAATTCTTATATTAATTTCTGTCTCTTAAACATTTATAGTCATGAATAAGCATGTAAATAAACTAGGTTGCAAATTAAAATAAATTAACAAAAGCTAAATAAATTTCTAAAGGCGCATTTAAATATTTCACATTGCATACTTCTAGGCGCCATGTGATATTATAACTGCGATTCAAGTCTGTCGGTAATGAAGCTCCTTAAGTTATGCTATTCAATTGTTGTTCAGCGAATGCGATTGCGGGAACTTTGAATGTTCTTCAGCTGCTTCTCCACCTCCTTCAAGTACTTCTCGGGCAGACAGTTCTCCCTCATGGCCGCAATCTTGGAGCTGATCACGTGCTTGATGTTGGCGTCCCTCTGACGCTCCTGGTCGAGCCACTTCTGCATGCGGTCGTGTTCCATGTCCGCCCGCCTGCGACGCTCGACTTCCTTCTCGGTCATCTGCTGCTTCAGATCACGTCGATAGGTCTGGCTTCTGAGGTCCCGCTCCCGATCCAGCCGCCGCTGCTTCTCTTCCTCGTCGCGCATGCGCTCGAGGACCTTGGTGAACTCCTCCTCGGCATGGGCAATCTCCTGGGCGATGCGCTGCTTCAGCTCCTGCGCCTGCTGGGCCCGCGACTCCAGCAAATCTCTTTCTGCCTCTCGCTTGGCCATCGCCGCCTCCTTTTCCCGCTGGCGATACTCGCGCTCCACGCGATTGCGTTCCTTGAGATACTTGAGCTCCGCGTTTGTCTCGCGTGTTTCCTGGGCCTCGGCAGCTATGGTGAAGATGCGCTGCTGTCGCCGCTCGAACTCCTTCTTCACGAGCTTCTGCATGTCCTTGAGCTGGCGCTCCTTCTCCTGCTTGCCGCGCATATAGGCCGCCACCCGCAGCTCCGCCAGACGCTCCTGCTCGCAGAGCATCGTCCTGAACACGTTGGACATTTCCCGAATGCGCTGCAGCTCCTCCCGGAAGCGAACCTTGCGGAGCTGAACAAAGTTGCGCTGACGCTCCTCCTCCTCCCTCAGCAGCTCGGTGGCCTTTCGCAGGTGCTTGGCCTCCTCGGCCACTCGCTGGGCCTCCAGGAAGCGTTGATTCTCGCGCTCGCTCAGCTGCTGACGAATGTCCTGGGCATACTTGACTCGCTTTTCGTTCTCCAGGCGCTCGCGCTCGTCCTCTGCATTCAGGGCATCCTTGGCCCGCTCATTGACCATTTTGGCCAGGCGTTCGTCATCCTCACGCAGAGCCCTGGCCAGTTGCCTCTTCTCCTGGATTTGTGCCTCCCGCACAGCCTTACACTTGGCGTCCAGGATCATGCGATTGATCTGCTTAACCTCCTCCTCCTGCTCCTGTTTGGCCAGCAATGCTCGACTCAGCACTGTGTTTTGTTCCTCCAATGCTTCGTTGATCTCGTCGCTGTGTGCATCCACTTTGGTCTCTGCCTTGCGAGATGCATCGATCTCCTTGAAGCGTCTCTTTGTCTCCTCCACCAACTGCAGCTGTCTGCGATGCTCCTCCTCGTTCTGTTCGATGACCTTCAGCTGGTCATTGATGCTCACCACCTTGCATTTCTCCTTGAGTCGCTTCAGGTCATTCGGACGTAGCACCAGCTCCTTGGCGCCCTGATTACGTCTCCTCTCCCGCTCATTGCGCTTCAGCTGCTTCTGATCGAAGGCCGCAAACTGCTCACTCCGCCGTCGAAATGGAACATAGCTCGTGTTGGGCGCCATCGATGTCATCGGCCGATAGCCGCCAGGAGGCGGACGATACGCCGCCGTCTGAGCTCTTGCCCTCAGCTCCTGGCATCGCTGCTTGAGCTGCGCCTCGGCGCTCACAAAGCGCACATTGCAAGCAGATAAACAAGGCATTTTTGTTACCAATAAACAGATTTTGAGGTAATCCAAAAAACAATGTTAAAACGGAGCTCAAATCGATGCGGCACAAAGACTTTCACTGCCTCGAAATATGGTAAGAAATAGACAGACGATAATGTTGTTCAGTTACCATGTGTCCGTTTTTTGGATTGTTTGTTTAGACCACAAACGAGGGTCACCTTGGCAGCGGTCTGGTAACCCTGGCACTGCACTTGGCGTGAAACGTTGCCATAGAAGGTGTAGAAGGTGCTGACTCCAATTGATTTGTAGGGAGTAAGAGAGGATAGGATTGAAGATTCTTTTCGCTTTGAAGTCGCCTTTTGGTCAGAGAAAGCCTCAGAAATGCCAGCTAGCAACTGTTTGGCTTGTTATCTAGTTTAGCCACTAACCAAACATTTGAAAGAACCCAAAGTTTTGACCCTTCTCCCCTCGGCCTTCAATTTAAGCATCAGAAATGCAACGAAGCATAAATTTGAGGCGCTTCAGTCTTATGATTTATGCGCAATGCTCAAGGACAAAACGTCTAGGCAACATACACAACAAACAAACTCACACACACACCCACACACATGCCACACACAGCTGCTCAATGATGTGTGTGAATGTGTAAAAGAAGTCGGCAATTATGCGGCATACAAAAGCAATAAGCCAACAAAATTCACACATTGTGGCCATTGGCCATGGGAGACTGGTGACTATAGACTAGTGAGTAAGTTAAAACTCATTCGAATTTGGCAACTGGACATTTGAGATATCATAAGAGGATGTCCGAGAACAGAGCGCTCCCACTGCCCATCCAATCGGTCAGCAATGCCCAATGCCCAGCTGGGCGTGTTGCAAGTCTAAGCTGGCAAAGTTTACGGCCACACATACAAATTAACTTGACCAGAGAGCAACAGACAGCCCAGTTTGCTACGCCCACATTGTCAAATACACACACAGTTCAGAGAGAGAGATAGAGGGAGTGGTAAGAGAAAGAAAGAAATCTAAAACTGAACAAGCATCCACAATGATTTCTGCTGACTTTAATAAAAAGTTTTTGCAATGAAAACTTTCACTAGGAATATTCAGAGACCTTTTTCGAGCACTTCACAGATGCATTCGGGCGTTAAAGTCAACTTAAGCCCGGCTCCCAGTTAGGCCATTTCCCAATTTCTTTGCCAACTACCATCTACCATATACCATTTACCATTCCGCAAGGGAGATCTCCCCACAGGGAGCACACTGCCTGCCGCAAATGTAAATTGACATTTTCGAGTGCACGATTGAGCAAATGAACGCTTTTTTTTTTGGCCTTCGCCAAGGACCTTTGGCAAGTGTAATGGCAGTCAAGTTGTTGGATTAGCAGCAGGCCTCGACGGCAGCGTGAGAGTGAGAGTTGAGAGGTCATGCATGGCCGCTTCGCACATGAACTTCTTGATTACATGCAAAATGCTGTTGGCCTCGGCTTGAAGGTATCATTAGAGCGTTCTTAGGCCTTAATTTATGCGCTCAACTTGCGAGAATCCCTTCTGTTGGGTAATTGAAGTTGAGCCGGGAACTCGGACTGGGGTTGATTAGGGCCTAAAGACCCGATTAGCTAAAATAGTTTATCGCCCGACACTAGCTAATGTAATCTTTCTCTTATCTTTTGCAGGTGAGTCCAGAGATGATGATTCACAGGAGTCGAGGGACTGGAAAATCTCTCTGCGACCCTGAGTGCTTCAAAGTCATGTTGCCAGACAGACAAATGTCTCAACTTAAACCAAAGTCAGACAGTGCCCATACTCCCAGACAGATTCAGCTACTGAAATTGACTTGAGCACAAAACTTTGGACGTTTCAGCGTCGAGTGTCTGAGTGCATTACGCATTCGCCACGTATGCGAACGTGGCAGGACCCAACGGGCCTATTACAAAAGCTCATGCTGCTGCAGCCGTCAAATGCCTTTGCCATATGATTCATTGGTCTGCCCCACTCCCACTCCCACTTGGAGGGAGCTTCCTTTTGGTAGACATGCGTGTGCCGACTTATTTGCATAAATTATGTCGGGACTGGTAGGAGCACTGGACTAGGCAGTAGCTCGGGAGGGAAATGGAACCAGCGCAAAGCTACTTACCAAGTCTCCAACTCTATGCTGTTATTTATATAAATTTCCCACTGACAGACATTCGATTTCCGGCTGCAGATTCACTCGATGTTGCGTTCGTTTACATTTTCATAAACATGTGCTGGGATTTTAACCCAGCTTCTAGTCCTGTTCTCGTTCTGTTCTGGCTGACAACTTTGCATAACTTTGTGTGGGAATTATTGATCGTCGGCAGCTTTCAAGTTCGCTTGGCAACAACATTTCCCCCTTTTGCCCCGTCTCCACCGTCGGCAGCCGGCAACTTAAGCAATTTCATGCAGTTTCCTGTCGTCGTCGTCGTGGATGTCGTCGTCCCGTTCAGAGGACTAAGAGCACGTCATTTATACTCGAATCTCGCACGCATATTTTTAATTATTTGGCAACATATTTCGTAGCCAGATCTCATGCTGCCACACCCAGCTCTTGGCACACATTACTCATACGCACCGTTGAACTTATGTTTTGGTCAATTTTTTACAGCAAGTGTCGAGTCTCTCTGTCTGTTTCTGTCTCTCCCTTTCTATTTAAGGCCAACACACCCTAGCAGCCCATAAATTTCCACACATTTTCATTGTAAATTAATTTTATTTTATTTTTTATGTTCAGTCTTTTTATATTTTTCAACATTTTGATTCACTTTGGGTCATATGTTAGGGGCTGAAATGGTTATGTAATATACTCTCGCATCTGGCCCAAATGCCTTGATTAATTGGCTCAAACGACAAGCACAGAGAACACACAATGATCCCGTTAATAGCCACAACTCATGTTTCTGATTAGTTTATTTGCCTATTCATTCCCTCAAGTCAATTCCAATCTTTCGTCAATAAATCGCATCTTTAGCTACAGCAATACTTGATTAAGAATTAGCTTTCAATCAATCTGACACACATTCAGCTAAATGACTATTTTTATAGTGGAAGGTGAGGTCAATCAATTGAAAAACTGAAACAGTTTGAGAGAAACAACTTTAACAAGAAATACAATTATTCCCTGCTTTAGCCCTTTTAATTTCTTCGACCTTTTTCAGCTCGGGCATGCAAACAAATTTCATTGGAATAAAATTTTAATCACGCTGCAATACGAAACTGGTTTTTCTTTGCTCGCTTTTGCATTTCTCTGGCCTGTTCGGAGAGGAGGAACATATTGCAATCTCGTGCATGCCACGAAAAATATAATTTATATTTAATCCAACACACAAACAAGTCATTAACCATATTTGGCCAGCCAACCTGAGCGGGCCACTGACATTTTCTGCAGCATGTAAAAACGAAATTTATGAAGACTGCAGCAAAGAATTACGGTCTCTGTCTCTGTCTCTGTGTCCCCAACCATGAGGGCTCTGCGTTCTGGTTCGGGATATTGCCGGGAACTTCAGCTGGACCTGTACCTTTGGATTATTTTATTTATGGTGATGCTGATAAGATGTTGGGCCAGGTTGGTCAATTGCTGTCCCATTGTGAGTCACTTGGTCAGCCCATTACCAACCCCACCATCGTGATCATCATCATCACGTTGTGTGCTCAATTTGTCATTGATGTGGGACTTTTAATAGACTCTCTACAATTGAATGTCTGGGACCCCCCTCTCGGATCGATCAGTTCAATTTAAATTCAATGCACTCTCCCCTCGCTGAATCAGCTGCAAATTCGCAGAAATTCACTTGAACTTATTTGAATTCATATTCATTCTGGGCGTATTGTAGAAACCACACGCGTACGTGCAACATTCAAGCTCATGTCAGACTGGGACTGAGTTGGCGCCATTTGACGCTGACGTCGACGCCGACGCCAACGCCGCTGCCAGGCAAAGACTCCGATTGTGATTGCGATTACGTGATGTTTTAATCAATTCTTGTTTGCCACATTCACAAGTCGGCGATCCTCTGCTCAACTGTAAACAAACTGCGCTCGCAAGCGCAGAAATTATGGCAAAAACTCTTTGTCGACATTGTTTATGCAAATTCGAAAATGTTTTAATTGATTAACGAGCTGCGAAGTGTGCCAGGCCCATCAGCTCATCCGGCAGTGCAGTGAATTTGTGCTTGTAATCATATTTGCATTGTTGTTCACATTGTTTATAGTTGTCGCCATTGCATTATACGGAAACATTATAAATTCTCTGCCTGTTAATTTAGTCAAGGGAATATGAAATAAGCAGACAATTGTAAGTTTAACGTTGCATAAAAATAATATTTGACTGACTGTTTGGAATTGCTGCAAAACGCATCTTTATAGCTGTTAAACATATCACAAAGAATGAGTATTTGATAATACATATTTGAAACCACACATTACTAAACGCAATTTCTTTATCCCTAAGCCTGTCTTTGTTCAAAACTTTTATAAATCTAACAACTATTTTTCAAAACATAGTAAAAATGTTAACTGTAAGATTATCAGGGATGCCACAGAAATCGCAAGCGAAATAGAATACCGCAGAAAGCAATTCCGCATGGAAATTTCCGAGGTGCCACAGAACTTCGAATGATTTAATGTTTTTTTTTAGCAATTTCACCTTCTCAGATTGAATTACCAAATAATATTTGATTTCATAAAGCTGAAAAATTTTTAAAATCAATTGGCGCGAGAAAATAAAAATTACTCGACAACTCTAGCAATTGTCTGCCATTAGTCTGGCAACTCTTCGTGAAAAATGTTTTTACAAATTGCACAATAAGTTAAAGGATTTTTGCGGAAAATCTTGATTTACCTCAAAAGACCTATTTTTTTAATGCTTAATTCAAAGAAAACTGAAGTGGTTCCATACATTTTTTTTAAAAAAATTATTGTAAAATTATTCTGCGAATTGACCTGTGGCACAGCGAAATGAAATTGAGGTGAAATTCAAGCGAAAGCGATTTCTGTGGCATCCCTGTATATTTATTTTATTTTTTTTATAGAGTAAGAATTTATTTGTTTAAGCTTATTATTTCTGACTTAATTTATTCTTATTATAAAAATCAGTCATCGATAGAGTTCAACTACGATTAAAATTGGGAATATGCTGTTTTAGGACCACAACTCAAAAAATAATCTTGTTAGTATAAGATATTCTTTCGAGCGATCTAGATTGGGCTTAATTAAAGAATACTTCAACAATATTGAAACAAAGTACATTATTATTATTCTTTTGGTTTAGTTGTAAGTTGAACTCTGGTAGGGAATCCTCTCACCACACTTTACGTCATTCTGACGAACGCTTGTGGCCACTTTACTGTCCAGCCTCAGTCAGGCCATTAAAACGAAAACTCAAACTTGACCGTCAGAGCCAACAACGTCAAGCGGGCCGCAGACTGCAGTTTGGAGACTGGAGACTGCAAATTGCAGACCAGCGGATACGAGAGGGAGCGAACCAAACACCAAGAGCAGCATCGGGAACATAAAGCTCCCAAGTGGAAAAACCAATAAACAAAGCCCATGTCAGGGGACGTACGAATACGAGTACGAGTATGTGGCACTGGGAGGCGGCTCCTCCTCGGCTGCTCTCCCACGCACTTGGGTCGACGGGCCGACTAGCTGACGAGCTGACGGGCTGACGAGAAATAAATTACATACAAAATAACTGCAATACATGTAAATAAAAGTAGACACCCACTAGAGAGTCCTGGGGCTGGACTTATGCTCTTCAGTTGCGCCAGCTGGGAAAGCTGGGGGAAAGTCGACGTCAGCGTCTCATCAACTGGCAGCCAAGTAAAAAAGTCAGTCCAGGCAACAGTCAGTCCATTGTCCTGCGTTCTGGGCATATGCATGTGTGTGTGTGCTGTCCAAAGGACTTTTATGCTTGCCACATGGCTGCTGTCCTGCACAGCGACATTTTGACGTCTCCAGACCGGGCAGAAGGAGGAGGAGGAGGAGGAGCAGCCAGACCGCCCGAGGCCAAAAGTATCACTTGTCAGATTAATTTACGTGTTTGTGCTGCCGCCACAGCACCAGCTAGGACGATAGCTGTGTCCTGTCCTGTGTGTGCTGGATGTTGTGTGTCCTGTGTGCTCTGTGTTGTGTGTCCTGACAAAGAAATCAGCTGCTGCTGCGATGCGGTGCGGTGCGGTACTCCACATGCTAAAACCGGAGCTGAGGCATGTCGCCGTCGTATTTACTTGAAGTAGCCTCGCTCCCAGACCGCCAGGACCTCCGTTGAGGCTATGTAAATTTAGTGTCCTCCATGGAGGAATAGAGCAGGGCCTTTAATGTGCTCAAATTTAAATGGACAATGCACTTACACACACACGCACACCTCAACACACACACTCGTACGCAATAGGCTTTAATTTTGCATTGCAACTTTTAGTCGGACACGCCCCCAAGTGCAATGCAATCACGCCCCATGCGTCCCTTCTCCCACCCTTCAGCCTCCTTTGGCTCTGCGCCTATCCACCCTGTTCTGCCTTGTTATTTGACATTTTTCAATTTGTAAGGCCTTGGAATTATCGGCGGGTACGGAAGCACAGTGGTGTAAAGATATTGAATTCTATGAAAAAATTACGACGAAGTAATTTATTTTAATGTTTCTACTAGTTCCCATGGGAAAATTTAAAGCTTAAATTTTATTATTTTAGTTAAAATCGTCTACTTGAAGGTTTTACAATCCATATCGAGAACATCTTATGTCATGTACACTGGCGAACATAATTATTGGCACAGCAAACATTTTGAGATCAGTGGGCTTATTTGTCCCCTTATCGTTAACATATTGGAATCAATGGAAAGGTCATTTAAATTCCGTTTGAATGATATAAAACTTTCCTTAATGTAAAAGACAATTTTTTGAAACAATTCTTAGAATTCTTAAAAAAAAAACAACAATATTTTTGCTAGTATTTTTTATGATTATTTGAAAATTTCTAAAAAGCCACTTTTTGTGTGAAAAAAAAAAAATGGGTTAAAATGGTAATTTTTAGGATTTTCAAAATATTATAAAAATTACTGGCAAAAATATTTTTGAAAATTTTTATCGCAGTTTCTCTTAGAGGAAAAAAATTTTGGAAAATTGACTTTTACAAATACTTGAAATTTTCCAAGGGTACTTAATGGGTTAAGGAAAGTTTTATATCGTTCAAACGGAATGTAAATGACCTTTCCATTGATGCCAAAATGCTAATAAGCCCCCAAATCTCAAAATATTTGCCAAATGTGTGCCAATAAATATGTTCGCCAGTGTATGTCGTATTTTAAATTATACAAAATTCAAAAAGATAGTCGGAAACGGCACACGAAAAATTAATTAAAAGTGTCTATTGTCACTACAAATAGACATCTTTTCATAATAATTATGTTTTATTAATTTTAGATATATGTATCAATGAAATAAAATTCGTATTTCTGATAATAAGTTAAATAATCCATCCCTATACCTAAATTGTAAACTACATAGTTATTATTCCTATTATTTTATTTATATACAATTTATTGCATTGTAAGCTTATCCTTTTATTCATATTGAAGCAGTTATAGATCTGTGCGTAATTAGTCTTTTTCTTTATTTATCGATTTCGGTTTGTACTCGCAGTTTTTCAATTTATTCCACAGTATCATGGAAAACCCTTTGTATGCATTTCTGGAGGTTGGGCCGTGTTTTGTGTGTCGTCGCTTGATTTTAAGTTTTAATTTATGCAAATTGTTGCTATTTGTTGCTGTTGTCATTGTTGTTGTTGTTGTTGCAGTTGTTGTTTATTTTTGTTGCTGTTATTTTTACACATGTGTTGGTCCCTCAGTGTTTTGTCTCCCCGTGTTATATCTTAATGTTTGCTTTAGACGCATTTAAATTTTGAAGCCCCACTGCCACGCCCCCACATGGTCAGCCCCCACGCACACAGCCTCAGCATCGACGGCAACGCTGCCACCGATAAGGATAATGGAAAATTTATTAGTATAATTGAATTTCTAAGGCGGAAGTTTTACGTTTACGTAATGATATCGTCGTCGTCCTTTGGCATGCCAAACAGAGCTTGGACCTTTGCTTCCATTGTTGTTGTTGTTGTTGTTACTGTTGTTGTTCTTGTTGTTGCTGTTGTCGGTGGCTGTGGTGGTTTGTATACATTGTTGTCCCCTCTCCCTAGCTAGCATCCATTGCCCCAACTCCCTTTTGTGCTTTCTGCATGTGGCTGCTGTTTTAGTTTGAGGTTTTGTATGCCTCGATAATTTATTAATGAATGCATTTGCCTACCACTTTTTCCCTGGCTGAGATTGCTTTTAACTTTGTTTTGCTTTGCTCTGCTTTGGGTTCAGCTTGGTTTGGTTTGGTTTTGTGGATAGTGGTTTGCTTAGCTGGCAATGGGGGATGTTCGATTATACTGCTGATCAGCCCAGAGGGTCGTTCATTAGCTACCTGCTTAGTTATCAGCGTGGAGCGAAAAACTCACTATCTAACTATTTATCTAGACCGACTGGGTAACCACTTCCGTTGCAGTTCTCATTTCCTATGCCCAATTTGTATGGAAAATACTGAACCGATAACAATCAGCTAGGTGCTCCCAGTGGAAAATAAGGAGGCGGACAAGGCGCCTAAAAGTATGCTAGACAAATTTTTCATTGCCTCGCGCCGTCGTCGTTTCTTTAAGGCAGAAAGTTAATCAGTAGACACAACAACAACAAATGCCAGAAAGGCAAGCTAAAAAGCAAACGCGAAACAAAGGCAGAGAATGGAAGAGAGCGAGAGGGTTAGAGCGAAAGAGATAGCTATGTCCAGTAGCCAAAAGAAAACACTTAACAGCTGCCAAAGCGCTGACTGAGTGACCTGAAGCGAGGCCAGAGAGTTCCCCGTACACAGAGTGTCAGCGTGGAGTAGAAGAAGGAACAAGAGGAGAAGGGGAAGGGGAAGGGGGTAGCTGGAAACAACGGCAAATGGTCAAGTGGCAACCCCTTTGCCGTTGCCTGAAGTGGTCAAAAGTGGCGCCGGGGTGCAAATGGCAAAAGCCAAATGATGAAAGTGCTGCTGAAGCTCCTGCTCCTGTTGCTGTTGCTGTTTCTGTGGCTGCTCTTGGTGCTACTGCCATGGCCAAAGTCCTTGTCGACGTGGAGCGCGCACATCAAAGGTGCGAGCTGCGCTGCAGGGTTCTAGATTGGACACTGGACTGGGTATTGCATTGGAGCAAACTGCGGGTGAGGGGTGTCGGGTGAGGAGTACGCGGTGAGACATGAGGGGCGCGGGGTGGCAGCTCCTGGCGCGCCACT
This sequence comes from Drosophila subquinaria, assembly GCA_037043405.1. Lineage (NCBI taxonomy): Eukaryota > Metazoa > Arthropoda > Insecta > Diptera > Drosophilidae > Drosophila > Drosophila subquinaria. The sequence continues at coordinate 99,804 of JBAMBL010001936.1, forward strand.
TTGCATAAATGACGGGTGGGAGCGAAAAATAATAAACTAGGAATACGCACGGACTGCAGCAGGGATCGATGGCTTGACTTGGTCGACGACGACGTCGTCGCTCCTTTCGTGACCTTTATGCCTTTTAATGTGGTTTGCCAGGCAGACACCCCTGCAATTTGCAATTAATCAGCAAACAGGCAAACAGGGGCAGCTCCAACCTGGAGAAACAGACAAATAGACACCCAGACACACAGACAGACAAACAAACAAACAAACAGACAAACAGACAGACAGATGACAAACAGTTGCTGGTATTCCATGTTTTTTATACTTGTGACTCGTTGAGTAGAATGGTATATTGTATTCGTTGCAATGTATGACCCCATTAAATATATATATTCTTGATCAAAATCAGCAGTGGAGTAGATAATGCTATGCTTGTCTGTCTGCCTGTATACTCACTGAGATCTTAAAACTAGAAAAGGTGAATTATTTAAATTTAGCACACTCACGCCTGTCTCCGCTCTGGCAAACCCCAAAATGCTCCACTTAACCCATTCTCTTCTTCTCTTGAACACTTCCTTTTATTACTCTTAATCCCCCCACTTAATCGCACCAGAATCGAAAAAATACAACGGAAGTTTTGATTTTTTTAAGTTAAAGCTTTATGCAGTTCTTTTATTTTCAAATTAAGTACCGGGTATCTCATAGTCGGGGACTCGACTACAACGTATCTACTTGTTGTTCCTGTTGCAGTTGCTGCTGCTGTTGCATATTTGCAGGCGTGCGGCAGTCGTTGCAAATGTTGCAGGGGAACACATAAATTAACTAGCGACTGTTCTGGCAGCAAAGGGTTAATTTTGTAAAATATTTTAATAGTCGCCACTGCAGTGCCATTTGGCATTTATCCACCTCCTTCAGATGACCCCTTCTCGAGACCCTTTGGATCAACCCTTGCTGACTGCAGTGTCACTTTGAGGCAGGGGTCGTTCATTGGTTTATTTTGCATTTGGCAAGTTTTTAATTTCATTTGTGCATTAGAGTCAATATGAGAAGCTAACTGACTTACAGATAAGCCACGAGTCGAGAGAGAGAGAAAGGGAGGAGGAAAAACTGTAGTCAATTGTTAATAGTCATGTCTTTGCCATAAAATTTAAATTGAACCCAAGATTCTTAAAGAACTGCTCCAGAAGATGAAGTAAGTCTAAGAATAATTCAAAAAATAATAAATGACAATTTTATGGAGTGGGATGATGCTTAAGCTGAGTCTTCTTGGGCAACTTTTACTGTAGGTGTTTGTCTACTTGCCATGTCGGAATACGGAAAAGAATAAGACATCGCATCCCTTGCCTGCACAGCAAGCACAGCACATGTGGGGACTGGGACTGCCAAAAGGCAAGTCGAGAAAATAAGTCATTAAAATGCGGATTACCCAAAGCGTAGAAGTGGATTTTTGCATGTTATTTGCGCGATGCGTCGCCAGACTCTAGTCTTTGTTGGGCTCCTCGGATTGGGTCGAGGCTCAACTCGGTGACTGACAGGGCGCCCGGGAGGCACACGAACTGTGAATATGTTAAGCTCTTTCTCAGTCTGTGTGTGTGTGTGTGTGTGTGTTAGGCCTTTGGATTTGACAGGCAGCCAAGGACTGATGAAGAGCCAAGCAGCCGAGAGCGAGAGCGAGTGAAATATTTATTAATGATCCTTTTAAGATTTTGCGTGGAACGGCAACATAATTCATTTTGCTCATAAACTGACTGACTCCAAGTGATGGAACACAGCATGAAACAAAACGAATAGCAACATCCAGAGGAGCACCTAGAAAATAAATAGTTTAGATCCATGTACATGATCGGAGTAAAGGATAAGCATTAACAAATACTCCAATCTCAACTTTAACTGCTAAGTTAAATGCCTAAACACTTCTCATTTCCTCTACGCAAAAGACCTTTATCAAACCGTACCCAAACATAAATTGTTTGCTGGACACATCAAGCTAAGAAATTCCAACAACTCAGCGCCAACAATCCGAAGAACGCCTTTAAATGCCAATTAATTTAGGTCCGCCGCAAACTGTCAAGTTGCTGGACAGATTCGTCGACAAAGATTCCCAGAATATCCCACACGTTTTGGATTATTTTTTTGAATTTTTAATATCAAAAATGAAAAACATAAAAAAGAGAAGCCGCCTTCTCTAAGGTCGCGGTTTGTTTACGATCTCTAAAGCTTGGTTTATAACACCGCATCGATCGCTTCCAAAGAGGTTTCAATCCGTGTGGCAATTTCGCTGTTTTATTTGCCTCGAAATTAGCAATTAATTTCCAGTGTGTGTGCTCCCATGAAAGAGGCGTGTGTTGATTTTTATTGTTATTGAGCGAGATGCTGCCCGTTTCGATGGATCGCGCTGACTCAGCCTCGATTGTGAATGGACTCAACTCGACTCCACTCAAGTGAAGTGAACTGAACTGAAGTGAGGCCAGCAGCTGGCCAAAAACAATGGGAACTGTCTGCGACTGGAACTGGGTGTGGCTGCAATGCCCAAAACCCAAAGCGGAAATTAAAAAGCATCCTCTAAACTTGAGAGTTTAAGCATTTGGCCAATATCAGGTGCAGCAGCGGAAGATCGCATGTTTCGAGAGTTCCTCAGAAGGACTTTCAATCAAAAGGGCGCTGAGCTAATGCCCATATAACATTTATAATCCAACGGGGGTTAATCAAAAGATGACAGTTAATTTTAATGCCTGGCAGGCCCCAAGGCGGGCATTTCTGATTCTGATTCCATTTCTTTTCTTTGGCCCTAATCCCCATTTAGCATGCATATGCGAATGCGAATGTGTCGCCTTAAAGACGTCATAAATTTTCATTTTCAATATGGAAACATGGAAATATATTGTACTGTACATATATACTCGAGAGTTGTGCAAGTGCGTGGAACAACAATATAAAATGCGTTCAATAAATTCAGCAGTCAAATCCGCAACGGGGACCAAGTTCTGCCTTGTTCATTTCCACATAAGCGATTTTTCACGTAAATCAAAAGTTGGCTCGATGAAAATGAGCAGAGTGAGTGAGTCGAGGGGGGGCTGGAATTGGGGGCTGAGTTCGGGATGGTCTGTATTCCGACAGCCTTCAGACTTCAGCCATGTGTCGCTGTGTGTCCCGCAAGTTATGAGATTAATTCATTTGCTTTTTGCTCGAGTGCAAATTACAAAATTACGCCGTTTCCTTTTGACATTTCTCAATTTCTGTTGAATTGTGTGCGACATCGTTGCACTTGGTCGCCAGTCGACAGTCGCCATTCGGTCGGCAATCTCGGAGCAAGCGATAGGCGCTTTTGTTTTTCACATGAATTCAAATTTATAAATATTTAAGCCCAACGATAGACGTCGATGATGAAAGGGGGGCAAGGGAAGGAGCAGCTGCTCGTCGCGACGAGTCTTGACTGTAGGCGGGTCGCACGCTGTTAGGCAAACAGAATCAGTTCTGGCCCAAAACCAGTCGAGAGTCGAGCGACAACAATCACACAGTCCAGTCCAGGGTAGACCTAGACCCTCCTAGACCCAGACTCGGATCCAGCCAGACATTCTCAACTCGACATGATAAAAATGAATCTTTGATGTCATTTGGGTTTTGTATGAAAATGTGTGTTTTAATGAAAAAGAAAATGGGCAACAACAAAAACACATAGCAGACAGTTCAAACTGGCGTCTGTTGCCGTTGTTAATGAAATTTGCACAGGTTGCGAGCAGGTCGCTTTATTTGCTAAAAATATTAAAACCATAAATAAATTATTAGGTTAAATGCGCGTAAGTTGAAAGAGGAAACTTTATCTAAAACATAAATATTGTGAATCTCTTTAATACTACTGTAGCTTTGCTTTCACTCGCCGCTTTTAATCATTTCATCAGTGGAATTGAAGTTTCTCTTCATCTTTTTCTAGCGCTCTTCCAACACCCACAATCGTTTGAAAGCAATCATTAAATGATTATTCAATTATTTTCCCCACACTTTTCGTGTTGCATTATTCATTTTGGCCAGAGCTGAAGCCAAATAGATGCCTCGCTGGCCAACAACAATCCAATTAACGTCAAAATATCGCCACATACTCGTAGCACATAGACATTCTCGTAAGTAGACCCCGAGCGAATGAGAAATCGTTTAATAGGCGCATCAATCAGTTAGGCGTACTCATAAAACACCAGACAACCGAACAACAACACTTGCCGCAGCAGCAACAACAACAACAAGAGTAGCAACAAAGAGAGATGAGGAGTTGTTGCACGAATAGAAATAAAACATGGTTGCATAGCACATCGAACAAGCACAAGATGCAACACAGGCAACAGGCACATGAACATTCATTTCTTTTGAAGTGCCTGCAACAACATGTAGCATGTGTATCTTAAAGATGCAGATAAAACAGACAGACAGCGAGATAGATAGACAGAGAGAGAGAGACTAAGAGAGAGAGCATTCTCTCGGCCTGCACTTAATTGTTAAGACAAATCATACGCTAATGGCCGTAAAGCCAAGTGCGCAACGCGCATCCCAAAGATACGCGAAACGTGGCATCCCAAAGATACGACACGACAGAGACGGAGTCGGAGTCGCACTGAGTCGACTCTCCTCACTTTTGGTGAGTGTCTCTAGTGCACACATTAAAAATTAAATAAACAATTTGCTGCAGTTTCAGTGGAAAATGTGTGATTAAATGCGGTTGATGGTTCATGGTTCGTGGTTCGCAGTTCGCGGCTGCAACGTTGCACGGCCTTTTTATGACCATTGAAGTAGCTTCCAAGTTGTTCGGAATGTATTTGAAATGCATTTTTTGGTTTTGGCCCATCAATTTTATGGCAAACGGATGTGTTATTTATTGGTTCTTAGTAGATGAATTTGGAGGGAATGTTGAGGGCGCAGACCTGAGTTCGTTGCACACATCTATTCAAGTTTGCGACTCTTGAACAATGTTTTCTCAAATAATTTGGATAGTTCGCAATTTGGCCAAATCATTGTGTCAATCGATCGCTAATTGACGCATCCAATTTAGTGCAATACCAAATTGTAGCTGCAGGATACGAGTTCCCATCTTTATCTCTATGTATCTTTAGTTGTGTCTCTGTCTTTATCCGCGTCAGCTCGACCACAATTCTAGCCAAATCAAAGTTAATGCAAGTGCCAATTGCCATGCTCGACTGTCAATCTGGGCGAATACTGTAACCCGTTTCTTTTTTCTCAAGTCGTAACTCTTTGAAATTTGTTTCCGCTTTTGCGCTCCTGCCAACGACACACTGCATCTCTGTCTCACTTCATCTGTCGCTCTCTCTGTCTCGCTCTGTTGCAGGGATGTGCGTTACCAATTTTAAAGTTGGGCATTTCGGGGCGTGCGCCCTTTGCAGCAATTACGAAACCACACAACAATCGTTCAATGGCAAAATAAAAGCGACTTAAAAATAGACAAGGCAACTGACAGAACCCACAACCAGACCAACCAAGGAATTGTCGGCTGCTCCTGCTGTTCCTGTTTCTCTTGTTGTTGTTGTTGTTGTTGCTTCAATTTCGAGACAATCGCAAATTGACAATCAAAGTCTTCAAAGACTGTGGAAACAGCCGAGAAACAAGCGAAACGAAACAGCCAAAAGAGCCAAAAACAGCCAACATGGCATCTTTTCGAATCTTTTTATCTTCACACACACATGTAGTGTGTGTGTATGGGTGTGTGAGTGTCTGCGACGCAAAAGCATTTGATTTAAATTGAGTTTGTGAAAATTTTCGTTGATTTGATTGAAGCAACTAAACTTGCACCGAGCAAAGCCAACTACAACTCTTTGCAACAACAACAATAACATTTGTGGGTGTTGTGAGTAAGTGAGTGAGTGAATGTGAGTGTTCGAGTAGTTGCCGCTGTCGTGGGCGAGTTAGCGGTCTGCGTCTACAGTGCATGAGAAAATTACAATATGTGTACGAACATTTTCTCTAGACAGACTGCAAACTCACTTTGATGGTCTAGCATCCTATCTTTAAGGCTCGAAACATGATCGATAAAATATCAGCTACTTCGTCTCAATTGAATCTTTTTTAGAACATTTTTGTATCATTTTATATTTTTGACTGCTGGCCAAAATGAGCGAAAGATTCTTAAACAAGCTTTTTTTTAATGATATATTTTTGAGGCAAACAACTATCCTCAAAATTAAATTGTGTGGTTCGGTTTAGCAAAGGTTTGTAAACATGTTTTCTTTATGAAAAAGTATCAACATAAGGTTGCTATTTAAAATAATTTTGAATTGAGTAAAAAGTAAAAAGTATTTTTAAAACTATTAATTAAAATAATTTCTGAGCCGGTTAGTTTGTAAGATAAGAGTGTAACAACTCATAATCACAGCTTAGAGTCTTTATCAGAGTGTCTTCAAATGATTAAAATTTTGTATCTTCTTTAGTTTTCATCATTGTATACATATGTATATTCGTACCATACCTGCTAAATTTCGTTAAGAATTACTAATCAATTAGATTATTTCTGGAAATAATCGTAGTCACTACGATATAATTTACTGTTGAAAAATTTGTGGTTATTTAATGGTGACAATTACAAAAAATTAGAAATAATCTAAAATTATTACAATTATTCAAAAATAATCAGAAATAATCAAAAATAATCCGAATACCCAAAAAATTTATTTTTGATTATTTTGAATAATTAATAATAATAATAATTCATTATACAATATCTTCAATATCTCTTGAAACTATTCAGATAGCATAATTGACAGGGGTGCCACAGAAATCGAAAGCAACCGAAAACCAACCAAAAATGTAAGTAAAAACAGTTGGTTTTCAATTGGTTTACATATCTGTGGCAGCACTGTATAGGTGTCAGCTATAATGTTTTTTATTCAGCTCTAATACAAACATTTCCATATAAGCACCATTCTCAAAAGTGCCTTAAAAATTACTTAAGCAAATTCGCGCGAAGCGCTTTTTTTCTGGCTTAATTGAACTGGTTTTAGTTACTTGTGATGTTGTTCACCAATTCGCAACACTACACAGAAAAAAAAATCCGGGATATTTAGCCCGGATTTAATCCGAAACGATGTCAGAAGTGGGGTAATCTCGGATTTGCTTAAACCAAGTATGAAATACTTGATTTTTTCAATCCCGAATTCAATCCTGAAATTCTTAAATTCAGGCTAAAAAAAAATAATGTTTTTTGTTACATTTAAATTTTTTTTTAAGATTTTTTTTTTTATTTTTTTGCTTTTTTTTTTTTTTACTTATTTGTTTTTTTTTTTTAAATTTTTTTTTTTATTTTTTTTTTTTATATTTTTTTTAAATTTTTTTTTTAAATATTTTTATTTTATTTTTTTTTTATTGTTTTTTTTTAACATTTTTTTTTTTAGTGAAGAAAATGTTTGAATGCAATTGACTGGTGGGAATCGAACCCAGGTCTTTTTCAAACAAGTCGGCGACTCTAACCACTGAGCCACCAGACCAGTTGAAATGAGAGAGGCTGAGAGAGAATCAAGTAATTTGGGCTTATTTTCACATTTTAATCCCGATTCAGGCTTGATTGTTCAGCTTAATCCTGGAAACATACTTAAAAAATGCAGGCTTAAATCAAGAATTTTAGGCTTGATTTTAGAACGGCATTTTTTTTTCTGTGTATCAGTAGTTAGCACTTGCTTTGCTTTCATCTCAATTAAGCCAGTATCAGTTGGCCAACTCCAGGGTAGTTGACTTTTCTAATTGCCTGGCAAAAGACATTAAATTGTTCAGCACTCGGTCTAATCTCTAATGCTCCCGACACTCGTAAACATTTTTATTTTACTAAGATGCTGCCGCCTATCTTCAGTTCCAGTTTGGACCTTGGCTTTCATCTTTGAGAGCGGAAGAGGGTCTAAAACTGGGTGTAGTATGTACAACAATTTTGTCACCTCTATGCGCCACATCATCATTATCATCGTTTTATTGTCTCAGACTCCGACTCATGCTCATAGCTGGAGCTGCAGCCTGTGGCAATGTGGCACCCACATGCCCCGCCGGCGGCAAAGCGATGCGGCGAGTGGCTCATTAAGTCGTAAAAACGTTTTAATCGCCCCCGAGATCCCCTTGCGAATCCATAAAGAGTTAATAAAAAACACAAAATCACGGCGGTCGCTCAGACAAAAGCCAGAAACGAGCACGTTATAAAACTGAGTAAATTTATATGCCTAACTTGTACTTTGGTATATTGAAACCGCAATCTCAGTCTCCATCGTCCCTCTGGCTGCTCTGGTTTTTATTTTTAATGCCCACAATGCTTCATTACTCATACCAAGAGAGCGAGAGGGAAAGGGAAGGAAAGGCAAAAAACACACTTCAACTTGTTGTCCCTGTTTGGTGCAATATAAAATGTTTCATTATCATTTGTCGGTTTGTTTACTCTTGTGTCTTGACTGTCATCTGGGGAGATCTGGGCAAGTGCTCGGCTAGCTAGATTTGGCTAATTGGCATTGTGATTGTGGCGAATGTACTTGCAACCTTGCCACGTTCCATACTGCCACACACACATACACAGACACAGACACAGAAAAGAAGAGGTAAGACAAATCTGTGGCCCGATAACCCCCATTCGGCAGTTAACAGAAGAGTTATGTATAACATATATCGCGGCTTTTAATAGCCATTGATTGTCGTTGTTAACATAAACTCGACTTGTAGACAACTGAAAAACTACAACAGAAATCCATTTAAAGTCAACAACTCGAAGCGAAGCATCAACGAAATCGAAAGACAACGCCTCCAACAATTCAACGCTCTTCTCATTCCCATTCACATTCTCACTTCCATTCCGCGATCCTCTTCTCTTCGGTCCACAAATCCGGAATGCACCTCGAACTATAGAAAATAAAAACAACAATGTTGGATGCTGGACTCCTACCCCTTCCCTCCTCCCTTCCCCTGGCACTGTCCAGTTTCTGGTTGCTTTCAGTCGATTTCGATTTCTGTCGTCGCTTGTTGTTTGCATTTTTCTCTGTTTTCATATAAATTATTGCGACACGAGTTCATTTCGCCAAGACAGACAACATTTAGTAGTGGACGCTCGTTCTGTCCAGTCCCTGGCCACGCCCCCCGTCATCCAAAAAGGAGGCGCTGGCGATCTTGAACTTTTGCCATACGTCGGTTCATTTAGGTTGAATTATGTCGTGGAATTTTTCGCCGCCTTGTTGTCAGTTCACATCCATTTATTGTACTATACACACAATCACAGTGCGCTTTGCATATCCACAGTAAGAGTTGAATCCCAAAGGTGTCCCTGCGGGCTCCCCGCCACCTCCTCCTCTTCCTCCTTCCGCCAGCAGCCTTTTGGCAGTGCGTGTATTTCGGCAGCCGTCTGGCATTGTTTGTGCCCTTGTCTGGGCCGTGCCTGGGCCGCGATGTCTAGACTTTTTTGGCAACCATGTCAAGGATTTCAATCGTCCCAAAATGTAATTTTTATTGTTTCTGCACATTTGGGAGCCATTGAAGTTGTCGCAAACTCGTGCAGTTATTTGGCAATCAACGGAAAAGAATGAGAAGATATTTATTAATTTAGTTTTTGTTATTTATTTCATGAATTATATTAAATACTACGTATGGGGCATTGACTCATTGAACTCTGTTTAAGGAAACTCTATTAAACCTTCGCTCACTCTGCCCATCTAATCGTAGGCCAGCACACATGTCCATGTCCGAGTTCCCGTCCAGCTCGCAATCAACTCTTGGCCCATGCAACCCACACAGTGAATCCCCCTTTGAGTTCTCCCTGCCCCATTCTGACCAACAGCAGAAACGCGTTGGGCAAAGCAAATTTAATGGCAAGTGCAGTCGCTGATTTGAGGCTGGTTTAGGTGCATCAGGTTGCACGGTCACCGCAGACTCGGCAGACTCGCCGCCAATAAAGATCTCATCAAGTGCAACATGCATCGTGCGTCTTTAACTTGTTCTTCTTCTTCTTCTTCTTCTTCTTCTCCTTCTTCTTCTTCTTCGATTCTTCTGCCAAAGCTGAGCCTCTTTTGGGTTATTTGTGTAAACTTGTGGCTGGTCTTTTGGCTTTATCTGTGGCCTTTAATTTATTAATATTCTCATGCACTTCCCACTCGGTTGATCCTCTCTTTCTCTCTCACTCTCTCTCTCTCTCGCTCTCTCTCTCTTTCGCTTTGTGTATAAATTTTTCAATTTGCGATCTTTGAACTGTAGACAATGAATTCTTTATAGCTTAACCTTGTCTACTGCGTCTACTTCGACTTCTTCTACTACTTCTACTGCACACAACACTTCAACTTGGATACTTGGATTCTTCTTCCTCATGTGGTTACCCATTCCCTCCGCTCCTCTGTATTTTATGGCATTTTTGCTTAAGGTGAATGGGCATAGGCCGAGATGAGTCGACTCCAGTCACATCTGCGTCTGGAGAGAGAGAGATTTCCCGTTCTGTGTGTGTGAGACTGTGTTGGAATCTTGTGATCGCAGTGCGTTTATAAATAGCGAATATTCTTCCATTTTTCATGTTCAATTTCCTGCACTTTGTAACGGCACTTGTTGCGAAAGTTTGAGCGAGTGATTATTTATTTTCACAAATGTGAAATGTAAAATGTAAAATGTGAATTTGTTTTATACAAATCCATTTCCATCTCCACGCTGAGACTTTTCCAGATACTCGCCGCGACCCATTTCACACTGCAGGCTTATTGAAATGAAATCCGATAAGAGTGGAGGCAAAGACAAATGCCAGACACGAACTTGGCCAGAAAACAAATTGAAAAAGTAACTGAATGATAATGAACTTCTGTGAGTGCCACAAAAAAAATAAAAACTAATGTCGCCCCAACACGAAAAGAGATTTTTGATGAACTTGGAAATCTTCCCATAGCATTGAGCTGGCGGTCAAAACGATCACGAGGAGAGCAGAGACTGAGACTGAGACTGGGACAGAGAACAAAGAGCAGTCCACAAAAATTGAAGCCATCGAATATCAGCAGCTCGAATTTATTGATCATGATTACGACGACTATTGACACCGCACAAGTCGTGGAACGGAGAAGGAGCCAAAATGAAGATGCCCCACGATTGGCAAGTGCAGGCAATGGAGTCTTGGAGTGGGTAGCCACAGGGCAATGGTATTCCGAGTGCACTACCTGTTACAGAAGAGAGTGTAGGCAAACCGGTGGGTCCTCTGATCGGGAGCAGGAGCAGTAAACGGTGGAGAAGGGTCTGTTGCTTCGTATCTTGTCGAAGTAATTCATACAATTTAAGTCGTATGGGTGGCGAAGTTCCCTTCAAATGTATCTGTATCTTTGTGGCCTCCGCCTGTGCCGTTGAATTGAAATCGGAAATTCATAAATAAACTTTGCCTTTTATTGATAAATCAAAGTGAAGTGCAGCACTGTACAGCAGCAGGGGGCTGAGATTGGTTGCAGTTGGGATTGAGGTTGCCGTTGAGGTTGCAGTTACCTCATACCATCCAGGCGAGCAGGCACTTGGAAATACATGTGCTGCTGTGGCATGTGGCACGTATGAACTGGTTGCAGACTGTTACGAAACTGTTTGTAGTTTCATATGGAAATGCAAAAGCAACTTACAAAGAAAGGCGCAAGAAGTTAAAGCAATTCTTAGCAACAGAATTGTGTTTAAGGTTTAAAGTACTGTATGGAATATAGAAAGCGATACCCTTACACTTATCTGACAATTAAATGACGGTGACTCTTTAAGCCAAGTGCGAGTATCAGATGACTCACAGCCGCACAGTCATTTACCACAAAAACGGCAATCATAACCACATCAAAAGCGCTTCGATTTACGACTTTCCTCTTAACAGAGTCGACAGAGATTAAAAAAAAGCTACATCCAAATATTTACATTCAACGATAAAAGCCAATTCAAGCCATTCGACATTTGATGGCTTATTAGACGCCACAAACAGACAAATCGAACAAAAGCGGCTTTTGTAATATTTTTTCATTTGATTTTGTTGAACGATTTTTTAATTCCAATCATAAAGTTGCCTCGTCGTGTGGACTGCATTCGAGCGAAATGATCTTTTTTATGGACTTGCTCCAACAGCCATCAAATGTCCACAAATGACATCAAGCAGTCAATAATGAAGTAAACTATTCGGAACTATTAGGCGGAGATCTGAGACTTAAACACTTCCAAACGTTAGGGACTTAGGGATAGTTGTCACTCGCTTTAAGCCCCTGAAAAAGTGACAGCTCTGCTTGCCACCGATGTTAAATGTTATGTTAATTTTCCAACTAGCGGGTTTTTCAAATTCAATCAGTTGACTGAAAAGCTGCATTAAAGCATTATTGAGGCGCGAAGTTGTATAATCTGAGAGGGCTTTTCACATTACATAAGCAGGAAGTTGATAAAATCGTTTGTCGAAAATGAAAGTGACGGAATTTCTTTGGCGGTGTGAACCAAGCTACGATTAAATTGTTAAAGATCATTTCAGAGTCAACTCACTTCCACAAGCAAAGTTCTAAGTAATCAGTAATCACATTAGCTACAACGTCAAAATATCTGTGGCTGTACTTCTATTTGTATCTGTATCTGTATCTGTAATCGCTAAATCGGACATGTCAGTGTCACACAGTCATATCCATAACATTTCAGTTCGCATTGCAGTTGCTGTTGTTGTTTGGCTAATGAATACCGCAGACAGTTATCTGCCGCTTCCTCGCCCAACATTTGCCATTGGCCTTTGGCAATTGGATTGTGGCCAGGCTGGCAAGACAGCTTTATGGTCTTAAGTTTTGAGCGCGACAACTGCGCAATGCGAAAAATCCCAACACCTACACTAAGACTCAAACGGAGTCTGAGTCGAAGTCTTAGAGCCATGGAGCTGCTGAGAACACGTCCAAAAACAAAAGTCAGCGTATAATGAGATTAAAACTTGAACTTTGCAAGCCAAAAAGTTTCGACAGCCAAGCAGCAGGTAAATCATTTTACGCACCCGCAACGTGGAATGAACTTGAACAACTTTTGCAATATGGCTCTCAGTTCAGTTCTACTGTGGTTCGGTGGCGACAGAGTTGGCAGTGGTGCTCTGAGTTATGAGTCGATGGTCGTCTTTGTCGTTGTCGTTGTTGTCGCCAGTTTGCATTCATTTCTCATTATCGACATTCAATAAAAATGCAAGTAAAGTTTGCGTTTCAAAAGGTATTTTTAATATTTGGCATTTTGCCATTAGACAAACCAAAATTTGTTTTGGCTACGACTTTGGCTAAGTTGCAGCAGACGCCATAAATATGACGAATCGAGTGGAGTCGCCTCCGGATCACGCACCCACGTAGCGCTCAACGCGCCCAGTCATGGCCTGTCCATATCCACGTCCACATCGAAGTCCCTGTTCATGACGATGTCCATGTCAATGGAGGAAGGTGGGCAAGGAGGATGCCTAACCAAGCGTGTCCAATAAAACGTCGCCTTTGTATTTGTTTTGAAAAACAAAGCGAAAATATAAAAACAAAGTCAGAGTCAGCGACAGCAACAACTAAAATGAAAATGGAAATGGAAATAGTAATGGAAAAACAAAGACGAGCTAAGAAATACCCTAGAAATGGTTTACTATCTTAGCTATGCGATAAGTCAATGGTGTTTTGAGAGAGTTTTGAGTTCAATAAGATGAGTAAGTGAAAAAGATGTTCATGTATTTCATGTTATTTAAGTATTTTAAATAAATTTGATAAATTAAATAACTTTCGTGCCTCATCTGAAACTTTTAATCATGGTATTTTAAGTCTTAAAAACTGGAAAACATTTTCCTTTATTTTTTTTTTTAAATTTCTAATGCTAAAAATTCAGAGTCTTATTAAATATTACATTTGTCGCGATGTCGAACAAAAATAGGTTAGATTTAACTTTAAAAAACTGAAAACCATGGCATTCAAAATAAAGTCTTCTTATATTTACTTATTATTTTTTTTTTAATATTTATTTATTTGTTTATTTATTTATTTAATGTCAAATAGGATAAGTTGATCAAAGACTCTTTTTAAAATTAAAATAAAGTATCTTAATATGATATTTAATAAAAATTTAAATGTTCAAAAATCTGGGGGAGCTTAAAAAATTATTATATGATCCAACATTTGTTTAAAGTCTGTGTTCTAACAAATGGTTTAAAAATTAATTGGACGAAAGGTCTTACTTGACTTTTGAATTGTGGCGCGCTTTTTACTTTTTATAATTGTTTTTTTGAGATATTTTCAAATCTTCACTTTATTGTCAGTTGCACATTTCCTGAGAAAACTGAAATACTCTATCTGTTAGGGTATAATACTCGCTGCTTTCTGCAGCCAGCCTTAGATATGTCTGCACGCGTATAATCAAATTTGTTCAAAAACGCGCTCGTGTGGGCCACAGCCCAGCCGAGACACGTCTAGACCCCGTTCCCCTGTCTCCCGCGTTGTCCCGCTCTTGTCCGTTCTCGGGTTACAGCGACCACGACTCACTTTCTTTCAGCTTTTGTTTCTGTGTGTGATTTGTGCGATGGTCGGTCACAAATTGACAGGATTGAGACCAGGGACTGCATCATAAACTAACGTACAAGCCGCTGGTTGGAGAAAGGGAAGAAGAGATTGGAGAGTGGTCGATGCGGATTCTTCATTTGGCTGTTAGCAGGATTGTTTTTCGATTGACATTCAACACGGACCGACTGCTGATTGAGATCAACTGTATAATTTTACCTGCCACAACAAACCAACAACGTCTTCAAATCTAATGTTCAATTTGGTAATCACGCATCATTGCAAGTTGCCCATTATTAGATCAATTCACGAATGTATGTTTGCTATACACAGAAGGAAAAAAATATTCTAAAATTCTAATTTAAAAATCATAATTTTAGAGGTTATTTTTTAATTGTTATTATTTTTAATTACAAAAAAAAAAACACAAAAAATTGAATTGTATGGTGGAATCTTTATTATCAACTGAAAGAACTACTTATCATCTACTTTTTAAAGAAAATTCATTCAAATGTTAACCGCGATTACGCCGTAAATGGTTCATTGGGATGGAAATAGATATAATACATACTTGATGGAACCTGCCAAAGTTATTTATTAGCAATGTTAAATTAAATTCATTTTTTTTAAATTTAACAATCGTCTTCTAATTTGTGGAATGATTTGTCGATGCCCGCTGTACAGAGAACAATCCACACCGAATTGCATTGACTAGAGAGTGATTCATTGAGAGCTCGAGCAACGCGTGGTCCAGTTTATAGCTGTCAGCTGTCATTTATCGGGTCAAAAGTGTCGGATATATGTTTGCGAGTCTTGACGTTATATAGAACGAAATATGTTTATTTTTCTCTTTCTCTCTCTCCCTCAGTGAATTTCCAAAAATCGAAACGTTGAACCAAATTGATTCACAACAAACGCTGCGTTTCGATCTGCGAAAAGTATCTACATAGTATGTATGCAAAATTATCGTATGTATGTATGTACATTAGGGTGTCCCTTATTTGGTCAAAGTCAATATTTTTAAACGCATACGGGCTAGTTCTGTTCATTAGGTCCTAAAGCATTCAGAAATAAATTTTTACCTCAATCGGAGTATGATAACCCGTGCCGACTTGGATCGGAAAATTTCAAAATTATATGGGACAAAAAAAAAAAAAAATTTTTTTTTAATTTTTTATTTTTTTATTTTGTTCATTAGGTCCTAAAGAACTCAAAACCAAGTTTTCACCTTGATCGGAGTACGGTAACCCATTCAAATTTGCATCGAAACATAAAAAAACAGTATTTTAACACTGATTATACATTTTTCGATGATTTTTCATGTTTCGATGCAAATTTGAATGTGTTATCGTACTCCGATCAAGGTGAAAACTTGGTTTTGAGTTCTTTAGGACCTAATGAACAAAATAAAAAAATAAAAAATTAAAAAAAAAATTTTTTTTTTTTTGTCCCATATAATTTTGAAATTTTCGATCAGTCGGCACGGGTTATCATACTCCGATTGAGGTAAAAATTTATTTTGTAGTGCTTTAGGACCTAATGAACAGATCTAGCCCGTATGCGTTTAAAAATATTGACTTTGACCAAATAAGGGACACCCTAATGTACATATATGTGTGTGTGTTAGTGTGTGTGCATGACTATTCCTGATTTTCCTGGAAAAGCTCATGCTACACGCATTATGTATGCCATGCTCCTGCATCGATAAATCAGTCAAAACTGTCAAATGCATATAAATTATATGCAAGCGCGCTCCGCTGCCCATCGGACAGTGGACTGTGGATGGTGGACTGAGGACATTGGATAGTGGACTGTGGGTGTGCTGCAGTTTCAGATGGATTTGGAGATGGCGATGGAGCCTGGACTAGGAACGCAGCCAGACAGAACAATAACAAGGCACGTATTGCATAAATGCAATATGCACACTGCTCACACGAGGGGTCAAGGGGGTAATCGGCGAGGGTAAATGCGTGGGCTGTGGATGATAGTGTGAGTGTGGATGCAGCCAGGTAAGCACTGTGTAGGAGGTAAGCACTACATGTGTGTGTGTGTGTGTGATTATTAGAACTTGTTGAGTGCCGTTTGAGTGGACGACGATGAGAGGACGTGGGCAATGTCGTCGTCGTCTCCGCCGTCATCCCGTATGGAGTTATGTTAATGGGCAATGACTGTTGGGATTTGTATTAGATAGGGTAATGTGAATGGGGCTGGCTATAACTGTTAATGCTCGAGATTACAGACCGAAGAGGGAGTTGGACAAATAAGTAGTAGAGGGAGTAGAGGAAGACAACATAAGCGATTGCATTAATGTGCTGAACTGTTAGATTTAACTAGTTTAACTTAATCGCTAGAAGGTGACAAGTCTGAATCACTCTTATAGGGTTTAATTCTACCATCTGCAGAGGAAGGAAGTTTCTCTTCATTTTTATCTATCAATTGACATCTCAAGTATTGCATCTCAACTGCGTTTCCAACTGAATCTAATCTGAAGGCCTAATTTACATACGAGTCGAGTCGAGACGCGTCTGAGGCTTTAATGATGCTGTTGCCCCATTTAAGAGATCATCTCGCAGCTGATAGGCACAGACAGGGCCATAAATGCATTTTCAGCTGATTCCAACAATGATATGCTAAAATACAAATAAAAATACAAAAAAAAAATAGAGAAAAAACGACGTAAAGCAAACAAAAAGTTCTCTGTTGATGATTTGAAATAATGTTGCACAATGATGTGGCATAAAAGTCGTGGCAATGTTGTGGATAAATCAATAACTGGATTTGGCTTTGTCTCGGTCAATCCCAAGCCATCCAAGCTATCCCAACTGGAGGCTCTTGTTGATCCATTGGGGCGAGTTTCGTGTGCGTGATTTGTAAGAAAATTATGTAAATTATTGTTTTACTCTTACAGCATTCGACCGACTGCGTGCAGAGATATAATACAATATTTTTGTTAAAGCAATTATAGCTGACCAAATATTTACGTAACAATTATGATCTTTATCTGTCTCTCATCCCCTCGCTCGCCCTTTTCCCCTTGGAAGTAAGTGAACTTTGACCAGACTGTGAGTATCTTAATACTCGAATACTGCGATTGAGTTGGATGCGAGAAAGTTGCTCAAAAAATATTTAAATCAGCATTGTACACGTCCTATATACGAGCACTCCCTTCTCACCCGAGTGTTGTGTGACCCTTGAGGTGACAATGCAACAAACCAAGAGACTGTCAAACAGTAGCAGGAGACAAAGCGACAACTGACAGCTGCTGCTGCTGCAGCTTATGACAGTGACAACAGCGGCAGGCGATTGACAACAGACAACAGACAGGCAACAGCACAAATGTTGCATGACGCCAGCCAAATGCAAATGAGGCATGCGCCGTCGCGTAGGCGACAGATATAATATGCATACGTTGCACGTTGCACGCTGCAAGTTGCAAGGAGGACGCTGCGGCGGCGCACTACGCGAATTCCAATTGCAAGAAAGAAAGTTGCAAGTTCCTACCAGGCAGTTGCCAGTCGGTAATTTGTGCCGACTGTCAAAATAATGTAGTCAAGCATCTTGAGTCATTCCCTTGTGCTGCCTCATGCCGCATGCCCCATGCCTCATACGTTGCCACAGCGAATCACGCGCAATGAGCAATTAAATATGCGCAGTCGTGTGTGCCAGGATGAGACTGAGTTCGCCACTGGGTGACTGTGCAGCATCTTGTGGCAACATCTCAGACTCAGCTCATCGAGACTTTCTTCAATTCGTTCTTCGCTTGACCCGAATAACTTTGTACTCGTCGCTTGACTCAAGCAAAGCTTACGATTCAACGTGGCAGAGTAGATAGATACGACTCGAGTACTCGCAGATACAGTGTGTCAAGTAATGGTTTTGACAAAGATAAAAATATTTGTTGGGCTATAACAAGCTTTTTTTGTCAACATTTAATGTAGCGAGAAATGTTTGTAGCCGAGTACTTAAACAAACAATATTACGAGTAAATACAGTCGAACTTCCCTAACTCGAACTTACTTAACTCGAAGTTTCTCTAACTCGAACAAAATCGAGTGGCAATACTAGGCAAATTTCATACAATTCTACTTCCCTAACTCGAAGTCTCCCTAACTCGAACTTTTTTCGTGGATAATGGTGATTCGAGTTAGGGAAGTTCGACTGTATGTCTATTATTTCTTTGTATAAATTGATGTTATGAGATAAGAGATAGGGATTATTGATAGAGAATAACACAATATAACAGTGGCCAAAAGTATTTTAAGTTAATTCTACCCAAATTTTTAGCATAGTTCATGTAAGGTTTGGCATCAATGGAAAGGTCTTTTGATCAACTGAAATTTTCGAACATTTGTAAACGTCAACTTTTTTCCTCGATTTAAAAAAAAAATTTTTTGATGCAAAAAGTTTCTTTAAACAATTTAAATAGTGACTGCAAAATTTTTTCTTTTTAAATATCTCTTCGCTAGTATTTTTTATAATCTTTTGAAAACAGCAAAAAAGGCACTTTTTCCTCATTTTCATGCCAAAAACTGCCTTGAAGATTGACCAATTAAGGGAGTTAATGCTAATGCGACAAGCGTAAAAATAATGAATTTCTGGCCTCTTAGGACAAGCTAAAAATATTTAAAATAACTAATTTATCATTAGCTGTTTTTCTTATTTTTAAAAAAAAGTTTAACGAAATGGAACGAAGTTTTTCTTTTCTTTAACTTGTTTTAAAAACAATGCACTCAAGACAGTAAAAAAAAAATAGAACAAAAAATAAATCATGAAGGGGTTTAATCGTTTTTAAATTCAATTTGCATTTTTTTTATTAAAATAAGTATATGGTCTGCTGCAGTTAGATTACAAGTAGCTGCAACGTGCAACGACAACTTACTAATCGATTATTACTCTTTTCATTTCGTTGCAGGTATGTACCTTGGCCCTATTTGCATATGTAATGAGTGTGGTAAGTTCAACGATCCGAGTCGCAAATCTGTCATGTTTCCACTAGCTGTGTGTGTGATCCTCGCAACGACACGCCTGTTAACTTGCCGCACACTCACATGCCATTTGAAAAATGCCTCAAATTAAGCAGAACAAACCCCAAACCCAAACTCAAGCCCAGCGACATATTCAGACTCGTAATCTCAAGTGTTTATTACAGACGTCTCAGACCCAGAACTAAGTACTCCGTGCATGCTTGGAAGATCTTTAATAAGCGAGTCTGTATTCCATTGCATGGCGTCACAGTTGAAAGGCGGCTTTGTTCTGTTCTCACTCTCACTCACATTCTCTCTGTCTCTCTCGCGCTGGAATCAGTTAAAGTTTGTCGCTCTGTCTATGAATAAGAAATGCAACTTAAAAACTCGACAAACGATAAAAGTTTTCGCACATGCAGCTGGCAGGAGCAGAGGAGAAAGCGGGAAAAGACGGCGCCAAGTTCTCCGGCAATGCAGAAAATCAAAACACTAATTTATTGCACATTTGGCACAAACAACACACGGATCAGGAGCCAAAACTCAAAGGCACCATCGGGACTCGGAGTTGGTAAAGTCTCAGTTCTCTAAGTGGCCGAGCAAGTGAGACAACGGAGACAAAGTCTCGCCGCGATACTCGCAGTCATAAATCACTTTCACTGCGGCGACTGGCAAAAAAAAACACAAGAAACTTGCAGCTCATATACATTTTTCAATAGTTCCCTGGTCCGAGAATAGTTAGGCGATGGGACCCAGACCTATGTGAATCCTCCCCAGCGTCTTGGTCTTGGTCTTGGCCTCGGTAAAAAGTGCAGCCTGGCGACAAAAAAATATTATTGCAGTTGTGTAAATATGTGGCTGACAGGACGCAGTTCCCAAATGTGTGCTTCACTTTGCTTGTATTTGTGCATTTGTGTCTGTGTTTGTATTTGTGTGCCACAAAAACACAGCCTCAGCCAGGCTAAAGAGAACCGTTTTCAAGTGCACTTTTTGCATACGAGTTTCCTGTGTGCCGCACTTCAAGTGATGCCCGACCTCAGAGCACACATGCTGTGCGAGAGAAAAGAAAGAAATTATTATAAAAATTCCGCCTCCTTTATCCTCATTGCAAACAAGCGACAGTCTCGCCTCCCTTCCGCTACTTCTCTTTCTCTCTCTCTTCATCCCTGCATCGTCGTCTGCAGACGGCGCATTTTTTGTGGCGGCTTTCTCGAGGCTGCTTCGCAATGTTTGCACTTGAACGGTGGAATGAATTCACACAAAAGTGTCCAAAATATGTAAGTCAATTCAGTAAATAAAGAACATGCATGCAAAATTTAAAATTAACTTGATTTGTCTGTCTTCAGAAAATCGAAATAGTTTCTTCTGTTCCTTACCATATCTTAGACCCTTTCGCTCATACGGACTTGGTAATATACATACATATAAACATAAAAGCATGCCATTCTAAAATCAAGTATAAAATACTTAAATTAAGCCCGCATTTTTTAAGTATGTATTCAGGATTAAGCTGAATAATCAAGCCTGTATCGGGATTTAAATGGGAAAATACACATTTGCTGAGCGCGAGAGGAAAATTCTCTCTCGTCCTCTCTCATTTCAACCGGTCCGGTGGCTCAATGGTTAGAGTCGCCGACTTCAGTTTGAAAAAAGTCTGGGTTCGATTCCCCCCGTCAATTAAAAAAAAAATGTTAAAAAAAAGTTAAAAAAAAAATACATATTTATAAAAAAAAAAAAACTGTAAAAAAAAATGTTTAAAAAAAAAGTTTAAAAAAGAAATCTTAAAAATCTTAAAAAAAATTAAAAAAAAAAGTTTAAAAAAAAAGTTAAAAAAAAAAATTTAAATGTAACGAAAAACCTTATACAGTCGAACCTCCCTAATTCGAACTTCCCTAACTCGAACTTCCCTAACTCGAAGTTTCTCTAACTCGAACAAAATCGAGTGGCAATACTAGGCAAATTTCATACAATTCTACTTCCCTAACTCGAAGTCTCCCTAACTCGAACTTTTTTCGTGGATAATGGTGATTCGAGTTAGGGAAGTTCGACTGTATTTAATAAAATTTTTTTCATCCTGAATTTAAGAATTTCAGGATTGAATTCGGGATTGAAAAAATCAAGTATTTCATACTTGGTTTAAAAAAATCCGAGATTACCCCACTTCTGACATCGTTTCGGATTGAATTCGGCCTAAATATCCCGGATTTTTTTTTCTGTGCATTGTTAATATTTATTTTAATATCTATTGAATATGTTTCATCTATGTATTAATTAGAGGCAGCAATGTTTGCTTTTTAAATAAATAAAATAAATGGGTAGATCCCTCAACACGAGCCTCAGCATTAAGTTCTTATCAGTGCGAATTATGAGTTGGTGACGGCATTTCCACTTGGATTCTGTATTAAAAACACCCAAAACAATAATAATATTTATTCCACATAACGTTTATTTAGTAAGAATAAAATGTGTATAGGGTAGAAATGTAAAAAGCAAATGAGCCGAGGTAGTTAGTTAACTAAGAAATGAAGTCAAAGTATGAGAGATTTATTTTGTAGAAATTATTCTACAAGTATTTTCAGAAGTATTTCACAAAGTCTTTCTAAACATACTCATAAAAAATTTAACAATTTGCTTAGCAAATTGATAATCTGCAATTGTAAGAGTATTTAAGGTGCTCTGTGGATCCGTTTTCAATATTCGCCTTTGTTATTGCTCACAAAACCTTGAAATTTCCATATCGGGGGCAGTGGCTTCAACAGAGAGCTTGACTTCTCGAGACGATCAGTGCAGCGTGAATCGTCGAATCAAGCGAACCATGTGTATCGATCTGGCGCTCAACTGGGTGTCAGTCCACAGGCCGAGTCTGCGACTTGTCTTCGATGTGGTGCTTCTCAAAGGACTACTGGTCGCGGGTGAAAACTTCCCGCTTTACTGGGGGCCCCCAACGAAACGTGGCTTCTTCTGTGACGATGAGTCGCTGATGTATCCGTACAAGGAGAGCACTGTGACACCCACGATGGTCGTATTGATAACCTTGCACGCGCCCCTGGTCGCCCTTGTGATCCTCGAGGGCTATCGCGGCTGGAAGCGGGCTGGAGCAATCTTACGCTCTCGCTGGGAGCACTTTTGGCCGATTTACAACACCCTGCGCTGGTTTCTCTTTGGACACGTGGCAGAGCAGCTCATCAAGGACATAGGCAAGCAGCTAATCGGCAGACTTCGTCCCCACTTCTTCGAGGTCTGTCGACCCGTGTTCGAGGATGGCAAGACCTGCGCAGACTCCGGACCTCGTCAAAGTCTTGTCTACCACACGGCCTACACCTGCCAGACGGATCTCTCGGGTGCCACTGAGGCGATGGTCAAGGATGTCCTCGTTTCCTTTCCCAGCGGCCACTCGGGGATGGCCTTCTACGGACTCGTCTTCCTGGCTCTTTATTTACAGCGAGTCCGTTGGGCAAGGCGGTCCACTCTGCTGCGGCCCCTGTGCCAACTGCTGCTCGTCGCTGTCGCCTCGTTTATCAGTCTCAGCCGTGTCACGGACTACATGCACCATTGGTCGGATGTTGTGGCCGGCTCGCTGCTGGGCGCCTCTGTTGCCCTTACGGTTGTCCGTGGGGCAGAGCAGGAGCTGCGACTGCATCTGCATGCAAATGGGAAAGGACCTCAACCAGCTGCAGTTTCTGCTGTTGTGGCAAGACGAGATGAGGAACTTGCAGTGACGACGATGACAAAGGCAACAGATGCCGAGCAGCTGCCACATGATTTGTGTTTAGTTACTTGCCACAGCTCTGATTAGTCTCGATTGCGTTCTAGCTTTAAGCCCTTACATATGATAAGTGAACTAATCAGTAAAGATAGATAAACAAAAGTGAAAATGCGTTCTGCAGTTTTGAACTGGAAACTCGAAACTAAGTAAGTGTTTGTTTCTTTTCTATTAGCACTTGCCGTATAATAGACCTACGAATTGAGCTAGCTTTAGTTTTTTGTACTATATATTATAAACTAAGGTGCGTTTCATATTCATAAGACACTTTGAAATAGCAAATGTAAACTTCAACCAAAATTAAAGAAAGCATTTAAATAAATGGTTTCTTATAAATATATGTTCTAATATTAATTGGCTATCTGTAAAGAACCGTGATTGGCGCCAGTTCTCATGCATTCAGAAGAACCGTTATCTTTTGCATGACATGCTCTGTTTTCTTTAAATTTTTGCCGTTTCATAACGATAAGACAGTTGTTGCAAAATTGAGTTTAGTGAACTAAAATGTAATGAGTGCGATTTTGTTTGATGTTTTATTGATAATCTGATCCATTTTAACAAATATGCCGCGAGCTATAATATTGTAGAGTGAAGATTAGGGATAAATTTTGACCTCGAATGACCTTTACATATCATTATCTCAAATTTCGCGAAAAATTAAGAGAATTCTATGCGTAGTCCGATTTTTTTTTATAGAATTCAAGTAATTTCGTTAATTTAAAGATAACTGGTAAAAAACAATTGTGCTTTATACGTTAAGTCTCTGAAAGATTATTGGTAAAGGTCAAACTCACCCGTTTCTTGCACCAATTTGGCCGCGTCTGTGGGCAAGAAAGCATAAAAAACCACGATTTTTTGCACCCTACAGCTGAGAAAGGATACTAAGTTCTCGAAAATGTTGAAAGAACTACATCTTATGCCACGTCACAAGCAGGCGCGGCGTTAATTTGAGGAAGATCATCTTTCTACCCACAGGAACACATCAAGACATAAATCTGGTCCTTAAATTCCTCTGATTTACAATTTTTCCTTTCTAAATTATTTTTTCTGATGAAAAGATGAAGAATCTTGATGGTCCTGATGACTCGCTATTCTATTGGAGCGATTTTCAAAAGGATCCAATTTACTTTTCAAAACGAAATATGGGTGGCGGTTCCGTTATGATGAACGGTGCTTTTACATCGAAAGCCATGTTGGATTTACGGTTTATATCATCTCGAATGAAGAGCAAGAAGTACATTCGTGTATTAGAAAGCAGTCTCCTTCCTTATATTGAAGCAAACAGTGGAGATCCTCTTGTTTTTCATCAAAAAAACGCTCGCATTCATGTTAGCAGAGGAAAAAAACGCTTATTAACTGATTGCTCAATCCAAACAGTAAACTGCCTGGCATGTTCCCCGGATGTAAATCCCATTAAAAATGTTTGGAGTACATAAGTAAGACGGGATAACGATGAAAAAACGAAAATTTAACGCTATTGACGAACCTAAGACGGCAACTATGACCGAATGGGGTAAGCTGGATCCCAATCTTTTTAGAAAGTTATACGAATCGATGAAAAACAAATTTTTTTGTATTGCTAAAGGTTGGAGTGATCTCATTGACTATAAAAAAGTTTAATTTCTGCACATAATCCCAAAGACTTGCCAATGAATCAATTTGTTAAATCATTATTGAAAAGTGTCTTATATTTATGAAACGCCCAAATATTGCTTTTTCCTTAATTAATATTATTTGCATAAACTAACCATTCTAAATTTTACTAAAACTTGTTGGTTTTATTGCTAAGAATATTATATAAAAAAAAGAACTTCGATAAAAAATGTATTTTCTGAAATATTAACAAAAAATGGGGTGTCTTATGATTATGAAACGCACCTTAATATCATTAACTGCATAATCCCACATTTATTGCGAACTCATCTAAAGCTATGCAAATATTTTCAAGTATGACATCGTATCTAAACCTGTTTCGGTAACTTGTGGTGTTCCCCAAGGCAGTCAGCTGGGGCCCTTGTTCCTTACATTTTTTATTAATGACCTTTCATCAGTTTTATGACATTCTCGCATACTAATGTATGCGGACAATGTAAAACTTATTCTATCTTTTAACGATCCTGTTCAATTTGATCTACTTCAAAATGATCTTAATTCTATGCAACTTTGGTGCTTGGCTAATCATCTTTCTCTAAATTGTTCTAAGTGTTTACTCATGACTTTTAGTCGTTCTAAACCCTTTCTTGTAATGTCTTGATAATGTCGATTTACAACGTATATACACCGTACAAGATCTGGGTGTTCTATTTAACTCTAAACTTAACTTTAATCTACATATATCTTTTATCATTAATGTTGATAAGGGCGTGCTTGGATTCATAAAGCCTTGGTCGAAAGAATTTGACGATCCTTTCACTACCAAACTCCTTTATGTATCCCTACTACGTCCTATTCTGTAATAACGCTCCTGTATATGGTCCCCTCAATATATGTAGAATTGCTCTGCGTAGTTTGAATTGGAATCCCAATCTTCGCTTGCCATCCTATTCCAGTAGACTTTTACTAATAAACCTTCACAATCTGATCGTAGAAAACCTTTTATTTATACACTGGCGAACATATTTATTGGCACAGCAAGCCTTTTCAGATTTGGGGGCTTATTTGCTTCCTTTTCGTTAACATATTGGCATCAATGGAAATGTCATTTGATTTCCGTTTGTGTAATAACATAGTTTCAGCAAAAAAAAATTTTCAAAAATCTTTTTGCTGTTATTTTTTATGATTTTTTGAAAATTGCTAAGAATTCCTTTTTTGTATGAAAGGGAGGAAAAGGGGTTAAATTAAATTTTTGAAAAACTTTTTGCAGTCACTATTAGAACAGTTTGACAATTATTTTGCAATCAAAAATTTAAAAAAAAAAAAATGAAAAAAAAACTTTTGAAAACTTTCGAAGGGTACTTAATGGCTTCTACATATATTAATGCGCTTAGGTAATGCCCTACAAATTTTTAAGGCGGTCGTCTGGTCGCCCATATTTCTGTCACTCTTTGAATTTGGTCTTATTTATTTTAGGAAAGGTATCTGTTGCACTTTCGTTAGCCTCGGACCCACTGTGCGTATGATTCAGGAGATTTAGCAACAGAAAAGGATTTGCTCTAACAAGCGGCCAAATGTCCCTCTGTATTTGGTCTCCCTTCCTCCCTTCTTTTCTCTCTCTCTCTCTCACTCCTGCCCACATTCTGTTTAAATCCTTGGCTCTTCCAGTGTAAAATTACACCAACATGCGGGCCAGTACAAATAAACATGAGTCACACACACACAAACAGTCACATGTATGCTCACTTACACGCACACATTCATGTGCATATACTTATGTATGCACTGTAATTCCTTTTGCCAGCCTGTTCCACATCAAAACCAATTTGTTTATTTTACGTTACCGAAATGAAAACTAATTTCCATATGTGAAACTCAATATGCCTCCCCCACTACTGTGTCTCCCTCTCTCTATCAATCTCTATCTCTATCTCTCTTTCTCTTCTCGCAATTTGTTGTGCTCAGTCCGCTAAACACACGGCTGCAATTAACAATTTAAGTGCCGGCAATAAAAGAAATTAAGTCACTTCCCCCATTTCCACCGTTTCATTTCGTTTTGAACAGAGTGGAAAATTGAAAATAGGAAAATCACTGCATGATTTCCCAGCTGCCACGCCCGAAATGTCGCCTCCTACAGTTTGCTTATCAATGCATAATTTTAATGCAGTTGCTGGCCCGAAATGCATTTCATTTTAGGGCCATTGCTCTTATCATAGAGAACTCGAGAGTCTCTACACTCTTCCGCCGATCCTCACTCTGTAAACTCTCCAGACTCTGGCAGCTCTCCAAAATTTGGAGCAGCTTCATCAATATTCGTTTGGCATGTCGTCCCATTTATGTTTACTCGCTGCATTTCCTTTTCAATTGGTTTTATCCTAAACCCTTTCAGCCCCTGAATTATGATTAACGATGACGCTCGAACCAGGAATATGTACAATACATAGTTTCCCAATTCCCTCGAATCGGCGCTCGGGGCGCTTCCAAAATTAGCTTGTGTTTGTCGCCGCGTCATCTACTCAACAATATCGGTACATTAACATTAACATTATCTCGGCATAATGTTTTTCTTCGTTTTCCCTTGCAGTTGCCCTAAATGCTAATGCACATTGAGGCGACCCCCGCATTTTGTTCGGTTTTTTTGTTGTTGTTTTTGTACTTGAGGCTGATATTATTGTTGTTGTCTTTTATTCAGAGTTTTGTTTCATCAACTGTTGTCAATTGTTGATTGATTTCTTCAGGCTGACACTTGAAATGTACCAAAATTAGCCCCTAAGTCTGAAGTCTGAGTTGCTTTTTATGGGTTAAAACATTTTGTTTGACATAAATCATGCAGACATGCGGATGCATCTTGTCTGTATCGTCTCGTATATGGGTACTTGAAATATATGTATCTGAGTTGCAATCAGAAGCCAGAGATAAGATACGTTTGGCCTATGTTAGAACTCTTAGCTTTAACTCATGACAGCTGGTCGAGCAAAGGCAAAGCGATGCTTAACTTAATTTATCATAAATTTTATTAATTAAGCAGATAGACAATAAGCGTTGACATCTAGGCATGGAAAATGGAAAATAGGAGGAAAATAGAACTCACCAATAAAGCGACGAAAATCTGCATTTTAATATAAAATTTAAGACTAATCTTATGATATGTCGCCTAATTTTTTAGCGCTTTCAACCATACAAATGTAGTTTTAAATTTTTGATAACTTCACAGATTATCAAAAGGTATTTTACGTAACTTTTATCGTAATCACTATTGAAACAAATGGAATAATACTTTAAAAAAATTGAATAATTCACCAAACATCAATTATAAAGAAATTTGATTCCAATTGAATTTAAAAACAATGATAATTTGAGCGAATGTGAATCTTACCAATTAATGCATTGTTTACAAGTTCAGTTTAGGCAGAATGCGTATATGTTTATGTCAATTTCAATTAACACTACACATTAATTTATGTATATGCTTTTAAAATTAACTTAAATGGGTATAAGTGTAATTAAATGATTTACTTAAAATTTAATTCGAGTTATAGAGTGTTAAATAAATATGATATATGATTAATTTAATCCAATTAAAATTAAAATAAAATAAAATAGGGCGTCTACTATATAAAGACGTTGGTTACATTTTCTGACAGAATTATTATTCCTTATACAAACAATATATTATCTATAGCTTAAACAGAACCCAGATACAGAGACGCTGCGCATTTAAGGACATGACCCACCCAGGGGATGGAAGGGGGAAGAAGCGGCGAGTAATTAGATCATTAAACCCATGCGCATAACGGTTATGTGCACTTAGAAGATGTTGCTTGGGGTGACGACCCCCAAAATCGAATTTACAGTTGTGGTTAATGCATTTCACTTACGCAAGTGATAAAAGCGCAGAGATAAGCCAGAGTTTCTGTTGGGGAACCTCAGGCCTGACAGCTCGTGCGTGGCCCCAGATCCCAAACTGACCCCTACCCCTGGAAGGCAGTCTGCCCTTCTGCCCTTCTCCCCGGGCATGTCTCATTGCATTACCCGTCATCGTCCACATTGCGACGCATCGGTGTTGTTGTTGTCTTCTTCGACTGTCAATCGTGCGTCGCATGCATTTCAAAAAAAAAATTAAATTTTTGTGACTTCCCCCGTTTGTGGCTTTTCTTTGTCTACGAGAATTCGAATTCATTCCTTGTCAGTTTGTCAGTTTTTTGTGGCGCTCCTCGATTGTTTATGTTGTATTTTGTGTAACTCTTTTGACAATTTATTAGAATCGCATTAACATTTACATTTCGAATGCGTGCGGCCTTCCTTTCTTTGGGTATTTCTTTTAATTGAATTGGAAATTGTTTCTTGTTACTTTGTGTAGTTTTTTATGACTTAGTCACGCGTCATTCGCATTGAAATTCTCAGTACATTTACAGTTATTTGTATGACAACGATTCTTTGAAATGTGACCGCCGAATTAGTCATTACACTCATAAATCTGAATGGATTGTAAAACTTTTTAGCATAGAAATTTTCTCTTTACCCTCAATCTATCAGATTTATATGCACATTTATGTATCTTTGAAAATATGTTGTTATATGCTCTCGACTGGCAAATGCGTTAGTGTTTAATAACTTTATTAACTCGGTGACATGTAAAAACTTTCTGGCAACCACAAACTATTTGTGGATATAATAAAAAGTAATTGTATTACACGATTTTTAAAGTGTTTTATTTTTGCAATTTTTTTTAATACTCATGATCTCGTATCTCAGTCGGTTTATTGTAAATTGCCACTATATAAAAATAATTTTTTAATGCACTTGTAAACCCTTTTAAACACACACCCATGGGTTCAGCATGCTGTTGGAATATCCACACACTGACACTATAATAAATTTAATTTAATTTACAAGCAGAGCTTACTTTGTTGGCACACAACAGCAACAACAACAACAGCAGCAGCAAAAACAATGAACAAATAAAATGTGCAAACTGCTGACAAAGAAAATAAAATTTATTGCATTATGTTTGCATTTTAACAAGTTTATTTTATGTCAGGAAATGGAAATGGGATTGGGATGTGAAATTGGTAATGGGAAAAGAAAATCTTTGAAAAGTTGATTAAAATTATTAAATAAATAATTCATTTAATTAGAAAGTATATTCAACACACACAATATTACTCAAGAACCAATCAAATTCGAATAAGAAAAATTGGAAATTATATTAACACCAAATATTGTTATGAACACCAATTTAATTCAATAGGCCCTCAGTAAAATAACTCGAAATAATCAAATAAGCATAATTGACAACCATTTTGGTAAATCGTTTTGAGGCATGATAATCATATTCCATTGAAAGTACAAACAAAAAGAGGAAGCAAAACAACCCAAATGAAATTCGATATTTACAAGAAAATGCAATTTATAAATTAGCCATCCCGGAATCAAAGGGAAATCGAAATGGAAAAATTGGCAAAACAAAAAGCAAAGCCTAGCAAAAATATCAACAAGATATCATAAATATTGCACGAGCCGAGAAAGCGAAAGGATTTGCAAATAAATTTTCATGCTTCAGTGAAAACTAAAGCCGCTGCTTCTGCCCCAAACCGAAAAGGGAAAAATATTATAGAAAACAAAGCAATACAAAAAAAGAGAGAGAGGAAAAAATGAAACGGGGCGAAAGGAAAACATGGCAGAAGAAGAAACTGGCAAGGACTAAGGATAAGCCTGCATAATCAAGTGGTTTTCGATAAATAGAGAAAAGCAGCGAAAAGGTTCTACTTCCCCTTCCCTCCCCCGTCCACAATCCAGCCAGACCCGTGCCCAGTTAATCGAATATGTTTGTTAAAAAAGTTTTGAGGCGTAAAAAGGCACTGCAACCGGTTCGAGTCAGAGTCCGAGACGGAGACGGAGTCCTAGTCCGCTACAACCCTTGAAATGGCTGGTGAAAATTTAATTTGGCTCGCGCAGCGCCGGAAAACAAAGCCCGAAACTTGAGAGAAGTTTTCGGAATTGGTCTCTGCACTAACCTGGACTGGGCACACCTGCCATTGCCGTTTGCCTATTGACCCACATTCAGTGTGAGCTCGGCTTGTTTTAATTTCCCCATTCTCGACAGTGTTGCCATTCACTTTAATGCTCTTTCATTCTAAATTGCATCCTTTCTGAAAAAGAGCAGGTGAGTGAGGGGGAAGAGGGGACAGAGGGCAAGTTGTTGTTATTTCTTAGTCCTATTTACAATTGTTGCCACATTTGCAGGCATCTTTTTGGGCTCGGCCTTTCCTCCACGTCTTCATCGTCTCCTTCTCTGTCTTTGTCGTCATCGTCCTTCAGACATTTTAATGATTTTCCGAGTGAGAATTTTTTGTGTATGTAATTTTCCTGCTTTAAATTGCTTTTATGTTCTTCCTCTACTTTTTTTTTTTTTGTTTTCCTCTTGTTTCCCATTTTATACAGTTTTATTTACTTTTTAGTTGCTAGTTGAGTTCTTGTTGATGTTTTATTTTCTCAGTTTGCACAAATAGTTTGCCTAGGAATTTTTAATGAATTAAAGAGAAATTGTTAAGGGAATTCCAAAGGCCTACGAGAGGTCAATCCATTCAGCACTTTTTCTAAGTCTGCCAACAATTTCCAAGGATTTATCAATTAAGTATCAAAGAGTTTATTCACTAATTTAAGCCCTAATCCATTACAGATGACCCTTCTTCACTTGCACGTGCCGCACCCAGCAATCCAAAGCTCAATAAAATTCTGTGAAAATTATTTGGGACCCCATTTGTACAGTGGCTTAAAAGCCAACTCGACAAAAACTGCCCTCTAACCAGACCACAGCAGACCTTAAGAAGAAACCCGAGTAAACTCAGGCACTTGACAATACAAAAGATAATTAAATAAACAATGAATAAAAGGGCTAAATGAAAATGAGAAAATGTAAATTGAAAAAATAACCCTAAATAAAAAATAAGAAAATCTCAACTCCTTCCCATAAAAATGAAAGTGTAAAGCCGTACAAAATCATTTGAGAACATAAAAGTGTCGTAATGAATGAAAAATTAAGGAGGTGTGCGAAAATAAAGATGAAAAAAGAAAAATAAAATTAATTTCAAAAAAATTTCAACAATTTTTACATAAATTAAATTATTACGTATGTATGTACATAGATATTTCTGCCTTACGCTCTTTAAGAAAACTAATTTTAATGGCTATAATTTTTTAATTGCGAGTAATGTGCGATTTTTACTTCTGACGAATAATATCAGGTGAAAACAGAAGGGGATATGGGCCATATTGTGAAATCAGTTCAAAAGAAGTGCAGTAGAGGGAAGACATTAAAGAATGGTTTGCCCAGAGTCAACAGACTGTACGACTCAATCAATGGATGGTTATCTGGGTTTTCTTTGAGCTGAGCAAACATTTCACTTTTCATTAAATGCATATCTTGAAGTTTACTCTCTGCAGCCCCCATTCGATTCGATAGTCAAATACGAGTACTACTCCAACTTGGCCAACCTCTGTGACAATCAACTCTGCTGTGGAGTGAAACATTTTACTGCAAACAAAATAAAACAACGCAAAGCAAAGTAAAGTAAAGTAAAGTAAAGCGAAAACAAAACAAAACAAAAAAACAAAACAAATAAAATTGTTTTGCGTAAAAATTGCAATCATGCAATGAAGTGGAAAAGTTTGCTCAACGTGTGCGACGGACGAAAGCAACGGCAACGGCAACGTTGGCGACATTTGTCTGTGACAAACTTGTTGTAGTTGTTGCAACAACAAACACAAAATTGAACAAAGTATGGGCAAAACAGTAAAACAGTAAAAATGTAGGCCCGAGACAAATGCTGCAGGCCAGCGCAAAAAAAAAGAGAGGAGAAAACTGAAATCAGGGTACACTACACAGCACAGCAAGGAAAGCGCCTAAAATGGCGTCGAAGACGGAAAGAAGACGGAGACGGCGGCGTCGCCATCAAAAGCGGAAACAGACGCCGTCATCATTGTCATGAAAGCGGTGCAACTTTTTGTATGATGTGGGCGGGGCAACCCGCTGCCCCTCGGGCGACGAGACGCGACAGCAGACAGAGATAGAGACAGAGACAGCGAAGGAGAAGGAGGATAAGATGGAGTCATAGACTGAGACGCATTGCTGGCTCAGATGTTCATGATAATAATGTTCATGAGCAACGAGCACCTATTAAAGTGAAATAACATTTAAATGAATCTTTTAAATATGTTTAAAACAAGTGAGAAAGGCTACAGTCGAGCTCCCCACTATAGGATACCCGTTACTTACTTAAATAAATTAAAAATTTCATGCTTTTAGGCACTTATATTGCTTAAAAGCTTTGATAAGCCATTATCACCTTTCTATTTGTCCGATCTTGTTACGATTTAATAGGATGATAGGTAATAATAGTAGCTAACGGTAATGAGTAAAAAAAATCCTAATATATTGAAAACTCTGCGTGTGGTGGCATTTCGCGATTTACGGAGGCGGAAAGGGGCGTGACAAAATTTTGAAACAAACTTGAACTGCGTGGGGCTTATAGAAGTCTGTGTGCGAAATTTGGTTGCTCTAGCTGTAATAGTCTCTGAGATCGACTCGGCGATTGCTGCTGATCAAGAATATATATAGTTTATAGGGTCGGAGATGCTTCCTTCTCCCTGTTACAAACATTGCAACGAGTACAATATCCCCTTTTACTTATTTTTTTAATAACGGGAATAATTATTTGTTTCTTAATTCTTAGTGCCTAAGGGGTATCTCTTTAAGTTAGTGCACTAGTCACAATTAAAAATTAGTCACATATGTACGTATGTATATTTGAATTTCTTTTCAACGTATTACATAATTAGGGTATTCAAAAACTCTAATATTTGTGTTATGTGGCAAAGTGTTATATGTTGTAATGACAACAAACACACAGAAAAACGTATATCACATCAAACATGCCCTGGGGTATGTACTATATACAAAATTCGTCGTATTGAGACAAAATTTCAAAAGGAGAAAGGTTGCCAGACTGTTAAAAGTATCTAACGAAATAAGGTCACACTGAGGTTGGTATTGGTATTGGTTGTAAAAGTAAATAATTTTTCTTGCTCCTGTGGCTCTACGGTTAGAGTCGCCAACCTGTCAGAATTCGAATTTTCAGTTAAATAACTAGGGTTCGAATCCCACAAATTAAAATTTTAGTGATTGTTCCTTGGACAGATTTTAAATTTAAATATAGAGATGCAAATTATTTTAAATTATTAAAATGGATTTTTTACAGTGGCAAAAGCATTAAAAAAGACAAGAGTAAAAGACGGTGACACCAAACACATGAGCGTAAACGAAATAATGAGAATGCTTGCTTTATACAAAACAGCTGTTCATTGAAATTAAACTCATTGAACTGGGGATTTATCATAAATACGACAACAGAAACTTAAAAAGGTCACTCACTAGCTACAGTGTTATCACTTTGCCACATAACACAAATATCATAGTTTCTGAATACCCTAAATGTGTTGACATATTAATCTTATTTCTTATTATTGTTTTTATTTATTCTTTTTGTTATTATTATTAGTTTTGTCAAACTATCATTACCTGGTAGATTAAACATATGCAAATAATCAAGAAATAAATCAGACTTCAAATAGTTAGTTTCTCCCTTCAGGTAAAGAGCACTTTCAAGCTTTGTCTGCGAAATCAAGATTCGATAATCGCCTTGGCATTTCCTTAGTTGCCTCAATTTCTCAGACAGTCGCAATTCCAATCAGTCTCATTTTCACACACAATTTTCATTTTCTTAGCCATTTTTTTCAGCTTGCCCAACCCAGTTGATCTATTTTGGCTCTCGTATGTCTTCCTGGCGCTGATTTTCAATGGCTGGCCAAAGTGCAAAATGTTGTAAGTTAAATGGAAACAATAATGGGTTTGGGCTTCGGCTTCGGCTTGTCCCTTCCGTATCCTCATCCACATTCTCATCCTCGTCCTCATGCGCTTTACAGTTGAAACTCTTCAGCCAAAGCCATTGGTTAGTTTTTTGTGAATTTCCTTCGCTTTTCTTTGGCATTTTTTCAGTGTTGTTGGTTTATTGCCTTGCACTTTTCACTTTTCTGTTTTCACTTTGCGCTCTGTGCTCTGGTCTCTATGCTCTGTGCTCTGTGCTCGATGCTCGATGCCAATGTGTCATTGTTTGGTGCTTAGTTTTTGCTCGCTTGCCTCGTGCTTCATTTGCTTCATGGGGCAATTGTTTAATTTGACAGATGAATTGGCTTTCATTGTTTGATCCCCAGAGTACAGCGTCCCAGGAGTACCTTTGCTGTTAACCCGCTTCAACTTTGACTCAAGTCGGAATCCAATCGAGTCGAGGGCAACTCCTTCTTCCCCCACCCTCAGTCGGATTCCGGTCACAGGCATTAGCTGTTTTAATTAAATCCCGACTCGAGGAGACCTGCAATGCAAAACTTCTGCTACTGGCCCTAAAATGTAGGCTCTGCAATTGCAATCTGCACTGCGACCGAGCAACAAACCATAAGACATAAAAGCAAAACCGACGCTCCATAACAAAGTCAACCACAGCAGCAGTAGCAGCAACAACAACAACAACAAACAGGACAACAACAACAGCAATAACAATAACAATGTCTGCAGCAAGGCAAAGAAATAGTTTGTCCAAACTATTTGCTAGCCGCCATTTTCATATGCAACGGCGCAAGTTGCGCCATAATTTTATGCCACAGCGGCAAATTTGTGCGGTTTTCCATGCGCCTTGCCACACACCTTGCACCCTCTTTGCCCCCTCGTCCTTGCCTCATCCTTGGCCACGCCTAATAATAAGAAATTAGAACTTACGGCAGCCACTAAGTCTGTCCACAGCAGCAGCAACAGCCGGCGAAGGAACAGGATCGGGGACAGGAGAAGTTGCATCAGCGGGAGCTGAACTGTAATCGTCTTGTACAGAGAAACTTAAAGCTAACCGCAAAATGTCCCAGCAAGCACAGAATGAGAGAGAGAGAGAGAGAGAGCACGAGAGAGAGAGTGAGAGAGAGCAAAGTTTTGCAGTCTTAGCACCTGGCCAAGACTCGACACCAGCAATGACAATGAGGCAACTGCGCTCGAGGATTTTGTTGTCTCCTGGCCATGACCCTGGTTCCATCCCCGATGTCGTTTTCAATGTGCCAGTTTTTTTTTTTACCTTCAATTCAACGATCGCTGCAAATCTCCAAAAAGTTAAGGATGCTTTGGTTTGAGCATTTGAACAATAGAACGATTCTGTTTGGCTCAAAAAATGTTAGGAAATCAATATATATAAAATTATGATTATAATTTAATCAAGCTAATCTTAAATTACCAAGAGTAAAATATTTTTAAAATATGAAATGAATAATTGCTATTATTTTTCCTTTTCCGGTTTGCAACATAATTCTTCATTTAATCTGAGAAAAACATTCAATACATTTCCATTGTTTTTAAATATTCCTTTGATCCTTGTATGATTCTATATACGAATGTCGAAAAATATTACTCAGAGTACGAAAATTCGGAAAAAAAAAATTAGTAATCCAAAATTGGGAATCGAATAATTGGTAATCCAAAATGACGAATCCAAAATTAGTAAAAAATTGGAAAAGCAAAAATTGGGAAGACAAAAACTGGTAAAACAACACTTGAGAAAACAAAAATTGGGAAAACAAAAATTAGAAAAGCCGAAATCAAAAATATATTATTTTTCTTTTTTCCTAATTTTTTTTCATAATTTTTTTTCCGAATTTTTGTACTTTGAATATTTTTCTTAGATAAAATTGCTAATTTATGATTCCTAATTTTTTCTTCCCATTTTTGGATTCCTAACATTTTATTCTTGGTTTTTTTTCTTCATTTTTAAAATTTCTCAAAAATGTTTCGGAATTCGTATGAGCTACCACCTTGTGTAACCTGATGCAGGGTATTCATTCGACTGCTTGCCAGGACATTGCTGGCTCCACTTCTTGCTGGTTATTCTGGGCCAGCTTCGCTAACGGGGCTATTCCCACATCGCAGCGCTGACTTCGACTATATTCTCGTTCACAGTCTTCTGAAGTGAGCGCAGCGCATTATTTAGGATTTACATTTATGCTGTTGTCAACGTTGTCGTTGTTGTTGTTGTTGCTGTTGTTTGACTGCACTCGCACATCAGTCGAGTCAGGTAGGTGGAGGACGAATACGAGTCTCAAGCTGTGCCTGCCTCAGTCTCCCTCTTCCACTCCCCGTTCGGTGCCCGCTGCATCCATTGGGTCGTTTGTAAAGGTGGAGACATTGTCGTTGTCCTCCTGATGAGAAAATGCGAGGCTCGTGTGACATTTTCATTATCGTTGTGGGATATGCGCTTTTCTCTGTCCTCGATCCTGTCCTGTCCTGTCCTGTCCTGCTCTGTCCTCCTCCCTTCTCTGCCAGAGTGTTGTGACAGCGACAGGCCAGATAAGGTTACAAAATTATTCGTTGGGATTTGCAATGCTCCAGTTTTAGTGGCTGTCTGTGAGAATATTGCGAATCCTTGTTCTCTTCACTGTGGTGTCCTTTGTCCCTCCTGCATCCAATCGATTTGCCATTAGAGACCATAACTAGTTGCATATTTGATCTACTTGCGATGCATTCAGCCAATATTTATTTATCTACTCATTTTCAATAATCGAAAATTTGCTCAAATGGCAAGTAGTTACCTTCCATCTCTTACTCCTCCTCCTACTCCTCCACATTACGCAGTCGCTTAAATTGCCATCAATTTATCAGAGCCGCCGTTGAACGCTTTGTGCATTATTTTGCCGAAACTCGAAAGTTCAAAGATTAACACAATTTCGACAAATAATGAAAGCATAATGAAACTCAGCCACGAGCAGCCGGCTGGAGTCCTGCGACAGAAGCAACAGTCGAATACAGTAGGACAATAGCGCCAGGGAGGGGACGGGGATGGAGACGGGGTCGATGGGAAACTCGCGGGCGACGATATTTTCCTTTATCATCATATAAATTCCACTTTTGCTGCCGTCTTGCTGATAAAAATGGCTATAATCGGGTGGCTAAGGGGGATGAAGGGGCCAAGGACTCGGCAGGAGTTGCCCAACGCAAGGAAAAATGCAAGCAGGAATTTGAAAATTTCAATTACGCGTGCAATGAAAATTACGAAAACCCACAAAAGTCATTTTTCTTGATCGATTTTTTTTGCTCTCTTTCTATCGTTTTGTCTGGCACCGTCCGTCCGTCCGTGGCCTCAAACGAAACGCAGGCCAGCAAAGCGAAGGGAGAGGGAGGAGTAAGAGCTGGATACTCCACCTGGGTGGAAAGGTTTTAAAGTTTGAGTCACTGCTGGAGTTGGAGTGGGAGATGAAAAGTTGGCGCGATGCTCGCGAGCTGCAGAAGTAGGAAAAGCAATTTCGAAATCCCAAAGAAATTGCAAAATTCCATGCGGCGACAAAGGAGCACAGCACAGGACAGCACAGGACAGGATGTGGCAGCAGGACTTGTGGCTGTTGATATCAACCACTCGCATCCTGGCGATGCCACCTGCAATTGGCGCTGCCCACAGAGACAGATCAGTAGGGTTAACTAAGCGCCAGACGGGCCAAAAAGGGTTAACACGGAACCCCCTTCAGTGATGGCTAGCCAGTAACTGTAGCAGGGATACATTGACTCCCCTTTCCCTTCCCCATCCCCTTGCCAGCTGCCATTGTTTGTGTTGACATTTGCCAGCTTGGCTTTGGAGCTCATGCAACTCTCCGACCGGAAGGAGGAGCGCATGTGGCAGCCGAGTAAGCCATTCTCTGCAGCAGAGGAGCAGAGGCAACGTCTTGTGCTAGTTTAATGTCGCCTTGTCCGTCTACTCTCCTCCTACTTCTCCCTTGCACCTGCTTCCAGATTTCTAGATTTTCTTTTGCCACCCATAATATTTTCATTTCGCTTTTCTTTGCCTTCGCCTTCGCCTGGGATGCTGTTGAAAAAACTTTTCATTATTTAGTTTTTCATATTTCACATTCCTATTTGTGTTGCACCAGAATCAGGGGCATCAGCTGGGCAACTGCTGATGAGGTCATCGCAAATCTCTAACATCTAAGTGTGTGTTTTGGCAATAAAGATATGTAAGATTGTATGACTAAGATTTCCGGGAACATGAACCGCACTTGTTAAATGTTAAATTAAACAAAGGCAAAAGTATCTCAATTTATTTGTACTTGTAAACAAAACACACGAACCTACGTCAATGGAATCGAATTGTTTATGAATTCTATTTGGAGGGAATTAAAAATTTCCAATGTGGAATGCCGAGATACAAATGAGTGCAACTGGGAGAGGCAGAGATACGAAAACTGAAAACTGGACTTGCAACAGAAACTTTGATTTCCCCTGCCTTCGTTCGGTCTTAAAGGGGCACGGCCTGCGCGGCACGATTAAATCTTTCAACGCCTCGGAACTGAGTCATTGGACTGAGACTCGGCAGCTGCTGTTCAATTGTGGCAGCAGCAACAACATGTTGCGTTCATATTCAAATTTGTAGAACGTGCAATGAATTTTCAAAATGAAAATGAGTAAACACTCAAAGAGCAAAAAGCAAAAAGCAAAACAAACTCAAATGCATAAGGCGATTGCTGTTGTGTTTCTGCGGTTGCCGTTGAGGTTGCTGCTCGGTGATTGTGGGGTCAAATAAAAAACTTGCCAGCTTAGTCATAAGTATTCCAATTGCACAGAAGAAACCACTGAGACTGTGACTGTAACTGCGACTGTGACTGTAACTCAGTTTGACCTGCCATCAAATTGATAACCTTCAGACTGGCGCAGCTTTCAAAAGGCGACAACTTTGCGGCGCGAGATAACATTTGCATTTCTTCTAGACTGATTACTGCAGTCTCTTTATTGTTTTATATGATTTTTTTTATTTTTAGAGAGCTCTTAAATGAGCAAAGACAAAGTGGTTCTAGTTTTATGATGCATTCTACTTATGATAAATTCCATTTTAAATATGTATTCCTATACTATTCCGATAATTGAGCTTGAATGCTCGCTGAGTCTTTTATGTGGCCCACAAATTGTTATGGCCGTCGAATCATCTCAGAGTTGGCGTCATTTATGGCCTGTTCTTTGTTCGCAGGCGTCGTTTCGAATCATTCGATTCTATGCGATTCGAATCGTTTATCGTTGCCTTCAATAGGTGGTCCAAGAAAGTCTCGTCTCTGCTTTGAATATAGATCAAGCTCCATTTCCTGCCCATGCTCGTATAAATCGTTATTGTTTGCAGAACTCAGTCAAATGGGCGTTTGTCTGACAATTTATTTGCATTGCAAATTCAATTTGTTTGCAACAGCAACAACAGCGGCAACTGCAACTGCAGCAAATTTCTTGTGCAAAACGACCAGCGACATATAAGGTAAATTTCCAAATGGACATAAATTTGGCGAGCAGGCAGCCAACAATTGATATACCAATTACCCAACTGCACAACTGGCCGAGTCTATGTTTAGTTGCAACTGCAACCGAATCCCAACGCCAACACACGCAGCTGTTGCCGCCGCATTCGTTGGCAGGGCGGACGTGGGATTGGGCTTTGACTTGGGCAGGGCAATCGCATGGCTAGAATCTCGGCTTGGAAATTAGCTGTATTAGAAGTGGCTTAGAGGCGACCGGTCGCATAGCTCTCGCCTTTCTGGGATCGGGCAGCGTTCCACGCAAGGGTCAATTCGAGTGTGAAGCTTTTGGGTCTCTTGATAATTGCAGTCGGGCCAAAAAGCAAACAGCGAAATATTATTTGCCAAGCTGCCGAGCTGGTCGAGAGCCAAGTAATTGGCAAATGCCATTTAGCCAGCCTTCCTCGGCGTCGACATCATGGCCATATCTGCCCGATCTTGGCTGCCCCGCTGAGCTGCGCTTGCGCACATTACCGCATTTTCAGCGTTTAATAAGTTGGTCTCGGATCGGGGATCGGGGTGCGATTTCATTGTCGCGATATGGACAGTCCCAGACTCGGACTCAGACTCAGTCTCAGACTCGCATCGACAACGGTGATCGCGTAATGAGCCATTATAGTTTCGATGCGGTTTTTATGACCACGCGACCAGCTGGAGAAGCAGCTGCCCTGTTGACGTTGCAGTGCTGGCATTTTGACCATATTTGTCACCCATGTGGCACTCGTACAAGTTGCCAAACTTAGCTCAAATTACTGCCCGCGACTTGTGCGTGAGTTGAACATTGTCGTAAATGGCAGCAGGCAAAACTCTTGGCTCTCAGAACCGAGAGAATAAAGTCAGCGAGAGTATTATTATTCGATATCTTATTCGTTGTTTAGCTCGGGTTATAAGCTTTTGGAAAGATATTTGGACACAAAATGTATTGGAAGGACATCTGGACACAAAATGTATTGAAATTATTGTCAAATTTAAATAAATGGTATTTCTAAATAAAAATTTAATTGACCTATAAGAAAATCCGAGCTTAAACTACTTCAAGTTATTAGTTTAAGGAGAAATCTTTAAGTATTCGAACAAAATTACATTATAATTTCTGAACTTTAAGAAACTGAACTGTGTGTTTTCTTAAAATATAAAGAATATTTTA
The DNA here is from genome assembly GCA_037043405.1 of Drosophila subquinaria. NCBI lineage: Eukaryota > Metazoa > Arthropoda > Insecta > Diptera > Drosophilidae > Drosophila > Drosophila subquinaria. The sequence goes on from JBAMBL010001936.1 coordinate 141,144, forward strand.
ATATGGAATAGTGGTTTAAGTGGTCAAGAATTTCGCAGTGTATGATTGTTAACATACGAAATACATATGGGAGTACTAAGATATAAACTCGAATTTATCAGAACATGGTGACAAAATCTTCACAGATATGTGCAAATTTAATCTCTTCTACTCTAAATATAATGTTGACATTTTTGATTAGCAATTATGACACGATTCACACTAGGAATTGTGTGAAGATATTAATATTATTTTGAAGTCATTACTTCTTATATATTCAATAAATTTTATGTTATATATTAATAAAATGAATTGTACTAAAAATAATATAAATAATATTTTTATTCATTTTCAGGTGAGTTCAATGTCAAGCTTTTGGTCAATAAATCTCATCTCTTGTACAACTAATTATTTGGTAAGCTATATCCTATTATAATGTTACAGAATGCAGATATGTCATTCACACTTCCTGTTCTGTTCAATAAAAATATTGAGTTTATGTTGTAGGGACGATAACAATACCATTATCGTAATGACTCAAACTAAGAACAACTTCTAGTTGCGCTCTGTGGCGCCATTACAACGCCGACTTATGTAAATATCAATTTTCACTTCATTGCAAGTGGAAAAGTATTTACGAGTATCGGGGCAACGAGGCCAACGCAGCTGCAAAGGCCAAACAACCAATTTTTTTATGGTTTCGAGTATTCCCTCTTTTTTCATCTTGCACTATCAGCTATAGGAATAATGTACAATAAGTAGTAAAATAAATCGTAAAAACAATCGCACAGTAATGGGCAATCAAGAAATGTGTGCCAACAACAACGACTAGCAAGTCACATAGTATTGTTCTTATTGAGTGTGATCGACTTGTTGATACCTCTCATGCTGTTATTTTCTAATATTAAGTGAAATAAATAAATAAATTTAAAATACATGGTATGAAAATCCTTTAAGCAGTCATCTTTATTGTTATGATTTGCATATGCCCAAATGTATTTCAGCACATTATATGGTATAAATTTGTTGCTATGTCAACAATGCATCTTCTCATTCACTTGGGCGCCTATGCACATTCGCGAATAATTGTATAGGGTATAAAAATGACAACAATAATCTTCACTGGATGTCAGAAATCACTGCAGTCATACTTAGTTCATAGTTTCTTTTAGTCGCATATAGCCATAAAGAATGCACATTACAGGGTATACAAATAACAACAGCAATCTTTGTTGTAGATTGTCAACTCTGCAGTGTCCCTCTTCTCAGTTCTCAGTTCTCTGTTTCTTTCAGATGCATTCGACGCATTTTTTTGTAGCTGCCGTTTTTTTGGGGTCGACTCAACTAAACGATTTTATCAGCAGAACGAAGTAGAAGTAGAAAAAGCTCAAACTGAAAATTACAAACAATATGTATGTATGTAAAGATATATTCAATAAGATGCGATATAATCAGCGAGTGTTGGGGAAAAGCTGGAAAAGCGCCGTGTATTCAGAGAGGCAGTTGCTGGGATTGGGATTGTGGAATTGTGTGGCAATTAAAGCGCAACCAGAGACATTTGTCAATAGATTGGCCCCCGAAAAGCTGACCCAAACAAACGAGGCTTGTTGCTGCCCCCTACCCCTCCCCCCTCCCCCAGTGACCCATCAACCCAACAGCCCAACAACCCAGCGGCCAAACAAATGATGTTTATCGGCATGCCATTGTCTTCTCTGGGGTCTTAGGCAGTGGGCCTTGTGGGTCTTTTGGACGAGTCTCTTTACTGTTTTGTGTCTCGAAGGTACCGCCGCCGACTTGGCTCGTTACCCAAATGCGTCAAATGACAAATGATTTTAAATTTATTATCACAGCTAACATTGTCCCACACAAACACACACACAAATAAGTATCTGTATCTGTGTTATTTCTACTTCGGTTCCACTTTTGCATGAGCGAAAGTGAAAATGTTGAGCTGACTTTTGTGACATGTCTCTGTTTAGGTCTTTTTGTCGATGATTAATCGATGAAATGGGGAACAAGGCTTCTGAAACTTTCAAATTTTCATAGTTTTCACTGGTCATTGCAAAAACTAGGGATCGAAAAGGAAATTAAAAAAAAAATTAATATACTATAAATAAATTATTTGTTATTTTTTATGAAATTTGTATCTAGATAACAATATTTTTAAAATAGTTTTAAATTTTTATTTTTATTTCAAAAATGGTATAGTAAAAAATTAAAGTTTAACGTGCATACAACCAAAAAATATAACATTTTTTTTAGTTTAAAAGGAGATATTTTATAAGGTACAAGGTGTAAAAATGGAATCTTACTGTCCACGCAAGTTTTACAAAATTATACATATTGATATTAAAAAGATACTCAGAAAAAAATTTCATTTATATTTTTAAAATTAAATTTTAAAACAAAAATGTATCCTGTTTTCATGAAACCCCCGACCCTAATAGAATATAATAGAATATCTTAGATTTTCCCATTCATGCTGAACATTTTTTTTCAGGCTTGATTTTATATAAACTCATAACACATATTTGCCATCCCTGGCCATAACTATTGCAGTATTGATTGGCTACTTACCCTATTGTTAGTTGTTGCTGCTGTTATTGTTTTTGTTGGATGCTGCTTAAATTTGCGTAAATTCATAAAAGTTACAATAATTTACAATTCGTTGGGTTTGCCTTGCGCAAATTTGCAGTTTGCCATTTCGGGCGCTGCCTTCGCCAATAACAGCAAAAACAACAATAATAACAACAGCAACAACAGCAACACTGGCAAATAAACAAGCACACGCACACATTAAACTATCAAAATAAACAATAATGCTGCGCGTGGGTGGATGGAGAGGGGTAAAGGGAAAGGGGAGAGGGTGAAAATGGGGCTTTAAGTTCATATCGAACGCATATTAATCAAGCGCATAATTTGCTGCTCTCTGGCGAACGAACGTGAACAGCGAGCGATAAAAACTTGGCAAATATAAAATGCAAACAAAATTGGTTGTAGAAATGTGACCGCGAGTGCGAGAGAGAGAGAAGGAGAGAAAAGAGAAGGAGGTAGGTAGTAGGTGGGATTGCGGTTGTAGGGTAACTATAATGGCCGTCAGCCATTGAATTTGCAGCAGTTGTTGCCTTATTGCTGGTTAACCATTGAAGAGCCATTTTCAAAGCGGCCCAAAAATTTGTGCTGTGGCTGTACACACACACACACACACACACACAGCTACACAGTGAATTTGCATTTGTGTGCATTTTGGTGGCTGCTGTTTATTTTAGAGTTGATTTTCAAGTGAACAGTTTACTTAATGCACGCAACGCAACGCAAACGCAACTCAATGCAAATTACGCATACGCCAGAGTTGCCAGAGTTTGTGGTTAGCCGAGCAGCGCATCCATCTCTCTCTCTCTCTCTCTCTCTCTCTCTCTCTCGTTCTGTCGCCTAGTCTTCTCTCACACTACGTACATTGCCCAAAAACATTTCGTGGCAATAATTTTCGATAAATGCCACGCCCACTCACGCACTGGCTGGCCGCCCACTTTTGGGTAGAACTCGCCTCTTCAGCGTTAAATTGGAAGCACTTTAGATTCACATTCAATTAATTAATTTAAGCAAATTGTTTGCTTCAAATTAATTGAATTTGCATTTAATTTGTGCTCACGAGAGAGACCCAGTAACAACAAGAACAACAGCTAAACTAGTCAACTAACCGTCAGTGCGTCAATCTGTCAGACAGACAGACAGACATTTGGGCAGTCAAACCTACTCTGGTTAACCCCTTCCCAAACCAAAAGGTCGCCCAATTGATTGCCAATTTGAGACGCGGCAACAACCTGCCTTGCCACGCCCTGCTCTGCCCCGCCTCCTCCATCCACAACTTGTTCAGCAAATAAGTTAAATTTATTAACTAACTTCACATGTGTGTGGCAAGCACAAGCATCAGCTGCTCGAGTTGAACGAGCATCAACAGCAGCATCTCAATAATTACTGACAAAATGTTGCAACTTCTGGAGTTGACTGCGCACTTTTGTGGGGAGTGTAGAAGCAGCTGAGGGGGCGGAGGGTTGCATAAACAGATGAATACACTTTATATGATTTGCACGAAACATTCAAATATTTACTAAATGCGTGAATTTTTAGAATAAATATAAAAAGAAATGATGAAGTTGTAAGCAGACTCATGAGATACTATTTAATTAGTTATGATATGCAATATCCAGTTAGAAAGTCTACACTCCGAATGACTCTCTATTATTTGAATAACCATCTATTACTGATATATAATTAGTAATAATCAGTAATTATCTATAAACTCGATTCTGTTCTAGTGTTTGGGCTACCTGAACCGAATTATAAACCGAACCTTTGAAATTATCGCACGGAACCAGCAATATGCAAAAAAAACATTCTTAGATAGTAAGAATTGGCTCAATATGCCGAATGCCATGATATATTTATGATTTTCTCAAAAATATTTCATAACAAAAAGTTTGTGACTTGCAAATTCATTTGTTATTAGACATTTATTATATATTTCGAAAATTTAATTTCAAATATCTAAGCCAGAAATCAATCGACTAATTTTACCATTTTCAGGACATTTACGATTCTGGAAACTGGGCGTGGCAAGAAAGTTATAATTAATTTCCAAGAAAATACCTTAAGTTTATCGACAATTGCCCAAAGGGGTTTAGAATCTAAACTTTAGATAACTCATTTTCACAGTCGAAAAAACGTTTAGGTCCATTGACTTTAAAATGTTTTCAATATGCACAAAAAAAAATTCTGAAATTTTTTAGTCTTGTGTTAACACTCGAGTTTAAACAGCAAGCAAATGTTTTCTTACAAAGAAAACTTGAGAAACTGCTTTAGCTTTCCATCGTTGTTACTTTTAAATAGTGCATACCCGATTGCAATGTGTTCGAGGTATCAAGAAAGCAGAGGTTTTCTCACCTGTTCACGAGGTCAATCGGTCACTTGTTTACCTGCCACGCGGTGGCAAGTGGACAACGGCTAGACAACAACTGACACAAGAACTGAACGAAATGCTAAAGAGGTGTCAAGTGCTTTAGATAATAATGCAAATTGTGGTTTAATTTCATCATGCGGGAATGGAAATGACGAAGAATGATAATGACGAGTAAAAGTGTTTCAGTTGAGTGTTGAGTGTTTCGTGGAACGTGTGGCATGTGGCAAGTGGCAAGTGGCAACAGCAATCAGCATGTACTATAGACATTCAAATAATGCCTACATAAGTACATGTAATGATTGTTATTAATTTTAAGCCAATTAACGAAGATGGAGACAAGTTAAAAGACTGAAAGGCGCCATATAAAAAGAGGCGAATAATTTGCGCTTTTCACACTAATTAAATGCGAATGGGATGACAACTGGCAAATGAATTGCGCTAAGACAAGGATGTGCAGAGAGGGAGAGATGGAGACTCGTGACAGGGACAGAGACTGAGATAGAGGTAGGGATAGAGAATGAGCGATATTAAAGCAGCGTTGCATGCTACACAAATGATTAAAAATGTAAATTTTAATTCAATTTAGCTGGAGAACGAAGAAAAATAAAACTAGTAGTCGCTCTGTAAAGTGGTTTATTGTGAGCCAGAAACAGACGCGCAGTGATCCTGGATGCAGAATACGGGATGCAGGATGCAGGATGCAGGGCGCCAGCTGGTGAGACAGACGGACAGAGAGACAAATAGACGGGCCAAGTGACGCGACAAACTTTGCCGCAAGGCAGCGTGAACAAAATACAGCAAAGGAAAAGTAAAAGAAAAGCCGAAGCTGATAAAGTAGATTGCCGGAGGCCAATCAGATGAACAGTGGGTGGAAGGCGGTGGGTGTGGCAGAGCAGAGACGAAGACGAAGACGGCGGAACCAATGAAGTGGGAAGTGAGTGTGACACGAGCAAAATCTTGAGACAAATCGAATTTCGTATTTTCCAAGAAAAAATATCCATCCACTTGAAATGAGAAACAATAGATTCTATGGAAATATGTTTTCTTATTCAGCTCAAATTAGGGATTTTCAATTGTAGTTCAATATGTCAAAGGTTCAGCGCTCAAACAGTTTAAATTCAACATTTGCATAAAATTCAATTTAATAGAACAAAATGCACTCTATTAACAATTCTTTTTAAATATTTTAGTACGTGTGGAACTTGAAGACAAAAGTATTTCACAACAAATTACTACTATTTAAAATTAAAGTAAAATATGAACATATTAAAATAATATTGGTTCAGCGTAAAAAGTCAGTTCTCTGTCTTAAGTGACTAATGAAAAACAATTGAAAAATAGAAATTTTAAATTAATCAATTTGATTTTTATGTTCATAATAAGTACTTTGACCGGACAACGCCGGGTCTCACCTAGCTTATGATCCTGTTAAGAAATGAATTAAACTATAAAAAAGTCAATAAAATTGTAATAATCATTAATTAATGGTGTTTTTTCCATGTGACAACAAAGTTTTTTCCATTTGTTTGTATGAATCTATTTATTTATTTATTTGTGTTTTTATTGGTTTATTTCGTGTACAATTTTCAGTTATTATAATAATTAATAATTACAAAAGCATTTGTGCTTAAATCAAGTTTTCGGATAAGCCATAGCGTTTTTATTGATTTAAGGGCATTTTCAGGGCAAATGCCGAGGGAATTGGCAACTGGAAAGTGCAAAGTGGGAAACGGAAAGAGTTAAGTGGAAATCGGGCGAATGCGATTTTAATTTGCTTAATGACCTCGGCACGTTCAATGCCTCTCGCTGTTAATTGGCCGAGTTATAGCCGTTATAGCTCATTAATTCGATTATAGGGATATGATTTCCCGAGGGATGCCCAGTGCCCAGATCAATTCTGGATTTGTTGCGGTTAACCAAGTGGACTTTGTGACCAGGTTTCATAAAGGAAACCCAGAAAAACATAAACTGGCTGAAAGGTTAGCAACGTGTTCAGAAGGACATCATCTTTCCTTTCATCTTTCATCCTTCGTCTTCCTTGTCGCTGAGTGAAATGAATCTGCAATTCTATTCCATTTTATCCCTCCTCGTTGCAAGGACGCTGAGGATGCTGATGATGCCAGGTGTGGATTTAATGCGCGTCAGGTGCTGGCTGATGGTCTGGCGAGGGCGGGGGCGTGGCTGGTGGTTGCCATTTTGCTGGTTCGCTCTGCGCTTTTTACCATCGCGGCGAGCAAACACTTTTCTCTTGCCAAGGCAAGGATAGAAAATAAATGGCAAGGAATGGAAAATATATAGATGTGGCCGCGTGGATTCGCGGACTCTTGGAGTGTAACAGATCCAGCAGCAAATGCAAATAACTTGCAGCTTTTTTTTCGAGTCATCGCGGCATGCGAAACTGTGGCAAGGCTGCGGGTAATCAACAAACGTTTATGGATGCCACAGCTTCTTCAGCTCTCCGTCTCCGTCTCTGCCTCATCATCAGCTTCAGCTTCTGCTCCCGTTGATGAACTTGTTGATGATCGCCGTTGCAGCATTTGCTGCACTCGGTCATTTGTCCCTCTGCGCTTTGTTTGAGGACTTTTTGATGAACCGCTGCTAAAAAAAGCGCGCAATGAACCGAAGACTGATGATGAGCAAGGAACTCTGGGAGCGCAACTAATTTGTCAGCCAATCAGACCACATCATCCTATGTCAATTTTTACTTCCACAATAATTCACACATATTTTCGACTCTTTTTCTTTAATCATTCAATTTTCAATTTATGAAAAGCGAGTCCCCTTTCTAATGAAATCTGAGGCATAAATGGAAAGTCAAAATGCAATTTGCGAAAGAGCAGAATAAACAAATTTAATAATAATTACTAAATAGTATTATAAAAACGAGCTAAATATCCAAAATCACAAAAGTGGGAATTAATGAAATGGAAACGAAAGAACACGAATTAATTGAAAGTTCTCGACTGAGAGATACCCTGTACCACGTCATGAGTAACTCACACTACTCAATTACTTTTGAATTATTTATTTATTTATTTTATTTATTTGATTCCTACATAGCGCTACAAGACAAGTCTTAAAAATTAAGGCGCTAGTCATACTTAAGTTTAAGATTACATTCAAGTTCTGGAAAGGAAAGTAGCTTAAGTTAAACAATGTAAATGAAAAATTAATTATTATAGTTCTTATAGCTATTATTACTGCTATTATTACTGCTATTTATAATTAAATTGTTTTTTTTTTTTTTTTAATATACATATATTTTTTTAATATTATTATTTATTTAGTTTAGTTTCTAAGGTGTTTAGTGAGTTTTGCCCTTAACTGCGTTGCGCCTGTAACTGTTTTTAAATAATGCGGTAATTGGTTCCATAGGCTTAAAATTAATTTTGTGAATAAGCTTTGCACTTGTTTTGCGGATTTTATTAAGATTTATAAAGTGCTTAGACTTATTTTACATTAATAATATACTATATTCGGTATGTTTAGACGTTTCACTTAACGGTTTCTAAAATATAGAACTTTTGTCAAAAATATTATATTTTTAAGTGGAGAGTAAAATAAAAAACCGGTCTTAAATTCAATTTATTTTCTTGTTTCTTAATAATACTTAGTTCGCGACTATATTTGTGGTCTAAGAATTGTAGTTAAAAAGTGTTCAGTTTCTGTAGTTGCTCAATTTTAGCAAGAATAAAAATAATGGTATCTTTATTAAATTTAATGGGGCCCTAACCAATATTGAAATTTCTTGAGTAAAGTCAATCTTTTTTCATACTTTACAAATTCCTAATAGCTTACAAATAAAAACTCATAGCTCCACTTGAGCAGCAGATCTGCAAGTTCTCCTTCAGAATTGCACCACAATTGAGAACCCATCATAAGGATTCATTGATGTGGCGTTTGACAATTACAAATCATTTGGGAGGCACGCCCTCTACACACATTCGTATCCGTCCCGTGGGCGTCCCTGTAAATTACCAAAGTCAAGTGTAAGCGCATCCTGCAGCGCTTAAAGCACGCCAAGGACTTTCACATTGGGAGGTGAGGAGTGCGGGGTGGCAAATCGAATTGCTTATCACCTTTTGGCCTGACAGACATCAGCATTCGTTCGATTCGAGCGAGGACACATTCGTTAAAGTTCTTACGTTCATCTGCCACACCTGCCTCCCCTGGTCGCTCCCTGTGGTTCGGTCTGTGTCTGGCGAACCCTTTTGGCATTTTAGCATATACCCGTATAGTTGACAAAATATGCACCTGCGTCGTTAGTGGCAGGAGACGCAGCCACCCTCTTTCCAATTGCCAAATGCCCCAAAAATATTTGCAACGATTCGATTGTCAGACGCAAAGGCAACGGCAACGGCAACCTCCTCCAATTGGGTTCGACTGTCGTCGTTCGTTGGGGGTTATTATTATTTCTGATATATGCGGTCTTACTTTGCGGTTGTCACTCGGTTTCCCTGTCACCGCGACGACATGGCCTCAGGACGTCAGCGTTGCAGTCGGCGTCGCAGTCAACGTCAGCGTCGGTGGTCGGCATGTGTTGTCGTGTCATGGTTACATGCAAATGAAGCGTGAGTTCCCGAAAGGTGTTGAAAACGGCTGCCAAATGTATGTGGCAACAACTTACCAAAGAGAGAGGGTGTGAGAGAAAGAGAGAGAGGGAGAGCGAGAAGTCGCCTTCGTCTGCATCTACATAATTTTATGCCAACCATTTCAACTTTTATTCTGCAGCTTTTTCATCTTTTGTTGACAGCCTTCTTCTCGATGACGATCAATAGGGGCGTGTGTATGTGTGTGTGTGTGTGTGAGTGAGTGTGTGTGGCCCTTCAGTGTGGTGCAGAGTGGTGCGGCACTACCAAGTGTGGCAGCTCTATTTTCAGTTCTCCAATTCGTACAACATGCTGTCGAAATTGTTTCGTAATTGCAATGTTGACAGCGCCCACGTGGTGAATCCATTGAAGGTCCTTGCCAGCTGAGACTGCGACACGTCAAGTCAGAGGATGCAATGGGATGGTAGCCTCACGAGTCATTCCATTTGCATTTTTTCAGTTTTGTACAGCTCTCAAATAGGTGAGACAGGCAGATTATGAGCTGATGTTAGAGAATTGCATTGGAATGAAAGCAGAAATGAGTTGGAAGTGAGTTGGAAGTAAGTTTCCTTCCTGCGGCTAATGTTTGAGAATTGTATTGGATGAAAAACTAAGCATATTTCTGTAAATGCTGTGAAATTGACAAAGGTTAAAAATAAAAAAGGTGAAATCCATTAAGCTTAGAAAAACTGCAGTGAGGCGCATATAGAAGTACTTAAGGTTTTGGATTATTTCTAAATTTTTTATTTTTAATTTTCTTATTTTTCCTAGAGCTTAAAGAGTCTTAATTATCATTCAAAGTTTAAAAATGAATCGCTTTTAAAATTATAGATGGAATATATAAATTTTGTGAAGTTGTTATAAATATTTTATCGGGTTGCAGTCTTGTTTTATTATTGATGCTAAAAATTTGCATTGAGTTAGAGCTGGTATATAAACGGGGGTGCCACAGAAATTGCTTTGGCTTGCATTTCACTAAAATTTCATACAAAGTTCATTCAAATTTATTTGTATTTGTATTTGTATTTATTCGTTTTTCTTCCTAGCGCTAAAGTACATAAGATTACTTAAAATAAAAGCACTAGTCACAATTTAAGTGAAATTCAAGCGAAAGCGATTTCTGTGGCACCCTTGATAGTCTCGAATTTAGCTCCAGAATTGCATTGTCAATTATAATTCAGTTAATGTACATTTTCATTGCAATAATAAATTATATTTTGGATAATTTCTACACTCCTTCAGCTGATGCTAAATATATGCATCGGAATAATAGAGATAGAGTGAGGAATACTTTTATATTCTCCAGCTCATAGTTGGGATCGTATAATGGAAGAACAAGAATATGAAATATATAGTAATGATTCTATATTTTTTGTCAACAAATACCATTTAAGATGTGATGATTCCCGTATAATCCTACTTTTACTGAAGAGTTGCATTCAGATAGAATGCTAATAAATATTTAAGATACTCTTCTTATCGCCTGATCTTGTTGAATTCCAACTGCAGTAAAATTCATTTATGAGGGTAATGAAAGGAGTATAGATAGATGCTAGAAAAACTTGCCTGTTCCTTCCAGCTCACATACTTTAACTGTGATCGAGGGGAGTTCCCCGAATCACTTTGTGAATTTGTCTGCGCCACAAAATTGCAAATATGCAGCCAGACATTAACGTGTCTCCAATTTTACGCATGCAACCAGACGAAGCGACACATTTGCAACTCGAGCTTCAAAATCAGCATTGAATTGTTGCGCCCTCTTTCCCTCCACACCCCTTTGAGTCCCCTCACAGTCGTTGGAAAAGCCACACATGTGTGTAATTTTCTTTACGAGCGCATCAGAGAAACGGAGCAGCCGCTAGCCACCAGTCGGTTGGGAGTAAGTAGGACAACAGCATGAGAAGGAGTCTCGTCTGATAAACGGCGCCAACTTCTTCCGCCCTTCCCTTTACCACCCACCTCCCCCTCGCCTTCTTCTCTTGCACAGCGACAACTCCGTCGAAATAGAAAATTCAAATTTGAAAATATGGAAATGCAGGCAACGACGACGGTGACAACAGTGGAAATGAAGTTGAAGCTGGAAACGAAGGCAGCTGCTGCCCTTTTGCCATTGAAAGTGCAATGCAGTCGACGTCGCAGTCGACGTCTCAGTCTCAGTCGTAATTCGATTAACACCTTGGTCGGAGGCATTGCTGGCGACTGTTGGCGTTTAATTGGTTAGCAGCGTCAATGATGGCCTTGGAAGAAGCTGCAGCTGCTGCTTCCTCTTCTCTCTCACTCCTCTCTTCTCCCTTCTCCCCCCTCTCTGTGGCTTGTCTGCGGCTTATTAGGTGCGGAAATCTTTATTGATTGATGCATTGTTTGTTTGGCTTGTGGAAGACGACGCCCGCCCGCAGTTTCCTACGCTCCCTGGAGAGAGATCTACAGTTGAGAGTTGGAGTTGCAGTTGAGGGTGGAGACATCGTCAAGTACTTGAGCACTTGGTTCGCTCGTAATTCTTTCAATCGAACATCGTCCTTTGTCTAAGTGGCAGCTGTTGAAGTTCCATACGGATCTGCATATCAAATGGGAATCGTAGGGATTTTTATGGTCTCCAACACGTGTTTATGTTTCAGTTTCTAATTGTTTTTCATTTCACTTGCAGTTGGAGTTGTATTTGTAGTTGGATTGGGACGAGTTCATAACCTAGGCAAATCTTTTTCCCTTGCCCTCGTTGAGTTTTTCCCTCTGGATTCTCTTGTTTTTTTTTTTTTTTGGTTCTTCCACTTTTGTCCATGCCTTCAACTTAATTTGCAGCTCGCAAATTGCATTGCCTGCTGAGCAGGACATGGCAGGACACTGAGGCCAAAGCAGAATCGAGAAGTGGAGAAAAATCCTCTTTAATTAGTTCGCCTTTCGTTTAATGCAATCGCGAAAATATTTTTTAATTTAAAACGCGTAATTCAATATCTTGCGTAATTTTATTTCTCCTGCAAGTGCAGTGGAGTTGGAGGGGGAGGGGTAGGGGGATGCAGAGGCACAAAGTGCTTGCCAGTCATTGTCACCCTTTGCTCTCTTCACAGCTCCTGCGTGTCCTGTTCAATTTTTATGCCGGCTGCGGAAAATGCCGCTTGCAAATTTTTGCGTGCGCTTCGATCGATGGCTATAGACGTGAATACATATGTATGTATGTATGTATATGTATGTATGTACACATATGTATAGTATGCCACATATATGGGGCAGTTGCAGCAACTGCTGGAAATGGGCTGCAAGATGAGCCGCTTGATTCCGAGGGAGGCGAAGGCTCTAGAGGCTCAGGCGGCACCCGAAATGACCTGCATTCCAATGAATGGCGTTTCCTCTTCAGCCCATTTGTTGTTGTTGTTGTTGTTGCTGTTGTTGTTGCTGTTGTTTTTCAGTGAAAATTGACGCAGGAAATGCCGCAACGTTGTTGCTGCTGCTGCTGCCACTCGAGAGTTCGAGAGTTCAAAGCTGTTGATGATTCCGGGTCAAGAGTTGAGCAACAACAACAAACATACAACAATATTGGTCACTTGTTGTTGCATCTCTTTAAAGCCATTGTCCATTCTCCGCCATCTCCTCCTGCTCTGTCCTTTCTTCTGCTTTCTCCATTCACTCGCTCGTTCGCTTTTAAGTGCTGATCAAATTTCGTGACTGAAGCTTTAAGTGCAGGCCAAAAGACAAGGGAGCAAAAACGCACTGCAATGTTTGTCCTTTAACAGGATACTAAGTATCCATAGGTATGTATGCCAGATAGAGAGAGAAACAATCAACAAGTTAGAGAGACAGGGAGAGGGAGACAGTGCAAGAGTAAGTAATTGCAGAATGAAGCTAAAAACACAACAAATGCAAAAAGTCTGTCAGTCTCTTGGCAGGATGAGGAAGAGGAAGTCTTTTTTAATAGAAATTTGAGCTCTGCCCCAAAAAGGGAAGTCAATTTAGAAGCAAGTTTTTATTTTGCAACTGCAACAGCTTCAACTGTAAATGAACAACAACACAATCAAGTGAATGGAGAACAGATGTTAGCCCAAAAAATTACATTGATATCCGATATCTCAGATCAACAAAAAAATATTCTATAAATACAATAAGCAAGACTTTTTAAGCTACTTATAAATATTTATAATATATAGAAAATTACGTTCTCAATTTTATATTTTTGCATGTATTTCATAGAATATTAAGATTAATTATAATTGCTTTATAAACTATAAAGTGAGAAGAATGTGTAGATAAACCAAAATCATCTTCAGTTAAATAGGAGCTATAACCATGTTGAATAAGGTATTAATGCGTATATCATATATACACTAGTATGATGTGGCTTATTTGGTTCGAATTTAACTACTATTTTAAATTTTTACAAACTAAATTGACAAATAAGAGTTATGTTTAAATTTTTATATATAAATTGGAAATAAGAGTTTAAGCTAAATTTTTATATTAGGTGCGCAACTAAGTTCCCGCTGTTTATCAATAGACGCTGCCAGCAGTGTGTGCTAGTCGATTCTAACATAACGTAAACGTTATTCAAAAATAGCTCAGAAATATGGCAAACAAACTGCTTCGACACATTAGTGATTTTGTTTTTGTATCATGTACTTTTCGTTTTGTGAAAATGTCTGATTTTGTGCCGAATAATCGTCTTTTGCTGGAAGTGTTAATTTTCCTCTTTCATTCGAATAAAATTTTTTTTTTTGAACTGCTAAAACCAAGCGAAACCATTACTGGGGATCGGTATCGACTTCAATTGATGCAATTGAGCCGAGCACTGCGCGAGAAGCGGTCGCAATACGCGGAGAGGCATGAAAAAGTGATTCTGATTTGGCCTCACGTTGCCAAATCCGTTAAAACCTACCTTGAAACGCTGAAATGGGAAATCTTAACCCACCCGCCATATTCTCCAGATATTGCGCCGTCCGATTATCACCTGTTCCGATCGATGGCACATGGACTAGCTAACCAGCAGTTCCATACATATGAAGACATCCAAAAATGGCTTGATTCGTGGATAGCCTCAAAAGATGGACAGTTTTACCGCGACGGTTTACGAGATCTGCCAGAAAGATGGGCAAAAGTAGTAGCCAGCGATGGGCAATACATTCAATGATTCAAATGTAACCATTTTTTCAGAATAAAGTTGTATTTTCATCAAAAAATACAGCGAAAACTTAGTTGCGCACCTAATAGTTAAAATTTAGAAATTATTATTATTTTTGATGTTTATCATATAAATTAATTTTAATATTTAAAATTAGATTTTTTTTTCTAAAAATTGTAAAATTAAAGTTTATATTGTTTTCACATTTGTGCGTTCAAAAATAACATTACATATGTCTATTTTTCCCACTCTTCAGGAAAGCTTTTTTGTGCTTATATTTATATGAAACTCACTAACTATTATTTCCAAACAATGGAATCTATATTGATTAGGAGATAGTATTTATAAAATGTACAAACCATTATAAAAGGGTTTTATGAATGTTTTATTTTGTTCTGACAATTATCCTTTAATATTTTCGTTCATTCTTATCTCGTTAAGTAATTTGTGATACCTTCAGATAAAAAGCAGATTATTCGATATAGGCCCAAAATTGTCCTATTAATTGAAAAAAAAAAAAGCGTAGATGTATGTATTACACAACTGTCGGTACGTTGATACCTTAGAATTCCTATTAAGTTCACTTAACTTGTACTTGAATAACTATGGTCAAATATTTGTATGGATATTTGTCTGGCTGGAGCTCGAAAAGAAGTAATTTTTATACTGTAAACTCGAACTTTTTTACTTATAAGTACACAATTTGGTAACAATTTGAAAATTGTTACGCTTTCTTTATATATGGAATTATTTTACGACACTTTGCCCACTCTGCGTGACCTTTTTCGATTCGAATGTAGAAGTTGAATGTCAAATGTGACTCGTTGCTCGTTCTCAGATTCTTTTTTGTGGCATAATTTGCAATGTGTCAGTTGCAAGCGAATCTCTCGTATTCCGTTGTTCGTCGCTTAGTTCCGTTCCACTTCGTCTAGTCTCGTCGCCTTTCTACTAAATACTCAACATTTTTGAACACAACAGGAAATTGAGTTTTCATCGACAGCAGAGCAAAAGCTGAAGAAAACACGAAGAAGAAGATGATGTGGAAGAAGAAGCTGAAGCAAGTCCTATGCAAATAATTTCAGTTTCAGGCTCGTGTCGCGTCATGTGGCTTCGTCCTTCGCGCACAGTGGTGTCATCGATCTTAAATAGACCAAAAATAGAAATAAACTGCCAGATTTGACCGATTTCTTGTATAATGCAAATTTGAAAGAAAACGGTCGTATTCTAGTCGTAAGCTATTTGCCTTTGGTGAGATTCAACATTTGAATCATTCTTTTGAATGAAAATTTGCGCATCACGGAAATTTCAATTAAAAATTTTCTTTTCTATCAATACTCTGAGGAAATTAGGTTGAAAAAATATAAAAAAAAAGGTAAAATAAAGAAAAAATTTAAAAATTAATTTTTAAATTAATATAAGAATTTAAATCGGACATATTTTGTCCAATTTGTTAGTTAATTCAATATCAAATCCATGTTTCTGAAATTGTCGCTAACGACCTTTATTCAAAACATACCACTAATAATGTAACAACAAATTACAACCAACCTTTATTATTAACTTCTGCATAATTTGTCCAAAGGAAACCCTTAATCTTTAAAATCCTGGAATTACATTGTCTTTATCAGAAAATAAAATTTTTTTTGTTGCTCTTCGTAACTGAAATAATTTAAAAGTAAATTACTCACTCACGAATGTAACTAAGCTTAAAAATGTCTTAAACTTTAAATTAATAAATTCGTTCTATTTAATAGAATTTTAAAATATTGCACCCTTTATATTTGAGCTGAAATTTGAACTGAAAGAAGGGGAAAAATTTAATAAATAAATAAATAAAAAACAAATTAATCAAAAATTATTACTGAAAAACTAAATAAAATAAATGAATAAAAAACAATTGATGCCCAAAAGGACCACTGTGCGTCGACAGCGCGACATTGGCGTCGGCATGAGAGTTGCCAGATTTCGTTGAAAGAACGTATGGTATATTGACAACGTCTTCTTCATTCTTGTTTCTTGCTCTTCGTATGCTTCAAAGCTGTCAAAAGAGCTTCAGGAACAACTTCCGCTACATGAGCTCCTGGATGCGGATGCGGCCATAGATGTGGATATGGATGTGGGTGAGAATTGGCCCCCATTGAACCTGCTCAAAAGTTAAGCCATTAGCGAAATGTCCTTTACTTTGCTTATAACGCAATTTTGTGCTTCTTTCTTTTTGGCCTGTCCATTGTCTGTTGCTTCGTTAGCCAGAGTTTTGGACACACTGTGCCCCTGGTTGTTGTTATTGCTGTTGTTGTTATTGTTGCTGTTGTGGCGCTAAATGACAACCTCACTGTCAGCATTTTAAACTTTTCACCCGCACCCTTTGCCTCCCTCCTCCCGCCATATCCCAATGTGCTCCTTGTGAATCTGCGTTGCCCATTTTTCGGACGCTAAGCAAAGTTTTTCGGTTGTTCCCCTCTTTCGGCTGCATTGTGTCCAGAACGCTTTTGGACCAAAACTTTACTGCAACGTTAATGAAGTTGAAGAATTTTTTTCGTTGTTCCTAATTCGTTTTTTGGGCGACAACTTATGGAGAGATGTTTTTTGTGAGAGATTTGCTTTGTTTTATCTATAGGTGACTGCAAACGGAAATTAAGTGATGAAATTTGCATTTATTCCAAGGTGCAAAATCTAATTTCATTTAAATTTATTTTTTCTCTTGTTACAATTGTTGAATTTGTTTGAATTATCTACTTTGCTCTCATTTCATAATCTCAATTAACCCACAACTTTAAATTTGGAAAATGTATTTTTTCTCTGTTTTTCTTGTTAGCAATTTAACAGTAGAATAATATGTAAAAACAACATTATAGCGGAATGTAACAGTGTCAATGTAAATGACCGCAGGCTGAGGCTGTTATTACAGCACTGTTAACAGGAAATGCTAACAGTCAGTAATAGCAGGCAGATAAGTAGATAAAATTGAACGAAACTTTTGCTTACAGCAAGCGTAATACGGCTGCAAACACGACAACAACCCCCACCCGCATATTATAAACATTTCCCCTACGCTGGCTGCATGTTTTGGCCAAACTTGAACGCACTTTTTAACCTTCAAAACTCTTCGGCAGAGTTTCGTTAAGCTCGCTGCACAGTGGGGTCGGCGACAGCGCTGCCAGCGTTGGCGGCGTCGGCAGCGACGTCATGCGCATAGAGTTCTCAGCGCCAATCGACTCGTCAAACGGGTATAACAACAACAATGCACGCAGCATCAGAGCCCTCCCACGACACTTGCGCTCTGCATTGCGCTCAACTGGCTCTCGGATCGCGCTCTCTCTCGCTCTCGGCAGCAAAACTGAACGAAGGCTGTTAGGGCGCTCTCTCTATCGCTGTCGCTGTCGCGCTCGCTCTCGCAGCTGCCTGCATACAGAAAATACAAAATTTGCTCCGAGCAAGAAGTTAGTTTGAAATCGTCGCTCGCTGAATTCACTTCGCATTTGAGCCGACCCGCACGTCACGCGGCCGTCGCGCAACAAACAACAAACGACCGTCGAAGTCGACGTTCAAGTTGAAGTTGAAGCTGTAGCTGTAGCTGAAGCTGATACGTAAAGCAAAACGCAAAGGCAAATTGCACAAAAATTTACCGCTTGTCTCACACCTGTGTGGGTTTTAGTTGCTGTCTTGTCCTGACTCGCGGTGTTCTCTTCTGTCTATACTTTTCCGTCTCCTTGTGTCGCGTTTGTCTCTCGTCTCTCGCGTGTGTGTTTGTTTCAATTGTTCAATTGTTTTCGTGCAACAGAAGAAATTGGCCACACAAATTGCAAACCAAAATCAATTTTAAATATTGTGAAATCGCATTTGTTGTTGTTGTTGCTGCTGCCCTCGGGGCTCCACACATTTTATGTATTTTATTGCCGATTCCCAAAAGAAGCAAGGAATATAAGCACAAGGCAAACGGCAAAAGTGAAAAAGACATCAAAAAAGATGTGCGTGAAATAATAAAAAGAAATCCTAAAAGAAAAGCAAATAAATTATAACAAGAAATCGAAATTGAAATTGAAATCCAAATTGAATGTGGAAAATGTTAAAATTCAAAGTGCAGTGTTCAAGTGTTGAGAATTGTTGTTGTTAGTGGAACAAGAATAATAATAACAACAACAACAACAACAACAAGAGCTACTCCTGGAGGAGTGAGTTGACTTCTTTGCTCCTCTCTTCTTCTCTTCACATCTGTTTCTATTTCATCTGTCTGTCCCTGTCTGAGTGTCGGCTTCCAGGCCAGCAAAAGCCGCCAAAATTAAGTTCTCAAAGCAGAATCAACACCACGCATACCGTCACACGGACAATCTCTACGACGGTGGCACCGACACCGACGACGACGAATGTCCATTGGAGTCGACCACTATGAATCCCTACGAGTATGAGTCCACGCTCGACTGCCGCGACGCGGGCGGCGGCCCCTCCTGCCCCGGCACCCTGCCCATGACCGGTCGCCACATGTCCGTCGCTGCAGGAGCACTGGGCGGAGCACTGGGCGGAGGAGCAGGAGCAGGTGTCCACAGCCAAACGTTGCAGCATCAAAACCAACAGAATTTACAAGCCGCCGCTGCGGCCGCGGCCGCTCAACAGTCGTCGGTGTACGACTACGAGTATCAACACTTGCCCCATCGTCCACCGGATACCACAGCCAACTCCACGGCGCAGCGCACACACGGCAGACAAGGTGAGTAGGAGTGGGAGTGGGAGTAGGAATAGGAGTGGGAGTTGCAATTGCAATTTGATTTGGAATTGGAACTAGACAGGTCAATTGAGAGAGAGAGAGACACATTGATTAGGAGATGAATACTATGTGGAACATGCTGGAAATTTGTCAGTTTATTGCATGCATTTTGAACTGTGTACACTGTACAGTGAAGCCTCTTAGGTCGGTGCTGAATGTATGCAAAACTATCAAGCTAAATAAGATAGTTAATCGATATTTTAAGGTGACTGAAATAAAGTTAGTTGAAAAAGTTAATGAAAATTAAATTATTACAGAAATTATTCAATATTATCGATAAATTTAGATACAAATTATATAATATAATTGAGCAATTTACAACAGTCAACAATGTAATTGTTTTGACATATTAAAAGATTCACACATTGTGTGCTACAAATAGTCAATTAAATCTTTTCTCTATTTTCTTTGCAATCGTTTTAAATGTATCAATCCAATTAAATAAATAAAATAAAATTAAAATACTTTAGATATACAAAACGAGTAAAATACTGTTAGTCAAGTAATTGTTTTGACAACATTTGAGATTTTGTTAAAACAATACATATGAATTTTATTTAATTTTTTATATTATTATTCTGTATTATTATAGTTACCTATATAATACCTAAAATAATAATACAAAAGGAACTTTAAAATTATTCGTCCTTTTTTTCTTCGTCAAAACATTTGTTTGACATTATAGTATGTTTTTAAAAATAATAACAAATATGTGTGCACTAGTTTTTTTTAAAACTATTACTGCATTTTCCAAATTTAATATTTAAAACCGAATCTATAGTTTTCGCATTTCGATAAAAATTCAATAATAGCTGCTAAGCAATCCTGTTTAAGCCACTTAAGCTGTGTGCATACATTTTACCAATAGCCAGGGAAACTCTGCACAGAGCCACTGAGCTGGCAAATGAAAATTCCACAGCTCATTTTCATTTTCATCAACGTTTTCATAACCGACCAGAAGTAGAAGAAGCAGAAGAAGAAGAGAATCGAGCTGCGTGAAAAACTTGCGACAACTTTGAACAAATTAGCGGCGCTTATCGCCCGACGTCGAGCTGCAAACATTTTGCATAAATTAAACAAATTAAGGAAAAGCCATGCCGAAGGAAAAGTCTCGACGCGCTTGAGCTTGAGCTGGGAAAATGAATTCAACATTCGACGGGTAGATTGACGATGACATTGAGATTGAAACTGGGATTGGGTTGGGGATTGGGTATAAAACTCACTGGACTCACAATGCTCTGTCTCTGTTTTTTGCTCTTTCAACATGATTTTTCCGGGTGAGCGCATTTGCCGAGCGGGTTTTTCATTATTTGTCTTATTAATAAAATATAAAAGCGTCTGCAGCAACAATAGAAATAGAGCCTGCGAATTATGAGATGCCCAACTGGACCCCCTTCCCTCAGCCCAGTCCAGCCCATCATCCCCAAACAATCTGGCAGTCGCATATTAAAGAATTCCGAATGCGATGCCTGCGGCTGCGGAAAACCTCGAAAAACTCTCGAGCCGAGTTTCGAGTGGAGTTTGGTTACAATTGCCATCTCGCTGTCTCTGTCTTTTTGTCTCCTTGTCTGTTGTCCTTTGGGTTTGTTTGCTCTCTGCCTGCATTTCAAAGTATTTACCCCGAATCTCTCTCTATCTTTTTCTTTGCCGCTTTTCACTGCGTTTTTCCCAGTTTGTCGCTGCGGCAAATTAAATTTAAGCCGCTGCCTGTCACATAAATCCCAGCGTCGTCTACCTAACCCAACAACAACACTCCAGACTCTGGCAAATCCTTTACCAACACTGTTTACCGTGTTGCCAAATATTGTCCCTTTTTTTGGCTTTGTTTATGAAAAAGAGATTTCATAGTATAACTATTTTCATTTTATACGTATTCTGGCCACAAATGTGAGCACAATCTCCCGCTTCAATTTTATTATTTCCGACTTCTGACATTCGAACTTTTGGCCATGCTAACACACACACAAACACACATACGTGTATATGTATGTGGCATTTACATAACTTTATTTCTGGCATTTCCTCTTTCCCTCTGTTTGTTGGTGTTATAAAAACAATTGCTGAACAATTGAAGCCTCTAACGAAATCCACATGGAAATGGGAAAGGGAACAATTCAAAGAATAAATGAAGGAAAGAATGAAACAAGGAAATAAAGAAGAGAGAAAAGAAGAAAGCTTTCTATTCTGCATTCATACATAAAAGTCGGGATATACCTGCTGCAAAACTGAGTGAGTGGCAAAGCCCGCAAAACAAAATTGTAAATTTACAACAAAAACACAGAAATAAATTTCGTAACTGCAAACAATAAATTACAAAACAGCTACCGCTACAACAACAACAGTAACAACAACAACAACAATGACGACTTTCGGCACTTCACTTTTGGCAAAAGAAATAAAATTCAATAAAATGGAATGGTACTATATATAGGCGAATTGAGGAAATGGGCGGTTGGGTGGTTGGGGGCGCGGCTCGTAAATTTTGCACCACTTCAGTGGGCAGCTGGCAAAAGGCAACACAATCTCACTCCCTAATACCCTTCTCCCTTCTTGGCCATCTTCTTCTTTCAACGGCTCCTCCTTCCGCAGCTTGTCATAAAAAAAGCTGAGCGAAAATTTTGCGCCTCCTTTTTGGCTTCTTTCGGTTGAGTTTTTTTTATGCTGGCATAAAAATCCACAGCGAATGGAAAATGAGGAAAATTCTCTGCTCGCGCTGGCAGCTGTTGATGTGTGAACATTTTGCAAAACAACAACAACAACAAAGAAAATTGTGGAAAACAAAATATTAGAAATTTGTATATATTTATATTTATGGCTTCTGATTTGCATCACTTGCGATGTGCTTTGTTTTTTTTTTGTTGCCAACGCCAATTAGCCAAATTAACTTGGCCACTTTTGGCCAGACACTGTCTCTTACCAGGTCGGTCTTGGCCAGATGGCCGCGAGTGTCAATCACAATCACAACGCCGAAAGAATCGAAGAAAACACGCAACACATTTGGAAATTGAAATCCAACAAGGTCGTTTCAGCCTCGATTGGAAATGGTAATCGCCAATCGAAACATACACAGACACAGAGACTCTCACACACACACAAACACACACACAGAGACACATATGAATTGATTTTTCTCACACAGATTTTTCCAGCAGCGCAAAAAATTTATTTGTTTATGCCGCGCCTGATTACTTTATGACCTTACATAGCCGACCCCCGATGATCCCCGATCCCCGGTCACAGCAGGCTAATGAGGCCGCTCCCCCACAAATACCCAATTTAATTGCAGGCCGTGTGGTTTTGGCCCCATCAGCCACTTGGCCACTTCGGGAGCTGCGATTGCCTTGTTTATTTTTTCTTACTTTGCAAAATCTATTTCTATTTTCGGATTTTTCATTTCATTTTTATGCGTTTAACACTTGACGAATTCACATTTATTCGACTGCGTGGATACTCTGTAATCAGTAAACAAGTTTTTTTGAAATTATGTTTATTTCCCAACTCAATTGAATCGATTATAATCTTGAAGTTGATGGGAATGCAATTGCAGGGTATGTGACGGTCAATCACTAACGTCAATAGCAATTTTACTTGATTTGTATAAACACAGCACAATTTTGTTGTGATGTTTAGATTGGCGTGGTAATTATTGTTGGCGGGTGCGGTCGTTTCTTGGATTGAAATTGGATTTGTTTAGTGGATGCCGTTCCTCTTCTTCTTCTACTTCTACTTTTTCTGCTTTATTGTGGCATTGCATGTTTCAATAATTTTGAGCTTGATGTAGTGTTATGGCTACTTGCCTTCAATTGTTGCCCACACTTGGAAAGCTTAAGAAATTCTGCATTCTTTGATAAGATTTGTAATTTTGGGATAGTTGAAGAAAAATTAAAGACGTTTTTGCATGGTCTAAAATCAATGTATGCATTCCGTTATTCACTCGAATTGTTATGAAATTTCTTTAAAATATTTAATGAAATGAAATTAAATTTCTTATATTTATGTAATATTTAGTTAAGTGACATTATGTTAGAGATATAAATTTAACACTTAAACTGTGAAGGGCTTGAAAACTGACTTTCTTTATTTCTTGCAAAGATCTATGTCAGAAATCAATGGAAACAAATTTTAAAATAGTGAAAAAATTAGTTGAAACACAGCATTTTTTGGGAAATTCCATAAACTTTGTTTTATCTGCTTTTTATGGCATTTTTTCGTAATGAATAACAAAAATAATAATCTGTATTATTTTAATATCGAGTAACACATTTTAATTCGACACTTTTAACATATTTGCTTTAACATAATTTGTATCCAAATGGTTTCTGTTATTATTTGTATTAAAATGGTTTCTGTTAATCTAATATGTAATTTCTCATTCTGATTTGTGAAGCCATCCAAGGCAGTCAATTCTTTCTCTTTCCTAATTTAAAAAATTCTCTAATAATTGTTATTTTGTTTTACTAAAAGACAAATATTATCAGTGTCATCAATCATAATTTCTATTCTAATATTCAAAACCTGCTCATCGACTCTACAAAGTGATCTCGCTGGCCGAAAGCGGCTTATTCCTGCAGCCTGCGGGCCTAATCCTCACTTGCCGGTAAGCTGCTCATCGACTAATCCTTAGAATCAACCTCGGTGGTGAGATGACGAGCTCAGTCTGGTGGCGCTAGACCTTTAATGACGCCATAAGCACAGCTGTCATATTAGTGCTTGTTATGGGGCAGTAAAATATTTAACAATTGTCAGTTTTACATTCATAACTCCCTCCTCTAACCCAGGGGGGAAAAATCAATGGCAGCAACATTTGTAAAATGTCTGCAGCGATTTTCGCATCTTTTTTGTCGTCGTCGGCGTCGTCGTCGTTGGTTTTATTCGAGAGCTGCGGAAACTGTCAATGACAGAAGCTCTGACTAGGCGCCGCCGAGTGAAATTCCAACTTATTACTTCCTGACAGCTGTCAAAAAATATGCAAACACCCAACAACAACAACAACAACAATAGCAAGAACAAGAAATATGCAAAACTATGCGTCGAATTGTGCGCAGAATTATGTAAATCAAAGCGATTTGTAGCAGACCAAAAAAGGAGTAGAAAAAAAGGTAGCAGCACAAAAATTGACAGCGACATGGACGGGATATTCAAAATGTCAGAGGCACACAAACAGGCAGACAAAGATAAAAAAAGAGGAAAACGAATGCTGGGAAAATTACACGTAAACAGCAGGAGGTCGCATTGAACGCCCTTTTTTTTCTCATCTACAACAATTTTTGCAACACACAAAAGAAGGACTGGGAAAAAAGGACAGAAATACAGACAGACAAAAGCCCCTTAAGCCCACATACTCAACCTGGCACACGGCGGAGTGTTACAAAGGTCCTGGAGCCTACGACGATAATGATGCGCAGGACAACCGCAAATGAGCAACACTCGAGACAGAGAATGAGAGAGAAAGAGATAGGGAGCGCGATAAATTAGCGCCGAAAATTTGTTAGTTGTGTTGACCTGACCCAAAGTGATCTGACCTGTTTTCGACCTGCTGCAAAAGGTGTTTCTACGTGCTCTGCACTCGACTGAGACTCTAACTCCGACTCGTTGCAGTTGCAGTTGCATTTGCCTCGTTAATGTCGCTTTGTCATTTGGGATTAGCCCCGAACAGAACTGAATTCTTTTTCACATTTCCTTTCGTTTCGTATCATTTCATTTTGTGTGTGCGCTACGCCTCATTGAAGCGGCCTCTCGTTGGGCTTCAAACCCATTCAACGAACACAGAACACGGGAGGAAAAAAAAGGATGCTTGTTCATATTATAATTTGATTTTTGTTGGGGAGAAAAGCCGCTTAGGCAGCACAGCCTCTAATTTTATTAGTCAAAGTCAGGGACAGAAAAAGAGACAACGGTTCGTTTGGGTATTCGATACTCGATATTCGATTTGTATTTGTTTTTGTATTTGTATTCAAAATTAATGCTGACTTAGTTCTTGATATTTTACGAATTGAAAATTGAATTTGTGTTTCCACCTTGGGTCGGAGACGGTTGGTTATCCATTGGGGATTGTTCTTTTTTTATTTTATATATCATAGAGCGGATGTGGTTGTTCCTAAATTTCGGCATTTACATGCTTATGCTGATAGGGATAGCTCCAAAAGTTGTGACAGCCTCTGCTTGGCACAATCTCTGAGGCATTAGTCATCACATGTTCCAGAGTCTCCGGACAATGTACGACAAGTGTAGCAAGTAGCATTCATTTTTTATGACTTGTACACATTGTCTGAACGGACTGACTGAATGCCTGGCTGATGATTGTTTACTGTAATTGCAGCAGCAATTGCTCAGAATTCCCTCCTCCCCCCCAATTCTCAATCCTCAATCCTCAACCCAGAATCCCCAATCCGCACTCCCAAGGCGAAGGAACCAAACGCCAAAGCACGCAAAACTCATAAAAATATGCGAATGTTTGCCTTTTTTATTGTCGAACATTAAATTTATTATTTTTTATAGAATGTTTCACAACTGAATGCAAATTTGTTTCAACACCGCCCCCCTCATCCATTTGAGTTATTTCTTGGCTTTTACGAGCGCTCAGCATTTCTTATTTTAATTGCATTATGCGACGTATTCCTCTCAGAAGAGGAAGGATGGGAGTTTTGATCTGACCTCCAACTGAAGCTGCAACTGCAACTCAAACTGGAACTGAAACTGAAACTAAACTACGGTTGTTACTTGTAATGTTCCTAGACAGGCAATAAAAAGTGCGGGATTTTCCAGAAGTTGTAAACACTAAACGTAATGACAGATTTCAATGCGGCACGAATGAGTTTTTATTGTATTTATGGTGAATTCGGTATCGGCAGCAGTTGTGATCTGATGAGAGATGGCTTAAGAATGAGAGATGAGAAGATCTTTCGGGGGGTCTTCCATACACATAAATCTACCGCTTGATATCTAGGGCTAGAGCTAGTTCATGCCACGCCCACCACATTTCCGCGTCATTAGAGCGGCTATCGCTGATAAAATATCAGAGCTCGCTATAAATACTCGAAACCATTTGAATGGAACTCGGTTCAGAAGCCAGAACTGAATAAAGACTGAGCTCTGAAAGATTTCATTTATCAACGTTGCGACGGAAGCTCTCAATGACACCAAGAGAGCAAGGGAAACAGAGAGAACTTTTGACCGATATACCATATATATATGTACATATAAATATATGTACTTTGATAAATAAATGTATGTACAGTGGGCAGCCGGTGTTGTAATAAACCCAGCAAATAATAAAACCAAAAACAAAATGGGAAAAGAAGACGAGAAGAAAGAAGAGTAGGAGAAGGCGGAGGAAAAACACTTTTAATGCGCCGAAATCTGGGCACCTTAAAGCGGCTTAGAGGACCAAATTAGGCAACAGATAAGAGACAACAGGGCCGACAGCTGTTGGTCCACTAAAAAGGCAAACAAAATGCGGTCACTAATAAAATGTTGGCGCTGTGTGCTCGCAGGATAAACGGAGCTGAAGGACCAACTGTGCCCAGTCCGCTGCTTGGACATTTCATCATTAGAGCCAGGCGATAAAAATAGCAAAAGATAACAACAACAACAACAACGAAAACAGCGACAACGGAACAACGACAACAACAAGCACATTCCATGGGCTTATCAGAAAGGAAATCCAACGCAGTCACGTTGACAACTGCGGGAGAGAGAGAGAGAGAGATAGAGAGCATGAAATCAGTGAAAACCATTTTTATTTTTATGAGAAAAACAGCGGAAAGATGGAGAAAAGCAGACGTGGAGGATGCCTGACAAAACCAAAGCCAAAGACACGAAAAACGAGACGAAAGAAAACAATAAAATAAAATTTAAGATACATTTGAGACCAAAACAAATAGGCAGCGAAATAGGCGCACACACTACGAATAAGATACGCAAGGAGGAGACAGAAAGATGAAGAGAAGAGAGAAGAAGAGTAGGCAGGAAAATGTGGAAAATGTTCTAGGCTTGTTTGTAGCTCTGGCATTAAAAACGTGTGCGTTGAGTGGAAACAATGTCGCAGCTGTACAGCATAGGGAGAGAGAGAGAGAGAAAGGGAAAGAGAGAGACAAACATCAAATATGAGATTCGTAGGATGTGTGTGTCTGTGTGTGTGTGTATTTTCAGTTAGTTGTATTGGCTCTTTTATGGTCGACGACTGTTCAAGTAGTTTTCATGTTGAGATACATGCGAAAAACATAGAGGAAAATGCTTTAGATGGGCACTTGAGGTGGAGGAAGTGGTTTCCTGCAGTGATCAAGCAGTGATAAGAACAAGGCAGATGCAAGGAAGTACATATTGTTATACGTATAGGTATCTAATAGCTATTCCCCCAGTGATTACCGAAACGCGTATCTCAAAGATACATTTAACGCTTGCCAGCGCAACCTCAAATTGCGAATATACGAAAATGCGTTAAGCTAATGGAAGTTTTACGATAGTTACGCATTATGACAGCGATGACAATGGCAACATCAATTTTTATATGCAACAAAGCAAACAGCAAAGTATCTTTGTATCTTTGTGTGTGCATTAGACGCTTGCATAGCTACGAGATACATTTACAGCGGCGAGTGTTGAAATAACAGCAGAAACACACACCACATTTTTAGCACATTTTCAGCATATCAACTTACAATGGACGACGCATCAAGTTACAGGCAGACGGGCAGACGGACAGACAGAAACTGGTCCTTCTGTCGGGACGCATTTTATGCATATCGTATAACGTAATGTATAACCTGCTCGAGACGTTGCCCACCCTCGTCGAGCCGAGCCGAGCCGAGCCTAATGAAAGGACCTAAGTGTCCTGCGTCCGGCTGAAAAATGCGGGAGCAAACATTCGAGGGTCGTAAAAAAATAATAGTGCCTCGACAAAATAAAAACAAAAATAACAAATGAAAAAAACAGGTCTTAAATTGAGCTACACCGGTTTCTCTTCTTTCTTTGTCTCTCTCCCTCTCTCTCTCTCTCTGTTATCGTCAAAGTGTAAATGTTACCTAATGTTTTTATTTGATTAGCGTTTGCTACGTGCCGCATTTGATTCTCCTCTTGCTTGTGTGCTT
This sequence comes from Drosophila subquinaria, assembly GCA_037043405.1. Classification (NCBI taxonomy): domain Eukaryota; kingdom Metazoa; phylum Arthropoda; class Insecta; order Diptera; family Drosophilidae; genus Drosophila; species Drosophila subquinaria. The sequence goes on from JBAMBL010001936.1 coordinate 169,627, forward strand.
CAAGCAGATAATAAAAGAAAATCTTGTGCATTTTCCTAGGAATTTGTCTTCTCTCGCTCTCTCTCTGTCTCTCTCTCTTTCTGCTCATTTGTTCTGCCCATTGAAGATGATTTCCCCTTGACTGAGCTGCTGCCCCATGATTAATTGTCTGCGCGTAAATTTTTTAATTTCGTGGAAATGATGCTGAGCCCTGGAATTTCATTTATTGAGCCCAGCTTCTTGTCCAGACTCTGGACACTGGGCAAAGGCAATTTGTTTGTGATTTGCTTTGCCTCTCTGGCTTATCCTATTTTTAAGCATTTTAAAGTACCTCTTACCATGATTTTTAATCATATTTTATGTGCTTTTTGGCTCTTTGCAGGTATGTAAACGTAGACTTGATGAAACTTGCGCTTAAATTTAGAATCGATGGTGAGTTGTAATTGAAAAAGTGTGGGAATTATGCCACTTGAGTGCCTGCCAAGCTGTCGAGATGAGGAAAAGAGAGAGTGAGAAACAGAGGGAGAGAGAGAGCAAGAGAGAGGGAGAGATGCTACTGCTTCTGTCAGTTGTGGAAATTTACATTTGCCAACAACTGTGTGCTACATACGAGTATTCTGCACGTTGCTTTCAATGAAAGTGAAAAAACTCTCACACTGGGCTGCAGTTGAAACAAGAGAATGCCCTGTGCCACGCCCACCCAATGCAGTGCTGAGCCCACTTTAATTGTGTCAGCCTCCTGTGAGCCGGTGAGAAAAGCCGAAGAAGAAAAAAACTCAACTGGAAAGTGAAATGTTTGCACTTATTGCTCTACCTATGAAAATGCTCGCATTGTGGTATTATTCCAAGTCCTTTTATTCATTCCTCGCTCCTTCTCGTTCCTTTCTTTCTCTCTCTTTCCCATTCTGTTGTGCTTTATTGCACTGCAATTTATTTGATGTGCTGGCTCACAAATTACGCATACGCCACGTTGTCGGCTCAGATTGTACAATTGTACATTTGTGAGTGTGCGAGTGTGTGTGTGTGAACACACAATGGCAGACAAAAGCCAAGAAATACTCTTAAGGTAGAAGCAACAACAAAGGCCTACAGTGTTGAGACCTCGGAAAAGTTTTAGTCCTGCCACAAGGCGGATAATAAGAGTAAGCGAATGAAACTTGGCTTTTTTTTGCAAGAACTTCAAGCTTTCTTTTAGCTCCATTCTGACAAAATAATTTACTTAAACTCTTGCTTCAATTCGACTTCTATTCCCCATGAACTGTCCCAATATATTTATATATATACACAATTTTTTTGATTACTTGAGAAAGTTTTTGGGGGCAACTATTTGGGAGGGCGTTTCACTTGAGAATCGTACACAATGCTGCCACAGTTGGCAAAGTTTTGTCGGAAAAACGAGCACAGAAAATAGAAAACAGAAAACAGAAAATAGGAAATAGAAAATTGTGTGCTGACAGTTGTCATTTGATTGTTTTCATTTCATTTTTGGGCATCAATAAGTGGAAATATAATAACTTCAGAGCAAGTACAAGGTCTGTTTGCTTTGTCATCAGCAGTGGGTTCCCAGCCTGGTCTCTAGACGCTCTCCGGAGTCCGGACCGGACTACAGTCTGACATTTTGCTGTCAGTTTTTGCTTGGCATGTGTGACAGTAATCATGTTCAATCATGTTCTGTTGGCATAAACTTGAGCCATCGACAATAGACAGACCCTTCTCTCTCTCTCCCTCTATCATTGGCATAGACATGAACTTGTTTATGCCATATGGATGGTTAATAGCACAAAGACTTCATTAGGCGCCAGTCGGAGCCTGGAGGGCAAAGGAAAAGTTGTGTTTGCACAACTGATCAGGTTGAGCATCAACAAGGAACAATTGAAAGCTTGCCCGGTCTCCTATCTGGACACTTTTCATCTGCTCTGGCGATGAATTGAAAGCAAAGTGTACTAACAGCAAGCACTTTTAATAAATTCAACAAAACAGAGCAGAGCAGAGCAGAGCAGTCCCAAGCAGCTGAAAAAAAAGTAATAAAATATTAATGAAATTCCAAACACCTCTCCTGTGTGTATCCGCACTTCCCAGCCCAACCTCCCTCTCTCCCTTACTCCCCTTTCCATACGCATCCGACGATGCTGCTAGGAGCATAGAGAGAGAGGAGCTTGGAACTTGAAGCACGCAGCTCGCAGCTCGGAACTGGAGTGGGAGCTTCTCTACTGGCGCCTTGAGAGCAATTTTTTGTTGTGTTGCTTTCGCTAACAAAGCACGCACCGGACGAGGCTGGGAGACAGACAGAGACCCAGTCGGACGCCACTTCCGGCAACGTGGCTGGCACACAGATAGACAGACATAGAGACAGACAGAAAGAGCGACAGTCAGTGGCAGGTAATGTCAGGTTGGCCATATTTTCGCACCTCGGCGTTGGCAGGTAAACGTCACATGGCCATAAAACGTAGCGCCAGGGAAGCATAGCCAGAAGTCAGGGGAAGGGTGGAGAGAGTCAGCTGGCCAACTTGTTATAAAGAATTCTCTAACGAGAAGGTCTCGCATTGAAGTGAGGATCAATAGCGAAGCCAAAGCTGACTATCCAATAGAAATTCCTTCTTTTTTTTTGGAATTCTTCTCTCACATGTGTGCAGGCAATAGGGCAAGTTAATAGAATTTTGCATTTGGGAAGAAAGTGAATCGGCTGACGAGCAAACAATGCAACAATTTGTGGTTAAGCACAAAAAGAACACGAATTGCAATTGAAGAAACATGCTCTAAGCTCCCCTACTCCCTACTGCCCTGCAACTAGGAACTAAGCAAGTTCTATGCCAGATTCAATTTGGCCAAAACTACAAAAAAAAAGAGGGCAGGAGGAGAACCACAAAAGTAGACGAAATTGATTTTAAAAAGCAAGCTGAAGAGCACTTGGTTATAGGTTGAGGCAGTGACAGGGAGAATGCAATGGGGCAATAGAACGAAAGGGTGTAGGGACGAAGGGATGTAGGGACAAAGGGGTGTAGGGACGAAGGGTTGCAGCTGGGGACCAACAGAGTTAGGGGCAGTTGCATTCGGAGAAGGAGTTGCAATGGCGGCACGAAAAACAAATTAAAGTAAATTCCCCAATTTCATTTTGCGGCAGCAAAGTGCAAAAAATAAAAGTAGCATCTGTAAAATTGGATGAAACAGAAGAAAACGCAACGAACTAAACAATTGCATTTGTTATGTGATTCTAAAGGGTAAACATAAAGGGCGGAGGGTCAAACTGGGACCAGGGACAGAGGGACGGAGAGATAAATATAAATTGGAATTTGCTTGGGCAAATTTAAGCAAAACTTTATGAATTTTTGGGTATTTTTGTGTCAGAAAGCTGCCTGGGAATGGGAATGTCCTTGGGCGCCAAGTTTATCACGATATAAAAAGTTTTAATGATGATCATAACTCAGTGAAGAGTAAACAACAAAGCAATCTAATGGAGAGTTATACGCACGCCTTCGTTTTCATTATGAAAATGACAACTTTTGCTCGATTTCCAACATTTGCCTAATGGGCCAAGGACAATTGGACAATGGGACAACAGGACAATGATATACAATTTTGTCATGCATTTTCATAAGCTGCCAAGCCTTAAATTTGTCCAGGCGCAAAAACTTGCTGAACTATAAACTACAACTAACTTTCGACTTTTACTTTGGCGCTTTAATAAAGTGTGAAAATGTGAAAGAGCTAGAAACAGAAACAGAAAGAGAGTCAGGAGCTGGAGACATAGTCAGAGCCGGAGTCAAAAGCAGAAGCAGAAGAATAGAAAAAGCCAAGACGAAAGTCAGCCAAAGACGAGACCAGACCAGACCAACTTGGTCTGGTCTCCTTGGAGTTTGCACTGAAAATCGATACGTGAGATTGCCTCAAGCAGATTGCCGGACTTTTGAGAGGTGTGTTGTGTGTGCTGTGTGTGTGTTGGGGGCGTGGTTGGAGAGAGGCGGCGGCTGCTGCTGCTAAGGCGGCGTGCGGCGTATTTCATAAATTTTTCAACGCTTGAAAATGTTATTTATATTTCATGGCATGGCGAAAAGAAAACTTTGGCGCAGCACGAACGACTACAAATCGTGCGTACAGCAGAAGGAAAGCCAAGACAAATCGTAGGTAGCGGATGAGTGGGTGGCAGAGGGGGATGAGGGGCAGGGGCATAAAAAGTGAGCACAAGTTTTACACTTGGCCATGGGATGCGATGTTGCCACTTTACGGCTTCGTTTATTACGTGTGAAAAGGCGACAAGCACTAGTTGTAGTTGTTGTAACATTTGTTGCTGTTGTTGTTGCTGTTGTTGTCCTGCGACATTTGGCCGACGTGCCTTCATAAAGTTGAGGCAGTCAGAGAGCCGGGACACGTGCAAATGGCCAAGTTGCGCCTAAATGCGATCTTCTATAGAGTATCGAGCAAGTTTTATGACTTTTCCGCTTGACTGCGGCCCAAACTGAGCTTCAGATTGATCCGATTGATGAGGTCGATGAGGAGAGGTCCTTCAACTTTGCTTTGACATTGCGCTGTCAGTTCTAAGTGCCTGCCTGTCTGTCTGTTTGTCTGTTTGTCTGACAATTCAGCTTTCACAACATTACTAATTATAGATGCCATTAGAAATAAACAAAAAAAGAAAATCGCTTTTGCCACGCGACACTTTTTCCTGTTTCTGTTCCTCTTCCATTTCCTATTCCTCCACTGGGCAGACACGTGCCTCGTTTCGGACAGTTACCCCTTCGGTCCGTCCGTCTGTCCGTCTGTCCCATGACAGTAGTTGACAGTTTGCCACCTGCGCAGCTCCAGAGGCGACCTAAGTCAACAATTAACTTTGACATGCAACTGTGCAACATTTAGCGGCACAGTTTAGTTCGGTTTATTTTCGAATGCTAATAAATTTATTGTTGTACAAATTTGTTAAACAACTTCAACTTAATTATACAATTTACGCGAATAAATGAAACGAAACTGTGTAGTTCCCTCTCTTATTCTCTCTCGCTCTCTGTCTCTTTCTGTTTCCCGCCCAAGTTGGTACTTTTGAGAGTGTGTGTGTGGTCTATAATTAACGTCTGGCAGCTCGTTGCTGTGAGTGTTAATTGGATGGGAAAGAAAGAGAGGGAGTGTGTGTGTGTGATAGAGAAAGAGGGAGGGAAAAAGTCTGCTTGGAAATTGGCATGGTCAGTGGTCATATTGGACGGTGGTCAGTACAGTGGTCGCTGGAAATTCATTCATCCACAGTCAAGCGAATAATTGATGTACTCTCTTTTTCCCCTACCTGCCCCTGGGGGGTCGTTTATTGATTTATGCAAATATTGACACATCAATTAATATGCCAAAAATTGAGCAGAATCGCGCGCTGATCTAATGCTAATTGAAATTTGCGGTCGCATTCAGTTTTGCGGCTGCAATGCGGCCAACCAAGGAGGGCCGGGGAGGGCTGGGGAGGCGGGATTCAGGTCTTCGAATTGAGGTCGACACCGTGTGATAAGGATAAGGATATGCATTCCATAAAGTCGTCAGCTATTTGGCGCTTTATCCTTTTGCGCCGTAAACAAATATTTTCATTGTCAAACAAGGCCGCAAGAATCTCGACAAATTTATGAAAATATCACACACACACAGCATAAGGCGATGCATAAATAAAATAAATAAAAATTAACATAGACAACGTTGTTTGTGTGGAGGGGGAATCAGCCCACATATGTACATAAATAAATAAAATAAAATGAGATGAGATGAAATGACAACAACAACCATATTTTGTCATATTTTGCTTGCCATTTTATTTGCTTTCTTCTCCGTCTGTCGTCTGTCCTCTGTCTAGGGGGTAAAGAGGTGTTATGTGGGGCAATCTTTTGAGGTTGCCGGGGCGCCAGAGTTGTAAAAATACGAGACACATGCAAATTATGCCGAGAACTGCTCCATTTTTCTGGGTGGCAACTCTGGGCCGCCTTTTTCTCCATTTGCCTTTTTATTTTATGATGCGTGAAAAAGAATAAAAATTTTGTATTTATTTTTATTGTGGAAATTTATGGAGAGTGGCGCAAGCAATCGGTATATCAGAAAACAGAAGGGGCAGGGCCAGGTAAACTGGCAGGTGAGATAAAACAGCTGGAATGCAGCCCCCAAAGATTCAGCATCCAAACTAATTGCGAAAGAAATGTTCTTTCCAAGAGATTTCGACCTAGAACAACTCATTTGACAACTGATGGATTTTCATGGGGTTGACAACTGACTTCTTGGCCCCAGTGTACAGTGCACAGTGTACACCTGAGGCCATACACGTGTAGCCACTGTGTGTGCGAGTGTGTGTCTTGCATCTTTGGGGTGTGTGTTTCAAAATATGCAAATTGATCCAATACACAAAGAGGGAGAGAGAAAGAGGGAGAAGAGAATAGAGAATGCCATGGAATGAATACAGACAAAGGTGCTTTGAAGGCATTTGAAGGCAAGTGCACAAACTGTGAGTGGTGGGTGGGGGAAAGCAGCACTCGTTGAAATGAGAAGTGAGCCAAGTAACTGTGACTTTCTCTCTGTGAGCCATCTTGGTATGCACGACAAAATAAAAGAAGAATAAGTGATAAAAAGGAAAAGAAAACGAAAAGTTTTGCACGAAAATGAAAATCTGTATGTTGTGTGTCAGAATGTGCTGTGTGTGTGTGTGTTTGTGTGTGTGTGGCAATTTAATAAACATAATGATCAGTGCCATTGCATGACGATGATGAAGTTGCGTCCGCTTCGTGACAAAATGACATTTTGCTACCAGCTACGAAAGGAGCAAAGCATTCCGCTCCAGACATGCCCCCAACTTCCAAACCCACCCCACCCCCACCCACGTGACAGAGTCGTCTCCTCTTCACCTGCCATCCGATTCCCGTTGCCCGATTCTCTCTGGCTGGTCGCTTGGCCAGGTTCAGGTTCAGCCTCGGGCTTAGGTAATGAAGCAACTGGCAATGAGGCGAAAGAAGTTTGTTGAGAGCGGGACAGACAGAGCGAAAGAAGGAGAGAGAGAGAGAGACTTTAGCTCGCGTAGGTTGTTATTTTAAAATTTAAATTTCTGTATAAATATGTTGACGCACACCCAAGCGACACACATACCATACATATGTGTATGTGTGTTGGTTAGGGTGTCCCTTATTTGGTCAAAGTCAATATTTTTAAACGCATACGGGCTAGTTCTGTTCATTAGGTCCTAAAACACTCAGAAATAAATTTTTACCTCAATCGGAGTATTATAACCCGTGCCGACTTGGATCGGAAAATTTCAAAATTATATGGGACAAAAAAAAAAAAAATTTTTTTTTTAATTTTTTATTTTTTTATTTTGTTCATTAGGTCCCAAAGAACTCAAATCCAAGTTTTCACCTTGATCGGAGTACGATAACCCATTCAAATTTGCATCGAAACATGAAAAATTATCGAAAAATGTATAATCAGTGTTAAAATACTGTTTTTTCATGTTTCGATGCAAATTTGAATGGGTTATCGTACTCCGATCAAGGTGAAAACTTGGATTTGAGTTCTTTAGGACCTAATAAACAAAATAAAAAAATAAAAAATTAAAAAAAAAATTTTTTTTTTTTTTGTCCCATATAATTTTGAAATTTTCCGATCCAAGTCGGCACGGGTTATCATACTCCGATTGAGGTAAAAATTTATTTCTGAGTGCTTTAGGACCTAATGAACAGAACTAGCCCGTATGCGTTTAAAAATATTGACTTTGACCAAATAAGGGACACCCTAGTGTTGGTGCATAAGAATGCCCCAGAGTCGTCGACGTGATTAAAAGCCAAAAGGCGGCGACGACTCCGAGAAAAACTCACTTAAAATTTCAGTGCACGTGAAGAAGCCGAGAGGAAGAAATTATTTTAGAGGCAGGGGAAACCCAGAAGTGTGGGGAATTTGAATGGTGAGAAGGAGAAGGAAGAGGGAAGCTCGTGAGCTTGTATTTTTCTTTGCTTTTGGTTAATGTTGTTGTTGTTATTGTTGTTTCTGTTGGTTGCTAGCGGTAAAAGCGGCAAATTCCCTGTATGTTTATTATTATTATTGTTGTTGTTGTTGCTGTTGCTGTTGTTGCTGACTGGTATGAAATTTAAATATGAGATGGCCAAAAGGCTTTTACAATATTAAGTAAATTGCTTGTGAAGTTTGGCAAATCGATTTGCAAACGAAATTATTGAAATTCCCGACAAGCCGCAAATTTCAATTGATATTTTAATTGCGTTTTCCGTTACCGCTCAATTTTTGTTGTGTGTGTTGAACAACGACCAAGATTAGTTCCACAAGCAGCTGTGTGAACAGCTTAAGATCCACTTGACACTTGTGGACTTCAAGCTCAGCGTTGAGGATCGAAATTAGAGTGTTCGGATCCCAAGACTTTAGTTTGTGCGCAACGCTTTAAGGCGAAGGTTCTTAAGGTCTTTAAATCATGTTTGGTGAAAATGTTCATGCTGTCAGAATTATTTATGGATATTTAAACCTTGTGCTCAGCTTATGGAATAAATCGCGCAGTAAGCATTTAATTGCTCTTTTACTGGACCCGAATAAAAAGCAAGTAAGTGCAGATCTAGGATCTAGAGTAGTTATGTGATTGGGATGACATCATTGCGAGAATTGGACCTTGCACTTGTTTTTCGCCTTGTTTAGAGGCTTGTTTTTAAAGTCGTACCCTGACCTTGCACATGAGACTCGTTTCATATTACTGGGGGATGGAGCGAGTCGTGAATCATGAATACAGATCAGGCGATGCTTTGGCACTTCAATTGCTTAAGCGCAGAGAAAACATCCATCCACCATTCCCCCCATTTCCCAGGCAGGAACATTAACAGGAGCTCCTCCTGCCCCATGGCTTGCCTAGAGAGGCTTTTAGCACAGCTCTGCTGTGAAGGCAAACAATAAATTCATTGTGGCCAAAGTGAAATCAGGCTCAGCTCTCTTGAAAGCCACTTCATCGCCCGCCTTCTCCTCCTCCTTCCTGCTGTCCCCCTGTCCTCCTGCCATCTTCAAACACTTGAGACGTCGACGGCAGTTAATGCTTAGCAAGTGGCAAGGCTCAGACCTGTGAATCAGACGGCGAACGAAAGTAAAATGTTAATCAAGCTGATTGAGTTGTCGAGCCAAATGGAGGTCTAATTTTAGGCGCTAAAGGCTTTCTGCAGATCCTTGCTGCAACAACAGCAAACAACAAGGGTGCAGAACAACAACAAGAACAACAACAATAAACAAACAAATGGAATTGAGAAAAGCGAAAGCAGAAAGTAGAAAGTAGAAAGTAGAAAACACAAACGCTTATTAACATTTCCATTGAAGCATAAAAGCCAAACATTCGAGAGGGAAGGGAAAACAGATGAAAATGAAGGCTCAAGGTGCAAAAACCGACAATAAATATGCGTTAACTTCTAATAGAGACAGTGGCCCAAAAACCAAGGGGAAACAAGGGGCAAGGGGTGAATGCAGAGTGAAGCGTGTGCAAAAACATGCAAATCCCCAAACAAACAATTTTAGCCAAGGGTATAAACGGAAGACAGGGAGAGAGCTCTTAAGTGGCAGTCTGATGAAGATGCCTGGCGAAAAAGAAGAAAAAAAATCGATGCGGTGACATAAAGATGAAAGCTCGAAAAAGGGCTGGAAAACACACATAAGCATACAGATGTATCGCAGGGGGAACGTGTGACTGTCGTTATTGTTTTTATTTTTAATAAAAAAAGCCAAAGACAGACAGCTACTTGGCCAAGGCAAGAGAGGAGGCAAGGGGCAGGAAGTACAGCTGTTGACACAGTGCAGGATACGGCTTCAAATGGATGCACAGCGGGAAGTACTGAGATGGGGGGAAAACCAGCGATTAGCTTACCAAAGTTCTCACTCTCTCGCTCTCTTTTTATCTCTACCTCAATCTCGCTGCGATCATTTCTGTGTTGATAAGGATAACAGTCCCAGGCCATTCAAGTTGTCGACTGCAGCTCAGCTCCAGCAATGAAATTTATGCGCAAAAAAAACATAAAAACAATACAAGACACGAGTCGCTTCGAGTTGAGTTGAGTCGTGGAACAGGGACAGAACATGGACACGTATGTTTATCCCGCAGCTTGTTTCCGGGATATTCTTCCCTGTTTGAAATGCGCCTAAAAATATGCTATACACACTGTTCAAGTTGTTTACACAAGCATATAATGAGGAAGCAAGAAACGCGTCCAATCATTTTTCCATCTGTTGGCGGCCATATTGGTTTTCCTCGTCGTCCCTTCTTCCGCCCTTCCTTCTTTCCATCTTTAGACCTCCCCAGCATTTGTTTTTCTTTGCATAATCTTTGGTGCTTAATAATGTTTCAGCAAACGGAAAACGGCAAACGACATTTCAGCTGGCGACACGCAAACTTGCGGCTCGTGATGATTTCTTTTGCCCTCCCCCTGCTTTCTCCCCGCCTTCTCTTTTCTTCTCCTGCTCCTTTAATGTACCTTGTGACGTGTGCGGGAAAGTTTGTGTGTTGTTTTTATACCCTAGCTGAGGGCATAAGAATTTTGTCACTAAAGGTGTAACGCATTAAAAGAGGTGTGGCAAATTGCACAAAGTATTCTTTGGCAATATTCCTTTGACATGATTGTGCGTATTTCTCTACTAAAAGTTGTCGCCATGTTGTCAATCATTGACTGCTTAACAGAATCTCTTAATAACCCTTCAATAAAAAAATTAACTAGGCAAGTCGAAAGATTAACAACTGCTTGAAAGAGTATCGAATTTGTTTAGCTCATTTATTTATTTATAGATATGTTTTTGAACAGAACGAGCCAAGTCGATATCACCTAATCCGATTTTCTGTTTAACCATTTCAATTATGACGTATCTTAATCAATTTAACAAAATAAAACATTATCATATAACAACCAGTCGAAAATAAAGGTGTATAAAGAAATTATAGATTGAAATATATCTCAATCTATCTTAATCTATCTTCCCCAAGAGTATCAAATCTTCCACATGCCCAAAATAACAATTCTTACTTGTTTTATTTATTTTTTCTCTGTTTTTTTTTTCTCATCTTTTGCCTTTTGGGGGTTGCTGACTAAACGCACCATTAGTCTTTGGAAATAGCTTAGAGCGAAATTTACATTATTAAGCTTTCGGTGTTGGACGCGAATTGGACTTGGGGTCTCTCTCTCTCTCTAACGGAGGCTTTGCTTTTCCATTTCCGTCCACAGTCCTCAGCAATTTTGGGTCTGCCGCGATAACGGCACTAAGGGCACCGTTAATGCAGCGTTATTACAACGCAATGTCAATATTTATTTTTTGACAGTTTTCTGCAACTGTTTGACGACGGTTGGTACCAAAGGGAGGGGATGGGGGTTGCAGGGGTAGCGTCATGAAAATTAAATAATATTGGCAACCCTAAATAAGCTGTGAGGGCTTCGACACTCTAATTGGGGCACGCTAAATGGTTGAGTAAATGTTGTTGGCCCACCATTAAAATGGCACGGGGGCAATAGGTCAGAATTAAAGTGCTTGCAATTACCAATCGACTTTAAATCACTTTTATTCATCATCTCTTTTTTGTATCTTCTTCTTGCAGGTATGTACATGAATCACAATCATACTCCCACATAGATCTGAACTCAATTCACGTAAGTTTTTATGAGCAATAACAAAACGACAACAACATGCAACCACAATTATCTAATGCGAGATCAAGACTTTCACTTTCTCAAAGATTAACGACAAGTTAACTGGGTACAAGGTAATTGCAATACAATAGCCCCAGATCAGCTGGGGAACATCATCAGAGCGAGAGTCACCAGATAATCTTAATGCAAGCAATTAGAGTTCGTCGTGAACCAAAAGAAGATGCGCATTTTTGGTTTAATTGTAGAAAGCGAACAACAAAAGGCAACAACAAAAGAGTCAAACAATTAGCAATTGTTGTTCATCTGTCAGTCGAGAAAATATGATTTAGGCGCACAATAGACAATTCTGTCTGATTATTAAACCATCAGATGGAGCAGCAAATAGAATGGCAACAGCAAGAAAAGCCTCACAAGCCACAATCGACGCCAAAGACTAATTAATCATTTGGCCAAGTCTCGCCAAAGACTTGCGAATGGTCTTGGGAGGGTTTGGAGTCCATCGCTTGGCCCCTTAAATGGAAATTAAATTGCACTGCACTTAACGATGGACGTTGATGGCCGTTAATTCTCATAAATGAATCAACTGGGTTCTAATCGAATTGAATGAAATCGAATCGAATTTAATGAAAATGAGCAAAAGATGCAGATAACTAAATAAGTAAATTAGGTTCATTTGCAGTTTGTGAGTTAAATTCGTATACAAAATAAGAGAAGCTCCACAACAGCTGCATAAATTAAAGCAAGTACTCACTTTTGATTCCCGGAAAGAAATATCAAAAATCTACGACGTCTCCAGTTGTTTATACGATGGGTTCGCAGAGCGCCTGCGAATAACTCAATCAATCAGTTCGCTTATAAATTTGAGTGCCATAAAGAGCCAGATGAGTAGACGTTCGAGAAGCAAAACGAAAACAAAAACAAAAAACAACCGAGCAGAACAGAACAGAGCAGAAACAGAAACAGAACCGAAACCAAAAGCATTTAAACAAGCCATAAAAATCGAGCAACCGCAAACGCAAAACAAACAAAACGCAAACGAGAAATTGTGCTAAATTTTATTTTATTTATTTATTTTGTTGCCCGCTCGATGTTGCCACAGTTGCTGCTGCAGAACAAATCGCGGCCAAGAAGTGTGAGTTGAGAAATAATTCATCAAAGAGCCAAATTTGTGAGATATTAATCAGTGCTCGGGTCCAGCACACAGCACACATGTGGCAACTGTCGAGTGTCGATAGTCGAGTGTTGGCCATGCCAAAGTCAATTTTTGTTGGCGGCGCATTTCAAAGCGACCCCCAACCCAACCACAGCAAAGATCCTCCGTCCCCTCATCCTCAACTGTCTGTCGATATGTCTTTTGTTTATGCTCGTAGTTCAAATCAAATTCGCAGAGGCGTTTGCTCAGACTCAACCCACGCAAGTTTACATGGGGCAGCACTTGGAAACAATTAAAGGCATTTGACATTATTTTGTTAATGGTCTCTGTGATTCTTTGTCGTGTGTGTGTTGACAAGAATTTTGTTTTGGCTTTCGGTCATTAACCATATTTAGAGGCAATAAAGTTGTCAATTTGGCCGACACCATCGACTCTGCGGTTCATAGGTAGAGGCCAGAGTGAAAGGCAATCAGTTGGTCAGGTAGTTGACATGCTTTCGACAAGCAGACTGAGAATTGAGAGACGAGAAATTAGAAACAAACATATGTATGCTGAGACCATCATTTGACAAGCAATCAAAGTGTACAATAAAAGCTGTGAAACGTGAGACAGAGGAGAGTTGAGAATGATATATGGGACATCAAAAGAGCTGCGAGTTGAGTTATCCGATTGCCAGTTAATTTGCATAGCTGTAGATGATAGCCAGATTTGACACTAAATAGGACGTGTGAAAGATGACTGAAGTATTAACAACATTTATGGCTCGTTGTTTCAACCAGGAAATGTCAACAGCCAGTTTCGAATCAACTGCCACTTCAAGTCAACGAGGTAGTGGGTGGGTCAGTTATCGTTATCTAACAGCTGGCAAGCATTCGAAATTGAAATCAATTTACTGCATTATTTCCATATCGAAAATGTTGCCAATAACTTTTCACCTGCAGCGCCGAAAAAAGAGCTGAAATGAAAAATACCGAACCGTAAAATAAAATCAAACTATTGATTTGCGCCAACAACCAACAACCAAATATGACCAGCGGGTGATTGCATAAAAAATCAAGTGCAAAACCAACAGCAGCAACAACAAAAAAACCGAAAACGATAAAAAGAAATAATAATAATAGAGCACAGAGTGACGGCATATGAAAGTGAAATAGAAAAAATAATGGACGAAAAACTGAAAGTGCCGCCCGCCGTTGATCGTCGGTCGAACTGACCATTTAAGGTGGGGCATCGAATTGAACACAAACTGTTACAGGGAAGCAATTAAAAGCCAGCCATTAACTACAGTAAACATTCACGAGACGACAGTTGATAATGGATATAAGACAAACGACAATCGACAATCGACAGACAAGAGACAATTCAAGGTCTTGCCAATGGAAATGCATTAAACGCTTGAAATGCCCGGCAAGCTGTCAGATGAGGCAACAACTAAAATAACAACAACAGAAAAAGTCAAATCAAAAGCAATCAAATTGACAAAACGTCAGTGTAATAAAGCGTTGATAAACCGCAGCAGCAAAAAACGGCAGAGAAACAATCGTCCAATCGAACTGAGAGACGGACCAAGGGGAGAAATTGATTAGCCAGAGACAGAGAGGAAGAACAAGGCAGAAACTGAGACATAGAAGGAGACGACAATCAGCGAAAACCACGAAAACCAAACTGAACCATGCGCATGCGCAGCAAAAGTGGTTAGTCCAGACTCGGAGTAGAGCCTGGTCAGGTCAGGTTTGGTCTGGGCTGGTCCAGTAAATTGCACACGACTCACGATGCGTTGCAGGCAATGAAGTTGGAGCTGGAGTTGAAGAGGAAGACGAAGGAGGGGGCATACATTGTGGCATTCAGACACGTTTGTGGCGGCGGCAGCGCTGCCCAAGCAATTTACAATTTAATAGCGCGCCACAAAATCGAACGATCGACTTGGATCGATCCAAGATCGAGGCATCGATAAAAGAAGTTAAAATGAAAAGCGAAGAAATGTGAGCAGAGTGAGGTTAGTAAGCGATCTGATTAGTAGAGTCGCTCTCTGTCTCTCTGTCTGTCTGAGTTCTCTCTTTATAGTTGAGCCTGCAAGTTGAAAACAAAGTACGTTTGAGGCATCAATTAGAACTTGTTGGAATCTAATTACAATCAACCTTTAGATACTTGCTTGTCTTGGCTTTAAATTTGTCCATCTAGATGATCATTAACTGGTCTTTGGTCAAATTGTACTTGCAAGTTTTCTAATCTGCGGCCCAAGTAATTTTCATTTCAACTGCCGCTCGATGCGCCTGCCTCAATCTCCCCATGAGTTACATGAGGCAGAGCCAAAGGCCATTTGCGGTCAGCTAATGTCAGTTGGCCTAGCCTCCACTTGCACTCCCTCCATCTCTACTTCCATCTCCACAATAATGCGCTCTCAGCTTGGATTCGACTTCATTCTAGCCGGCTTGGCTTATATACTCGTATTGTATCGTACATACGAGCACTCGTATTGTGGCCCATGTTGACTTTTCATTTCCTTTTTCTCATCAGTTGATTGTTCAAATTGTTGATGGTACTCTTCGCTTTGCATTGCTTGGCTTTGTTGTTGGCATAGCAGCTGCTTTGCAAGATGCGAGATGCCGCATGCCACATGCCGCATGAAGATGCCGATGTCTATGCCGATGCCCAAGTCTTTACACCGGACCCGGAGCTCAAGCTCAAGCTCGATCTCAAGCTGAAACTGAAGCCGCAGCTGAGACTATAGTTTTTCTTTCGGCCTATTCGCTGTGCTTATTTATGTGCGCGACCTTATAAGGCGAAATAGCTAAAGAGCAGGCACCACGACTGCATCGCGTTCTCGGCCCGGTCCCAGTTGCCGCTTTTGGCCATATTTAATTTTTAGTGGAGCCCGGCCAAACAGTCGAGTCTGGGATTGGCACAAGTACACACGATTTGGACCCTGGACGCTTCTTTGCGCCTTTGGGCCAAACGTTTTTGGTTACAAAGTGATTGCTTTTTATTGCTGTTGTTCTTGTTGCTATTGTTGTTGCTATTGTTGTTGTGTTGTAGTTGTAGTTGTCGCTGCTTGTTCTTTGTGTTGTAGTTGGCTCATAATTTGTGTTGGCTGTTTAGACATGCGTAATTTTCAGCTCTATTTTTGGGCAGCTTTTTATGGCCTATACCCTATTTGGGGCGGGTTCGCATGAATGTGTTGCTAACGCGAGGCCAATTTTAATGCTCTGGGGAAGTCGCTTTTGATAGTCGCAACACAGCTAAAGTTTGCTAGACCCTGTACTTGAAAAGTAAGAAGGGTCTATTAGGTTTGTCAGAATAAAAGTGCGTGAGAGGCAGAAGTTGGTGTTACAGATCTTAAAAACAAAACGAAATTAAAGAGCAAGAGCTGGAACTAGAAGCTACATTTTATGCACAAGTAAACATTATGTTCTGAAATTCATGATTCATGTTTCGAATCACATCGATCATATCGAAGGACAACTTTCACAAATAAGTTATTAAGAAACCCTCTCAAGTCATTTATCGTAGTTGCAACTAGTTTCGACTGTTCTTCATTAACCCATTCGAAAAAGCACTTAGCTCTCAGTATATACATAACATACTCGTACATCACATCTATCCAAAATGCCCAAAAGCTCCAAACTTAACCAGCAGCCAAGGGGTTTGACAGCAGCCTTCCTGCTTAGCCGGGCTAATGAGTTAAAGTTGCTCTTACTGCCAAGTCGGAGACTAATGTTCTAATTAACCATATGCTACATCATTAACTGCAGGCGGAACGACTTGACGGACCCGGTTCGAGACCCGGACTCAGACACGAACTTCAATTTGGAGTTGTAGCCAAGGAAAGGCAAAAGGGGGTTGAGGCAAGGCAAGGCGAGAGGAGTCCGTCGCCAGGTTCCTTCTGCGAAAATTGCGAATCATTCTTCATGCTGTCAAAATGTCTGACAGCTAATCAGCAATAACTGTCATTTAGCAAATAGTTGCTCATATTTGCACTTAAGCAAATAACCAGAGTCCACACACACACACACATACAGGGACTTAGAGAGAGAGAGAGAGAGAAACTGACACTGACAGGGCCCCGTAATGGGCAATGGACAGACAGACAGACATCGTACTCTCAACTGGCAGCCGAGGGACAGCTGAGAAGCTATCGAGGGCCTCTCCCGTAATGTCTCATTGTAACACTTCCGTTAAAATCGCGTCGTCGTTGTCATTGTCGTCTAACTGTGACTCATGTCCATAACAGTCAATAAACATAAACATGGCTCGTACATGGGGCTAAATGAATGATGGACATTGAGTGGCTTTTGGTGCCACAGCCGCTGTTGATTCCACACTCGCTCTTGCTCTTCTCTTCTCTGCTTTCCTCTCTTTCTCATTCTACATCAGGAAACCCGACACAGGGGCCAAAACGGCGCTCTTGAGCTCTTGATGCTGATGGCCGGCCAAAGCGCATCATTAGCCCAAAAATAGACATCGTTGTCGTCGTTGCTCTGACTGAGGCTATAGTTGCTGCCCCTCTGTGCCCATTTCGATGATTTCCTAGGAAATGAGCTGCTTAAATGTTTAGCAAAACGGTAAAGCGGTGTACATTTCCAAGCAGGAGCTGCAGAGCCCAGAGCCATCAGAAACTAAAAAGCGCACTCTTCCAGCTATTAACCTTGATGTTGTTGCTCTTGACGCGCACACACAAAAACTGCACATGGGATCATCATCAGCCTTGGGCAGTGCCACAGACAGAGACAGAGATGGAGATGAAGACAGAGACAGAGCATCATCATCATCATCATCATTTTCATCCTCATGCATCTCACGAAAACCGCAAGGCAGAGACAAAGGTAACTGCCAGTTGAAAGTTCTCTGTATTTTCGGTGGAGTTTTGTGATATATGCGACGCACGCCGGCAACTGCAACGAGCAAATAGAAGAATGTGCAACAAAAAGTAACAAATAGTGTGGGGAATACGAGTCTAGTCGAGTTGTTGGCCCGTTGTGCCAAAAAGTATAAAAAAAATTTTAAAAAAAACTGGCACAGACACATATGTTGGCATTGTGTGTGGCATGGCGCAGTTGGTTTGAAGGATGCGCTACAGCAATTTGATGGCTTTCTATAATAGACCAGTTTGCAACACTGGCAGTTGTGCAACACTTCTTTCAAAAAATACACTGCCTACGTCGGTAAATCATTAGAAAACCTTAAGTTTATTCCCACATGTACAGAAAGTCGTTTTTCTAGAGACAAATGTAGAGAATAATTGGCTACTGAGAAAGTAAATTTTTTTTATTTAATTTTGTAATTTTTTTTATAAAAGTAAATTCTAATATTTCTTAATTTTGTTTTGTTCTAATTCCGAATTTACTCAATCATAAATTTATTACAAATACAATTTTCTAAAATGTGTGTTAAGCTCAAGTGGCCCAGTGTAGGGTATTCTCTGCAAACTGAAAGAACTCTCGCAGTTTATCTCAAGTCATACATCAGACTTGTGCTGAGAGTGGAACTATGGAAAAGGGAAACAGGGAAAATGGGAAATGGGCAGTGGGAGTGGGAGTGGAAAGGCAACTCACCCTGTTTAGTTATTCCGACTCCATTGATGGCACACGATGTCGACGCGATGGCAGCCGGAGATGCTGGAGATGCATCTGAGCTGAGTTTTGTGGCTGCCTTGGCAACGCTTAAGCTGCACCGCATGTGATTACCCAGCAGTTAGTCTTGCAGCATCTGCAGCAGTGGCGTCAGTGCATCAACATCAGCATACACTGCCCCCTTCTCTCTCTTTCTCTCTCTTTCTCACTGTCAGTGTCAGTGTGTCTTTTTCACTCGCAGTTGGTTGTTATAAGCTGCTAAATTGCCGCTGTGCAGCAAATAGAATTTTAAACCTGCCTCGCCTCCAGAGTCTGCCTCAATCTCTGCTCCGTCTGTTGATTGACCTTAAAGCTTGAACCGGCGACTCCACATGACCACGACCAAGTAACTGTACCCTGGAATAGCACAGCACAGCACTTGAACTGGCAGTGGCTATAAGTTGAGTGGAGTGGAGAGGAGCCTAGCTTAGTTGCCTCGTCATGCCGCGCTTTAATTCACTTATAATTCCTGGCCAGGTAATGGCTCCCCCGACCCCCAACCTCTTTTACGCATTGCTCGACTCGCATTTCACTTGCTGCATTCCCTGCTCCTCCCCTCGACTTCCTTCCCATCAGGATTTGCGTGCATATTTGTCTACGTTGTGGGAAAATAATATTTTCATTGATGATTTCATGCAAAGCAAAGCAACTCAAAATTGTGGCTCACAGTTTTGCCACAAAATCTGTTAATTTAAGAGATGAATTCTCATAGAAGCTGATCCAAATATTGAGTTGACCTTTAGGCTATTGTTTGCATAATGCCCTCATTAAAATGATAATCCCGCTTTGAATCTTTATGGAACTGTTTCATCACCATTAATAACTATTCCATACTATAATTAATTGTTTAGTTGATGTTCAATATTTATGATTTGCACGCTTAAAATGTTAAAAGATTCCGTCATTGATTTATGAGCAAAAAAAGAATATTCAAAAGAATCAAAAGCTGAAATAAAACCCTCAGAAAATGCTATTTTTTCAACAAGCTGTCGTATCAAAATAAGCAGAGAATAACGAATCGTATTAAGAATTATTCACCATCAGTATTTAAAATGTCAAAAGTGCCCCCACACTCTCGACACAACAACAACAGAAACGTGAAATATGTTGAATCTGCATGGTACATGAAATGTGTGTTTTTTTCTTTGTTCATGTTTTGTTGTTTATGATTGATCGTTGCTTAAAGAGCAACTTAAGCAAAAGAGAGAGACAGACCCCGTTTAGGGTGGGGCAACAACTACATAGGGTTAAACAGTTACACATGGGTATCAGCTGGCCCAGAACCAGCAGCTTGTCGAGAGGGTCGAAAGAGAGAGGGAGAGGGTAGTGCAATGTCAGAAAGAATTATTATTAATTCGGGGTTGGGTTCCATATGAGAACTTGGCATTCAAATTGCTGTAAAAGTGACAGTCGCCCTCTGCATGTGTGTGTGTGTGTGTGTGCTTTTATTGCTGTTGTTCGCTGTCATGATCGATGTTGTTCCAGAAATGATGCTGCACTTTATACCTCATGATGTTGACATTACACACAATTCCGAACATCGAATGCATTTTTGCGCTTGACTTGTGATCCAAACGAAAAAGAAAAAAACGAATATATAAAGCGAATTTTTGATTTATGTTTTGCGAGTGAGGTTAATTAACACCCCATCGAAAGAACGACGATCATTGGCGCGCAAAGCGAAGTTTGGCTCGTTTCAAGTGTTGTTAAGTGTCAAAAGTGACAGATCGCTTTGTAAGGCGTTGCCACATCGCGCGTCGCCTCAAAGGGAGGCCGCCGCAACGAATTGTAATCCGATGAAGTGTTCAAAATTGTTGACGTCCCTTGACAGACTTCTTCATTCTCCACTTCTTACTCTTCTCTCGCTTAAGATGAATTCCTTGATTGCTTTGCCAAAAAGTTTTTAAATGCCCCAAAAAAAAAATTAAGTTGATTCTCCATCTTCTTCGCCACTTCTTCTTCTTCTTCATCTTGTGCGTTTGTGTGTGAAATTTAATTAAAAAATTCTTTGCTATGCATAAATTTGCCTTTTGTTTCGAAAGGAAATGTGCGAAAGAGACAGAGGCAGAGAGAAAGAGCGTGAGCAATGGGGATAGATGCTGTTATTGTTTGTTGTCAGCAATAAAAATGTCATCACTGCTGAGTCCTTCGTCCATTTTGCATCTCATTCGCACACACACACACACACACACATTCACACAAATGACTGCATACTATTTTCATCGCATTATTTTACAATAACAACGAAAGAGAACCGCCAAGGCAAATGGCGAAAGTGTTGCCACACACAAACAAACAGGACCCTCACACACACACACACACACACACACACACACCCGCCCACACATTCGCATACACTGCGAACAATATAAATTAAATTAAAATGCTTTTCTTCTCTGGCTGCTTCTCTCGGTTTGACATTTCTCTCTGCTTAATTGCTTTGTTAATTAAATGTGTTAAGGCATATAAAAAGGATATGAAAGCGCGACAGACGTGCGCTTATGCAAAGGACATTAAGTTGATAACAACAACCATTCTGGGCTTACTAATATGAAATACATTTGTGCTGTAAGTTATCGTATAATTGCTGGAAAATGTAACTGAAAACTGAAAGGGAAAAACAAAGGAATAGACCATAACTAAATTGTATGTTAATTTCCCTTGGCAATGCAAATGAGCGGATAATATGAACTGATGATGGCCAGTGTTGTCCTTTACTTTTCAAAAGCATTGCCTTTCATCAACATCATTCCAAAATTGCACTTAATTACCACCGAATTGGCAATAAACCTCTTTTTATTATATTTTAAAAAATCATATCATAATGTTGAGTATCGTAAAATAAAAATAAAAATGAGAAAAAACCGCAAAAAAAATGAATAAATTGAATAGAAATACCAAAAGCAACTAGATTTTATGTGTACTGAGTAACAAGTAAAATATAACAATATATCTAGTGACCTTTATATTCCAAATCTGATTTTAATTAATTATATTTATAACCTTATATAAGCCAGGTATTTAGTGTGTCTAGGCCACTTCCACGAGTGGAAAAAAAGGTCTTTACTTCGTGGCGGTCTTTAGGTAAGCAATGAGATCGCTTCGAAAGCTGGGCTTTTTCAGGCCGGCAAAGATCATCTTGGTGCCGGGTATGTACCTCGTGGGATTCTCCAGATACTCGAATAGCGTGTCCTCATTCCACGTGATACCTTTGGCCTTATTCGCAGCTGTGTACGCAAATCCGGGTGCCTGGCCGGTCTGGCGACCAATAATTCCATGCAAGTTGGGTCCCATTTTGTGCTTGCCACCAGCTTCGATTGTGTGACACTGTGCACAGCGTTGCATGAACAGCTTTTTACCCCGCTCAACATCGCCAGCAGGAACAACGCCCATTGTCAAAGAATTCAAATGATTAGGGTCGTTTTCTTTATACAAAAATACAGTAATAGTTGTCGACACAATAAATTAAAAGTCAAATGTGGCAACGCCTATTCTGATCTGATCAACGAAATCTGGAACACTATAATATTAGAAATATCCGATACCTATCTAAGTCTCTAGTCGGATTCATAGTTATATAAGTTTTCAATGGTTTGCTCAATTCAAAACTCACTTTTTATCTCGAAATTGTTAAGAAATGCTTGTTAACAACACCGACAACATCCAACTGCAAGCAATTATACGCAGCTGCCTTTGTGGATGCTGTTGCTGTCTACGACTCACGTTTTGGGCAAAGTCAACTAAACTTTCAAGCCAAAATACCAACAAAAAAAAATAACAAATATAAATTAAGAAATATGCGAATATTCGCAGCCTGCACCCAAAAACAATAGCAAAGGCTGCAAAATATATGCCAAACTGTCAACACGAACACATGTGGCCCGACCCCTTGACAGCAGCAACAACAAAAAAAAAACACCAGCAGCAACTGTTGCTACTATTAGACAGCAACAACAAAAGAGGCAGAAAAACAGTAGCCGGTTCGGTGGAGCAATGGAGGCGTCTCTTGTTGCGGCAAAAGCGTTTAATGCAGGCAAATATTATGCCCCTAATGCGACTGCGCAGCGGCCGCAACATCAACGTGCCACTTGCAACCAGAGCTGTCATTTTAGCTAGTTTATAGCTAGACTAAGTTGTTCAGTAAAGACATAGTTTGCTAAGTAATCCGGCTAATTATTTAAACTATTATATTTTTTTATATTATCTTAATTTCATTTGATTTCACTATTTCACTATTCACCATTTAAGGAACTTAACATAAATTAAGTCCCGTCGAACATATATTGGAGTTTTTTAATTAAGATAATATGATGAAGCAATGTGTTAAGGCAAATGCCATTCATTTTTATAACTATTAAAGTATTTTTAGCTACTACTTTTTAGTATCAATTTAGCTATTCAACACAGGCAACACTGCTTGCAACTGCCACAGTCAACACACACCTCAGAAAGGCAAACACGCAGACAAACGGACAAACAGAGACACAATTGCAACTGCAACCACAAACGGCAACTTAATTAGGCATTCAGTCAAGCCTGTTGTGCTTTGTGTCTGTGTTTGTTGATGTTTGTTTTGTTGTTGTTGTTGTTGCTGTTGTTGATGGAACTGCGCAGGCGCCACACTTGTGAGCAAGCGAAATGTTAATTTGTAATTTTGCACATTTCTGTTTAGCTGTCTGACTGACGGATAAACAGACGGACGGGAGACTGACAGTTGTTGTTGATGAAGATGCCACGAGGGGGAAGCGAGTGAAAGAGAAAGAGAGAGACCCACAGTAAGCTCATCACATTAAGTGGCCATCAACATCTACCGAAAAGTGCAAAAAACTGGGCAATCTGGAAGAGTTTTGGGGCAACAAAGGGAACTACTTGTGTGGTGCGGTGGAGTTGGAGGCTGAAGGTTGGGTTGGGGGTGGTGGCAAAGGCAGCCAAGTGGAAACAGCCGCAGCAAAAGGAAACAGATGCAAAGTCAAAGCAGATGATGAATTGGCATGCAAAAAACTGTACTGAGGGAGAGCCACATAACAATCTATATATTAATAGAAAGAAAATCAACTGATGACTAATTCCCAGACCCACACTGAGAACCAAACTCGAGGCTCAAAATCCAAGACACGCACTACGCCCACTCGGCCAGAAGACGGCAGCAGCAACTGGCTGAGCCCCTGCCACGCCTCCATCTGCGAGCTGAGGAGGAGACACGGATTGGAGGGGCCACTGGCATGTTGCAAATTCTCAGACGTCAGCGGCATAACTCATTATTTAATGTCAAATCTGGTCGATAGTTGTTGTTGTCGTTGTCGTTGTTGTTGGGGCAAGTCGCTCGTGCGTGGCAAGTAGAAGGATCGATGGAGGGGCATCAACGACGAGCACTAAACAAATGTCAACAGTTTTGCAATGTAAAGTCAAAGACAGCAAATCGATGCAATGTGAGGCTGCTCAACTTATTCCCCTTTATTCCGCTCCTGCTTCTACTGAGGAGAACTAAGAGAGGAACCTCCACCTCTTCGTCGGCCTAATGACATTTACACGCATGCAAACACACATAAATCATTTGCGTTTGTCAGTTCTGACAGCAGCAGCCAGCACAAAAATAACAAAATAACAACCACACAAAAAAAGGTACAGGAACTGGGAACTCGCAACTGGGAATCCACGTCTCCCCCGCTCAAGGATAAGTGCCTACGACTAAAGAATATGCGAGAGAAAGAGATTGAGTGTAGACAATCGATTCGTATTGGTTAATCACTCATATTCATATTCATTTCTGAGTTGCGCTTTCAGTTTCTGATTTTCATTTTTTTGAGTTGGGCCATGCCAAATTTCATCCTCTTCGCTTCTTGTAACTTCTCCCTCTCCAATGCTAATGAGGTGAGTGCCGAATGCATTGGCCACGGTTTGTCGAAGTTCTTGGATTCATACGCCACCTGGAAATCCCTCCGCCAGATTCCTTTCAATTTGATTGCCACGGCGTGAGCGTGAACAAGTGAATAACAGTTTTTTATTGTTAGCTACAGTCGCACATCATTTCATTGCTAGCATTTCCCACCCAAATGCATAGATGATGTCGTAACGTAGAACAATGTTAAGTGAACTCCCTCCTGGTTGACATTTCGTCCTTACTAGACAATTGGGTGTATGTTAGTCTTGTGTCGCATGTAAATATCTTTATATGTCCAGGAATCCCTCATTTTGGGGCAAAGGGTATAAATTATGAAATGCCAAGGATTTATATTGCGTAAATGAGACGAGATGACATGAGACGAGCGCAGACTAAGCGGGGAAATCCTACTTTGTTTCCCTGCTCAACCCAACTCTTTGCCTGCACTGGCAGCTGCTGTCAATCTATAAGAAAAGTGTTGGAAAACAAGCTGGAAAAGCAAAGTTGAGCAAACATACAAACATCATTGTTGTTGCTGTTGTTATTGTGGCTGCAAGTCAACAACTGACACAATGCAAAATGTCAACGTCACTCACCGATCTCCTCCTGCAACCTTCGTCCTTCCTTCATCCGACACTCTACGCTCGCTTTAAATATGTACACAAAAATGTCTGCACACATGTGGCTTGCCCCTGTCCACCCACCTTTAAAGCCATTCCCCCTTCCTCCCTCGTTTGCCAACAATTTTTGTAATATTTTGCATATTTCTCTCTCAACGGGCAGCGCGCATTAAATTTCCACAAAAAAAAAACCACAACCCCGGCCAAGGACTGAAGGGGTTGTCATTGTGAAAGTGAAATGGGAGAAAGAGAGAAGGGGAGAAGGGGAGGAGACTATGACTCTAATGCTCAACACTCGGCCGCAAATGCTGCGGATTATGTTGGGCTTCCGGTTTCTGTTCTGGTCTCTGTTTCTATGGCTCTATTCTGTAGTCTCTGTGATCTGGCCAGGCCTAATGTCATTAGCCACAACTGTCAGCGCAGTCGTCGCCACATGTCTTCATAATTAAATGTACAATGGCAGTCGATAATACTTTACAAATTTAGCGATTATGACCACCCCTCTAGACGTAGACACAACCCCGCCCAACACAAACCAACCTCAATCCAGACTCACCCCACAGACGGCGCATCTAGTGAACACTCAATAAAAAATAATTAATTGCAGTTTTTGGCACAAACGATTTCTAGGAGCTGGCCATATGTTCACACCCCGTGTATGCAATTGGGTTTTCATAGTAGTAGTAGAGTTGCCACCCTGCCGCAACTATAGTGGCAACTATTGTGGAATAATGGCAGCTCGAGATATACACGATATGTTTATGGCGTTGACAAATAACGACATTTTTATGAAGCTACCAGAGGGTTTTCGGGGGTGGGTGGCAACTCTGATGCAGCTACCACAACAACAACAACAACAACAACTGGTAGTCCAACGGGCTGTGTCCCGTTATTGGCGTTGATAATGCAATTTAGAAGCCGTGGGTCTAATGACCTGTGCCTGAATGCCACGCGGAGAGGGAGCCAGAGGAAGCGACAAGGGCAAAGACAGGGACAGAAGCAGACAGAGACAAACTGACTGGCTGACTGACTGACAGACAATTTGATGTTGTTGTTGTTGTAGTCGGAGGGCTTAATGACTTTTTGCTTGATGCTATTGAACGCACAACTTCTTTCGCAACTTCCCCCTCGGCTTCCCTTTTCTCATTCTTCTTTATTATTATTATTATTATTATTATTTTCTTTGTTTCTTT
Source organism: Drosophila subquinaria (assembly GCA_037043405.1). Lineage (NCBI taxonomy): Eukaryota > Metazoa > Arthropoda > Insecta > Diptera > Drosophilidae > Drosophila > Drosophila subquinaria. The sequence goes on from JBAMBL010001936.1 coordinate 195,671, forward strand.
TTGTTATTTACTTTTATATTATTCTTTTTTTTTTTTTGGCAATTTTGCTTTGTTGTTGACCATTTAATGCCTCATAAACTTTTAATTTAACAAAAACGTCGTTACTTTTTCTATTGTTGTCGTCGGTGTCGCTGATGACTTCGTTGTTGGTTGTTGCTATTGCAGTTTGTTATTACTTTTATTGCGTAGTCTCTTTGCTGTCGGTCTTCCTTTCACGCTCTCCATTCTCAATTCGGGCTGTCAAAATGACAGTTGTTGAGGTAATTTTAAAAGTCTTGAATGAAATCTGAAGGAAGTTGAAATAGATCTTACAAATTTAACCTTTTAACATTTAGAATAATTTTCTTACAAATTCATTTATATGAAAATGAAAATTATAAAAAATTGTCACATTTTCTAACCATATGTTTAACCTTCTTTTACTTGCAGGTATGTAAATCAATTGTGTCTCAATTCCATATCGATCTGATAGTAAGTGAGTATTCTCACCTCAAATGTTATTCTTAGACATTCTGTAAAATATTCATAAAGTATTCCAAAGAAACATTCAGAACATTTCAAATTCAAACAAAAACAAATGGCAATAAATTGTCCAAATATTTGGACAATCACACGGGCTGACAGGGTCTCAATTCTCGGGGTCTCGGTCCTTGATCCGATGCAGGTACCAAGCGGATCCCGTGATGGCTATCATATCATTGTGAGCTCACTTCGTGGACAAATGATGGAAGTGAATGAAATGACAAAATGCCTGGAAATGCAGACGGCAAAGAGACAACAAAAGTGGCGGCTACTAAAAATAGACAAAGGCAGTCAGATCGGCGGGTGTTCGGGGAGTGAGGGGCCAAAGCAATGGAGACATAATAGACGCAATGAATTAGTCATTTATAGCACGTAGTTGGGAGAAGGAGAGAGAGAGGGACAGGGAGAAATGCGAGGGGTAATATGCGTGGGGTCTCAACTGGCATTGTAATAATTCGAATACTTATTGTGAGGCAGGCAGTGAAAAAGGGGTGCGAGTTTCGTACTCATGAGCATAAATTTAAGCACTGCAATTAATAATCATTTAGAAATGCAGACACAGCAACTTTTGCTGCTGCTGTTGTCAGTCAGGCAGTCGGCCAAGAATACTGCCAAAGCCGCCAGCCACTGGCCACTAATCCCCGGGACCGATGCTCCGGCTAAGATGGGACGCTTCCTCAACCCCAAAAGTTGTCATCGCAGCTGCTTGAGGTTTGCCCTGTGATATATGAGCACTGTCTACAACTCTATTTATGTATGTTCATGTGCGTTTTTGTGTGAGTGCGCCTTCTAATGCCGTATTTAGACCAAAAGGATTAGCACAAGATACAAATGTATCTTAGGCTAAACACTGGCTGCTCCAAATGAATTACCCAAAACTATACAAAAAATGTTAGAGACGGAAGTCGCTTTGGCTAGACATAACATACTAGCAACAATTAAGAAAGCCAAAGTTGTGGTATTACAGACCCAAGACCATGACGACATTTAACAGAGGGAGAGGTGTATGTGTATTCCAGTTACCTTTCCCTAAAACTGAGTACTGAACTCAAAGCGATAATAATTCGTTGTCGAAGGAGTTTTACATACTTTTAGCTTGCAGCGGTCTTCTTCTTCTCTGCTTTGCTTCCACATTTCTTGAACCCAACCAACACAAATTATGGGTTAACGTTGGACCTTGCCTCCGCCATCTCGTGTCTCTTGCCCCTTGGCGATACGGCAGAGACACGACAAAATCTTTTGGGCAAGCAGCCAAAAAAAAGAACACAATACGAATAAGAACAGGAAGAAGAACAAGAACTTGAAGGGCAGCCAGCATCCAAAACAGCTGCATGAATGAAACAATAGCCAAGACGAAGAGATAGAGAAAGAGGCAGAGGCAGAGAAAGACAAATACAACAGCAGTTTCGACTCAAAACGGGCTTCAAGTGCCCGGTTAGCCCAGTCAAGCTCCTTCTTTGGTCGGCCACTTAGAAGTTTCTTTTTTTATTATTGTCTGTGTGTGTGTTTTCGGTAGCCGCAGGAAAAGTGCATAACATGCTCCACGCTCATTTCCCCTTTGATGCCTTCCCCTCGAACTTAGCCCCAAATTGAGCCCAGTCCTAAGGCAAAGACAACTCAACTACTTTGCTTATACACTGCAATTTTTTTTGTGCTGCCGACGGGAGCAGCTCTGCAACAGATACAAACTACTTTCAATTTGTAATTTGTGGCCGTTGCGGTGCCTCGAGCGAAATGGTGGAGGAAGCTGGAGGAGCTTAGGCCATCGTCTAGGTGTGAAGGGTGCCATTTTGGGCTGCCCCTTCGCAGTTTTTAGTCAGTTCTGAAATTGAAAAATGTAAAATACTAATGAGTTTAGTGTTGAGAAAAGGAAAAACTGTTTACTACCCTCACATGACGCAGATAGATCTAAGTTTGAGTTCTTCTTTGTGTGATTAAATGCACTGAGATGGAAGTTAAATCTGGCATTTCAAAAGACTATGACTAAAGTATCATAATCTGGGCACGAAATCTGAATTCGGGAGCACAACAACAACATCAACAACAACCCTATTAAAGTCTACCTAAGTTGGGAGCAGCCGTTGCTCCCGGAGCCACTGCGTGCCCACCGCTGATATATTCCTTGGAATATTATACAAACTTGAATTAAATAAGTTTATCAGCTTATAAGATGTTAAATTATAATACATTATTTTTGTATTATTGTTTTATATACAATTGAACAACAGCTAAAAGTTTTGAAGTATGCATCCTTACTCCAAAGGTTGTTAACCTAAGACTATAGCTTAGTCTAGGACAGTCCAGAAATGGAACTAGAGGAAGCGAAACAACGAAGCGTCTAATGAAATATGCATGGCACTTCGAAGTGAAACGCCCCTCGATAAATCAGAATACAATACATATTAAGTGGCAGGCGGAACCAACCTTGACCTATGACCCAACCGGACGGAGCTGAATCAGTTGAATTGGAATTGAAGTTGGCACTCGGCAAGCGCAATCGCAATGGCTGTGAAATTGGCCCCAAGGCAAAGGGTTGCCGACGACTTTATGGATTTTAATTAATTTGCAAGCACTTCCATGCCAGGACCAAAGCATCCCATGCCATGCTATGCCATACCAGTTCCTTGTCCTTCTCGGCCGGCTGTAATAAGAAATTCAATTTCCGCTGCCTCATAATTATTTTCTTTCAATTTCAAAACAGACCCTGTCGCTTGAGCTCCATGAATTATAGCCGTCGGCTATGAGGCAGCCTTAAAGACCCGCCACCCACGCATATATTAGTCCCAGCCCTGGCCCTGGACCTGGTCTTGGCCAAGAAGAAGTGGCCCGACGACTGAGATTGGAATTGAGATTGGGACTGTGGAATGGGGCTTGGGGGATGTACTGAAATCCAGCTGCATAATTAGTGCGAGCCATGCAAAAACTATGTGCAGCATAAATAGTTTTTGGAGAATTTATGGAGTTGGCAACAAAACGAAAAAACAGCACGAAGCAAAGTGGAAGAAAAAAAGGAGAATGAAGAGAGGAAGGGACAGCGCAAAAAAAATGGGAAACAAAAGACAAAGACGACGCGACGTGGAATGAGAAAAAAAAAGTATCTAAACTAAGCGGCGGCGACTGTTGCGTGCATTGAATTTAAAATTAGCCAGTCGAGGCTGAGCAGAGGATGATGGAGGGGCAAGGGGAAGAAGAAGAGGAAGAGGAGTCGCGGGAGGGAACTGGGTACAAGACAGGCAGTCAAGCAGACAGTCACGGGGCGACGTCATATGATGATGACGCCGGCGATGAAGTCGGCGGATCCCGACGTGGATGTCAAGCGAAAACCGAAGAAATCTCGGCGGCAGCGCCTCCATGGAAAGCGTACTAAATCTGAGCAGCAGCGAGAATTGTGTTTTGCATAAAGATGCGACTCTGGAGAGAATGGGATTGTGTGTGCTGTATGTAGAATCTGTGCTGCAGACTCGGTTCTTGAAGACTCTTGACCGCGCTGACTGCGAATCACACGCGTAAATAATTTGTTAATTTTATGCAAATTTACAATCAGTGGAAAATCAATCGATGAAATCGGAGAAAAGCTGTTCATTGTCCAGTCATTGTCTTTGCGGTTTTCTTCGTTGAATCTCAATCTCAACCAGTTGACTGGACAGAGGAGGGAGGAGAGAGGAGAGAGGCAAATGAATGGTCAGTCGACACACTGCCCTTGCACTGTGCTTAATTGAGGGGAATTAATTATTTATTTAAATTGCCTGGCGCGACTTTCATTGCTTCCCTCTGTCTTTCGTCGCAGCCGCCTGGCAATTTGTGTCGGCAACGAGGCATTTTCAACCTTATTTGATAACATGCCCCAAACTCCCTCCTTTCCCCGTCTCCCCCTTCGAGCTGTGTGTGTTGTGTTTGCTGCACGCACGCGCAGAGATTTGAATGCGCTGCGATTTTTTGCGTGTGTTGCGAACATTTCTCTCGAGAATCGCGGCCAGGTCCAGCTCGGTAGGCACGCAATGGGCCAAGGACCCAACGAAGCGGTTCGCATCGGGGTCTTTTTTTTGTTGCCAAGTCCGCTTGTGTCTTGGCTTTTAATGTCGCATGTCAACGTTGTCATGTTGGCCATTTTTTTAGACATTCCTCGCAGCTGCTTTGCCATTTGCCCCGATGTCGTTGTCGTGGGCGTGGGCGTTGGCGCTTTTGTCGCTGATGAGCGAAAATGGCTTGTTTCGACTTGGCCCAGAGTGAGAAGGAGGAGAAGAAGGTTAGCTGAGACTGGGCCGGCTTATTTGCTTTAATTGCAATTGCAACACATGGTTAAGAGCTAGACACACTAAGAGTGAAAGCGGCGAAGAGGAAACAAGTTGTAGACAGAGACGAGTTGTCGTAATTTGCTTTGGATGCGTAGGTGTCGCCAGTCCGACGATCCTCCGCTTGCGTGTGCTGCACCCAACTCCAACAACAACTGATAAAACAACAACAACAACTGCAACAGCAATCAGACAAGTCAGGCCCAAGCCAAGGCTGCAGCATCTCTGCTATTGAGGTGCGGTGTTTGCATTGAATTAAGCAATTTATATGGCAAAGTGCCAAAGTGGCAAGGGACAGGGGGCAGGGGGAATGGAAAGGCAACTGGCGATGCCAAAGAAATAATATCACAAAAAATGAAATAACACTTCATTAGCAAAGGGGCAAGTGGCATTTGGGGTCTTCACTCGGCACATGCAACGGCTCTGCGACGTGGGCTGCTCTTTTTTTAACCCTGTACGAAGGGTATGACAAGTTTGAGATCAGCATTAATAGCCGAATCCATCTGTCGGTCTGTGTGCTGAAATGAGATCTAGAATCACCAAATGTGGTATAAGTCTCCTTACATGTGCAGGCAGATCAAATATCAATTCTAGTTTTGAATAATTTGGTATGATATAAAAGGAAGTACGGCTCTACCCTTAACATAATAAAGTCTCAAGATATTAGAGAATATATGCGCGTGCAGGGTATCTCTCAGTCGTGCCCTTGTTACTAGAGCGTGTTTACTTACTTTTTTTTATCGAAATAAAACATAAAACTGGCGAAAAAACTTACAGACTTTTAATGAGCTACCAGCCAAAGATGGTGTGAGAGATGCCCCCTGGAAGATGGAAGATGCGAGATGGTAGACTTGAGATTTGAGAGGCAATCATAAGAGCTTAAGATCGGTTTGATAATTTGCGGGCGTGGTCGACTGATCGACGCATCGATAAAAGCCCAGTCGAGACACTTTATGCTATGCCCTTAAGTATTTTTCAAGTTTATGATGGAATTGAAATCGAAAATAAAGAAAAACTAAATGAAGCTTTTCTATGTGGAATGTCGTGCCATTATTTTTGATGTCGAGCGACGTACGAAATTTGCTGGCCAAAAAGTCATTTGCCCAAGTCGTAACTCGCACAATGCAACCCACACACACACACACACACACACACCCACACACACAGACACATACATCCTTACACACACATATTCATACGGATGGCGACCCTTTTGCCAGAGTCGTAATCAAAAAGCACAATACAGCTTAAGGCAAACTATACAACATGATGAAGGAGGAGAGCAGGACGCAATAGAGAGAGACAGAGAAAGAGAGAGGGAGAGAGATAGAATTCTGGACTGTGGCAAGCAACGCAATTTCCCCGAAAAGCGTAGCCAAGAAAAGCCAGCGATTTTTTCTCTTTTAGCATCAGCTTATTGGCCCCTTCGGTTGCTGTTGTTGTTGCTGTTGCTAGCTTGGCTAAAACTGAGGCTGAGCCAAACAAGGCCTTTCCACTTTTGGAGGCACAGCAAATGCCAAACGGAAAATTGGCAAAGCCAGACAAAGACTAGGAAAACGGGTTGATCTTGGGTCGGTTGATTTCTTTGGTTCCTTGGTTTCTTGGTCGATTGGTCGGTTGTCTGTCTTGTAATTTAACAAGCAAACAGATTGCAATCGATTGTTGCTGGTGGTGCTGGTGGCTCTGGTGGTTCTGGTAGTTGGAACCGTTACAGCGACCCACGCGCTTCACATATTAGCGAAAATTGTAATAGATTTCACTTAATTTATTATAAACAAAACAGCCGCCGCAACGGTTCAATCAATTTTTCCAAATACATTTGTGTATTTTCTCTCTACTGCTTCTCTGTCTCTCTGTCTCTCTCCTTCTTTCCGTTTCTTTCTCTATGCAATTTAGCAGTCATTTGCCTGTCGCCATTCGGCGTGTCTCATAATTCTTGGCCATATTATTGTTGGACCGTCTTCAGTTCGCTTTTCAGAATTTCCACCTACGTGACGCCTTGAAGGAGACGCACAACATTCCAACGGTTACATTGGCCTCTCTCTTCCCCACTCCTCCTCCTCCGCTTCTTAACTTGTACTCTTTATGGTTTTTTAAGTTTTTCCCTCTACCGTTTCACTCGTAAGTGCTGTATTTATTTTAATTTTTATGTGCGTTCAACGCACAACAACAACAAAAACAATATAAAAAAAATTTTATTTTTCCTGTGCTGCGTTTTAATGTCGTTCAACTTTTTCAGTTGAGTTTTCATACCCTGTGGCCTAAGGGCACCAAGGGTATATTGACAATGTGCAAATATATGTAATGAGCATAAGCTACATTTCCATAGAGTCTATATAATTATATATGTTTTATGTGTGCTTTAGTTTGCGATTTAATAATATTTTTTAATGCTTAGGAGAGTAGGTAATAGAGTATCTTGTAGTCAAATACTTCCAACTAAGCGTACTGTTTATTTTTACACTTTTTTTTTTGGTACGTGCCTGGAAAGCTTGTGGCTGATGAGGCCGGAAAGTCGCTTTGGGCCGCCGAAAAGCATTTTGACCTTATCTATGCGTTGACTTGACTCTCTGAATCTGACTTCTCTGGCTTTTTTATGTGCCCCAACCACAAGCTTGTATGGAGCGCCATAAAATGACCTGAAGTTTCAATTTTAATGACAAGTCACTTACATGTGTAGCATGAAGGTTATCTACCGTGTAGAAGGCGAACATTAGCTCTAATTGGCCTGTAAGTGTACTTAACTGTTGTGGGAGAGTTGAGACAAGAAGGGGCCAACAGGCAGGAAAGTCTAAAGTCAATCTACGTTGCTGAATTAATATTTCTAAATTACTTTTTGTTATTATATCCTTGTTTGAAATTAACTATTGAAAAATATTACGATGTAAAATGTATAGAAAATAATGTCTAAATCTAAAATAAATGTAAAATACGATTTATATATTAATTGAAAAAATTGCATTTGCATTGCAACTGAAATCATTGAATAGGGAAACATAGGAAAATTATTAAATTTATTGTAAATGATTTTTATTTATTCAAAGTTATTTTAATTTCTAATGAACAAACATTTGTATAAAAAAGAAAAAATTTAATATTTGTGTGTTGTAAAGCAGATTTTTTGCAATGAAATGTAGATCGATATTGGAACCGATCTCGGTTCATCGACAATGAGAGGTCTGCCTGTCAGACGGAAAAACACTTTCCTTGGGTTCAATTTATTGACAATATTTTGTTACCAGCGCAGGGCAGGAGTTGCCTTACCAACATCGGCCCCATTATGGCCTTCTGTCCTTCCTTGATGGGGCTTCGTGCACATATCCTACATTTTCATTCTCATGTGCGTGCCCATTATGGGCTGCCAGATAGATAAACGAGCCATGTGGGTGTTGCTAGGTTCTGGAACTGAGTTCTCGAGATGGGAAAGGGAAATGGGAGGAGAAGAGGAGCGACCATCGCCGATGTGCGTGTTTTGTGCAAAGGATTTTTGTGGCGGCCAAGTTGTTGTTGTTGTCCCAAATTGGCGTGTGTGTGTGTGTGTGTGCCAAAACATCGCCGACATATTCGCATTGTGCTGTCGACGTCGAAGTGGAGGTAGAAGTGGGAAACAAAGCCGCCAAAATAGAAAATAGAAAAGAGAAGCCGAGGGAAAAAGAGGCAAGAAAAAACTATGAAAATGAAAACCTATATAATGGCCTTAGGTAGCTCGTTGGGTTCGTGGCGACAACGCGTACCAAGCACCTCCATTTGCCCCTCCTCTCGCTCGGCTGCATGCAACAAGAATGGCAAAGTCGTCTTATTACCGGAGCTGGAGCTCCAGCTGAAGCTGAAACCCAGAGCGGGCTGCGTGCGCTGCGACGGGGGCGAAAATTGCGTGTCTGCATATTGGAAATCGGTGAAAACGGGCAGGAAAAACTGTTATGGCCGCCTGCCTTTCCCATAGTACACACCTTTAGCTTTATTATCATTGTAGTCGTATCATTGTATCCAGCGGTATCGGCTGGCATTATCTATAGTTGGGCCATGGACTCTTTGCTCCCTAGTTTCCACAATTTTCAGTATTCAGTCTTTAGTTGGAGGCGTGGGCGCGATTCGTGTAATGAAGTTGACTTTGCAGCACATTTGATGGGAGAGAGAGAGGGAAGAGAGAAAGAGAGAGAGAGAGTGCTAGAGAAACTTTGCTCTAATGGTGTTTTAATGTGTGTTTGCAATTTGATGCATGTTGCAGTCCGCAAATTGCTTCAAATAGTTGCCCAAAGTTGTTTGTTGTGCAAAATAATTGGTGCCCCAAATTGGGTGTCTTTCTCCAACTGGAGTGTGTGTGTGTGGGTGTAATGGTTTCATGATTGGTTGCCCGCAGATTAGGGAACTTGTTAAGGAGTTTAAGTCTAAACTAAATGCCAACTAACTGATGTTTCTTTTCTTTACTTGCAGGTATGTAAACTGATAATCTTTTTCAACTCCAAACTAAACCTATTGCCAGTGAGTATTAGTCTCTTTTCCCTTCTTTATGAAAACAAACAGTTGGGCAACTTTATTAATTCCCAAATGGCATACGCACTAACATTCGAACTCGAATTCGCAATCACAATCCCCCAGTTGCAATTGGCAGCTGCGGGAGAGAACAACCTGTGCCCAACTAAGTAATGCAATCATATTAAAAAAGATTCTCATAGTCGTCGTACTTATACAGGGAAAAAGTGCTGCAATCTGCTAGAGACTGGAGTTTGCAGTCCGGGCATGTAATCAATGTAACTACAACTTGTTTGACAGCTCTTAGCATAAATACTTGACAACAACAAGAGCCTAGTTTCTCCAACTCTAACTTCTGAGCGGCGTTGACAGTCGGGGTGTACGGTGGGACAAGGTGTACAGTGGGACAAGCAAGCGACATAAACACAAAACCCTCGGAAAGGTTGAAATCAATACGAATGCGGCAGGTTGTGAGCTGGAGGAACATTTCTTACTTTGGCACATTTAACGAGTGTTTTGCGCACACTTGAGATACTGAGATACAGAGAGACAGAAACAGACACAAGCACAGAGATTCAGATACAATTGTATCTGTAGCTAGCAGAATGGAAGCATCATTATCATCATCAATATTATGATTATTGTTTTATATTCGTCGCTTCTCAACTTGATGCGCAACTTTAGAATCTAAGTCTGGCCAGAGACAGAAGGACAGACTTTTGTCTGTCTGTCTGTCTGCCCGTCTATCCTTTTGATCTTTTGTCTTTCTGTCGTCTTGTGTCCTTTGCAATTACAATTATATTTTATTTGCCCAAGTTGACACAAGAGACGACACAAAGCACGACTGGGCACAAGTTTCTCCTCTGTTTGTCTCTCTAATAGCCCTTTGAAAATCAATTACGACTGCGGTCATAACCGAGCAGCATCACGCTGTGAGACTCGTTCTCTCTCTGCCTCTCTCACGCTCCCTCTCATAATATTATGTCAATAATTTATTTAGTTTTTATTTTATCCATCGGATTGCCTTCTGCGAGCAGGGCACGTACAACGTCTGGACACATGTTCTAGCAGGAATTCTACATTGGAAATGACATCAATTCTCTGGCGAATCGCGACTAGAAACCATGCATTTTGCAGATGCTTTGGCGCAATTTGTTCAACGTTCGTTGTTCGATTCGATTCGGCCAGTTTATGACTTGTACTTGGCCACATTTGTAATTTGTAATCTTTCTATTGGCCGCCTCATGAAATTCCTCAATGTATTCGTTAAGTAATTTCCCAAGTCTTTAAAGCTGAGGCAAGAAGAATCTTAAAGGTAGTCAAGCTAGTTGCTTGGTTATATTTATAGGAAGCTCATCTCAAGCTGGGTCCCCATTTGTAGCTTCACAATGGCTCTAAAGTCAAAGAGGACAAAGAACGCAAAGGACTTGAAATATATAGTTGTGGGCATAAACATAAGCCCAACAACTGGGCAATATACATATAAACGTATATAGAAATGTTGGGCGTATAACAATACAGTTTCTCACATGAACCGCAGAATACCTACGTGGGGGTGTCAGACTGCAGATAAGAGTTAGGGGCACTCGCTAACCAGGCAAAGAAATTCCTCAAGTACCTATGTGACAGCTTTATGGGCAGTTTTCCTGGTCTGGGGGCGTTGTATACTCGTATGTACTTTACTATATGTGTGGCACAGTGTCACACAAATAAAGTATACTTACATCTTTCTCTCCCTCCCTTCATCTCTCTTTGTGCAATATTTCTTGGCGCGTGTTGCCTTTTTGTTGCCTACTTTGTTGCAACAATTGCTGGCATTTTGTGCAACAAAAATTGTCTGCCATTTGCTGGCCATATTTATGCGACAGACGTTCAGTTATCGCCATCAAATAATCCGAACATCCCCTCAAAAGTTTGCGAGCATAATTCACAACTCCTTCTCTCTGCCGACAGTTAGCACATAAAATATATTTAATTAAAATTGGAGTCGTAAATAAATGGAAATTTCCAGCGGGTCCTTCGTCAACTGACCCCGAGACACAGTTGAAAATTGCTTTGCTCATTTCTCGTTTGTCGTTTGTCGCTGACCTCTTGACCAGTTGCCGAGCCGCATCTTTCAGTTCATTTCTGGCCCCGGCTTTGACCGCAGTTTTCCATAAGAAAAATACTCGAATATATATTTTCATTCTTACTCATGGCAGACCGCAAAGCAGACCGAAAACCAGTTTCTTCTCTACAACAATAGCAACAGAGCATTTAACATGTAACCCCTTCTCCATCTCTCTCTCTTCCACTCTCTCTCCTTCTCTTTCATGCACCGTCTGCCTGCTTGTCTATAAGCTTCAATATCCATAAATGTCCAATGTTGCCGTTGCTGCTGTTGCTCATGACTTTGGCTGGTTACTTGCTATAGTGTCTTTCTTTCAGTCTTCTTTTCTTTTCTTTACTTTCCTGTTCTGTTTTGTTGCTTTGTTCGGTGTCCAGTTGTGAGCTTGAGTTGCCGTTTTCGTCTTCTGGCTTCAAGATTTTTATCGGTTTCTACTTAAGTGATTGTCAGTCAGTCATTGCCAGCAAAGTCCAGCAAAGGTCCGTTTCTGTCTCTCTGTCTGTCTCTGTGTTGGCCTGGCAACTTGGCTGATGCTTTGCAGGTTCTGCTGCTTTTGGCAGCAATTTATTTAAGGCCTTGTATGATATGCCTAGTTGCCATTTACCCCGTCAATACCTTATTAAAACCTTTAGCTCGTTTGGGGATCAACATCGTTGCAAAAGGCAATGCCGCTGATAAGGCCATGCCGCTTCCCCTGTCGATAAGCTGAAAGATCGCCTCGCTCTCGCTGTATTTGGCTGTGATGATGCTGGCCTGATGCTTTTATGGCCATGTATGTATGTATGTATAGTATGTACTGGCTGCCAAAGAACCGATGAGCAGTTTAATTAGGTTTCAGCCAAGTGTGAGAAGAGCTCTTGCCGCTTTCGTCAGGCGCAAACTGAAATCGTGGAAGCGTGTGTAAAGTGCACGTTGCTTGCAAAACTGCAAGAATTTGTCAAGTGCCAACAAACACACACACACACACACCCATACACACAGAGAGACGAGCATAAAACCCTCTTAAAACTCACACATTCAGCGCACTTGAAGCTCGCTCGTTCACATTGCGTATACGCCCCCCATTGCAACGTTGCTTTGCACTATTTATGCGCATTTTTCATGCGAACCTTTCGTTATGTGAGCTCTCTCGCTCTCTTTACGCTTTTACTATTTTTTATTTATAATTTTATTTAATTTTCTTTCGTTGCTGAGGTCCTTTTGGACCCAGACTCCTCCACTGTGTGTGTGTTAATTCTATTGAAACGCTGTCAAGCTCGCAACCAAAACCAACGCATGAAACACCCAGTGAAGTGGCAATGTATGTGTGTGCTTGTGTGTGCACAGACACAGATACAGATGAAAAGGCAAAAGGGCCCTACCGCTAAAAGTGAGCAAAAATTGCACAGGAAACACATGCGTACTAGTTTTTCAAATTAGTTTTAGTTTTTTCTGGACCAAAAAGTAAAAGAAATAAGAAATTTGTAATATTGTATGTTTATGTATGTACATATGTATGTATGTGAGTGTGTATTTTATAAATGGCAAACCAAAAGCAAAAGCAGCAGCCACAGAAACAACCGCACTCGACTTGAAATTCTTTTGCCACATTTGGCAAATTAGAATTTACGCTCCTTTGTTGTGCTTGCGTGTGTGTATGTTTGTGTGTGTATATATCTGTATGTGTCTGTGGTTTGCTTTTTTGTCATTCACTCACTTTTATTTCTATTTTGTGGACAAATAGCAGTTGGTTTGTTAGTTATTCTCGTATTCTCGCACTCGCACTCGCAATATGCAAATATATTTTGATTAATTTAATTAAATTTTCGTTGGCTGGAATTTAGCCTACTTTAGAGCGTTTATATTCAGCAACAATTCTCAACTGGCTTTGGCCTTAATGGTATTTACTACTTTACTGCTCACAGTTTTGGCTTTGAGGGTTGCCTCTAAGGCAATCCACACATGATCTTTCTGAACAAGGACGAGCTGGAGGGGTGTGAAGAACTTTAGCCATTTACATGTAAACTTTCATTCATGTTACATAAAAAGTTTCCATCTCTCCTCTCTTTCTCTTTCTCTCTCTTCTCTCCCGCATCTTTTCTCTGTGTTCTTTGCCAAGCTGTAAAATTTTTGTGGCTGAAACTTTTCGGCACTGCAGCTCACAAAAAACTAAATTAGTAAATTATAAGCCGCTCAAAATTAATTGCAAAAAAATATTTACACACACGCGCAGCCCTCGAAACTTGCAACAGCAGAGGCAGAGGCGGGGGCGGAGTCTGAGGCAGCTGCTGCCAAAATGGAGTTTTAAAATTCTTGCACACACAGAACGTATGGCAAGGAAGAAGGAGGAAACGGAGGAAGCGGAGAACTGTAGCAAGTGCAGCAAACTGCATGAAAAGTAACGCAAAGTAGTTCGAGTGGGGAAAATGGGAAATGGTGGAAATGAGGAAATGTCTGGTGGCTGGTGGCAGATAGTTTGTTGTATTTACAACGCAAACCACTTGAAAAAATATTTTTTAATTAAATTACAAAATTGCTAAAGAGTTGGCTGCTTTTGGTTGTTGAATGTGTTGCAAGTTGGCAGTAACTAAGAGTGTTCCAAATGCCGCAAGGCAGCACAAAAATGTTTAGCAATGAGTCAGAGTCGAATTGCACATTTGATTACACTAACTACACTGGTCAGCAAAGTTGGAACTAAGAGGTTTGAAGCTGTCTCTTGATGCTCTTTCTAATGGTAAAGTCATCATCAGACCATAAATAAGCAATTGGCGACTGTCATCATCTGCTGCTGCCCCCTAATGCAAATAGTACTTTGTGTGGCAAGTAACTGTAAACAGCAGCAACTGATCCAACGCCCAGCGAATGCAGCTGCCGTCAAATGTTTATTTTAATAACTTCTTTGGCGCTTGCCATTCGCCGTGTAAATTTAAGTAACCCAGCAAAAGTCGAGCTCGACTTTTTGCTTTCTTTTACTCTCACTATCTCTATCTCTCTTTCTCTCTCTTTTTCTTTCTTGTCGACTTTTGTCGTTGTCATCGCCTTGCACCACCCGTTGCTTGGCTTCAACAGCTGCCAGGTCCCAGTTTTGCAGTTTCCCGATCTGCCAGCTTCCTTGCCAGTCCCCTCTCCCGCCTCCAGTGGGGCACACAAATTCGTGCTAGTGACGCCATTCTGCAGTGCACGGGTGCGGAAAATGTAGGTGAATGCACCGCACTGCAGGAGGCAACCTGGGGGCGGACTTGGCACCACCCAGCGGGTTTTTTTTTTGTTTCTTTTTGTCCGCCAGCTGCACCATTTTCTATTATTTGTGGCCACTTTTTAGCACGGGCGTTGACTTTGCCACAGCACTGTAAACAGCTAAGCCAAACAACTTGTGAATGACTGCAAAACTTCATTGAGAAAACTATACATAATTCTGCATTGGAAGTTGTATTGGTTCATTAATTCATTAAATATTCGATGGATGCTGCCTCAGGCTGTCGCTGTCAAATTATCATTGACACTTTTGTTATTTATTATTGTCATTCATTTATGTTATTTGTAGCTGTCTAATTTGCATATCTACAAACTGACAAATATTCGATAATTAGCATTTGATTATAATAACATATTAAATACAATTTTTTGACTGCCCATTTTTCAACTCTGGAGTCTGAATGTTGTGAAAAGTAAACAAAAGTGCAGTCAGTTACAGATGCAGAGTGTAGCCCACATCCGACAGAGTGAACATGAAACATAAAACATTAAAATTAACAACAACAACAACAACAGTAACAATAACATGCCTTTGGCTTTGTTTCTGTTTCTGTGTCTGTTGCGAGAGTATTGCCCGGAGTTATTGTTGTTATCTTTATATGTGTGCCACATGCATTTTGTTTATAAATATTTCATTTTGTGGCAAACAATGCGATTGCGACTGCGACTACGACTAAAACAACGCGAGGCACTTCCGCATTTTAGCTGAGACCCCATCCCCTTTCCCCCTCCCTTCCATTCCCCCCTCCTAGACTGCAGTCATGAATGTGCTGCAGACACTTCCGCGTACTGTGTGCAACTGTGCGGCAGTAAGTCAACGGCGGAGCTGACGACTTGCACTTGTGCCCCAATGCCAGCCAATCTGCATGCTCATCCCAAACTCAATCCGAGTCCCAGTTCCCGTCTATTTTGCTTATTGAAGTCACTCGACTTGCTGCGGCTGATGACTTCAAGTGGAGAAGGAGGGTTGGGATCTGGACTGCCCTTTAAAGAGGGACAGCAACTTGAAGCAACAAGATTTTGTAATTTTCCATCTGCTGACATATGTAGTTCATTAGTGTCCCTTCTCTTCATTTTTGTTTCGTTTTTGTTATTTTGTTGTGTTTTGTTGTTTTTTTTTTGCATATGAATGCTACACGAGTTTTGAATTAGTGCTGTCAAATCTTTGTCATACATCACAGCTCTGTCTCCCTGCCAGGGACGGACAAGCGAGGGGGGTCATATGCCTCTCAATCAAAGCATTTGCCGGGAATAGCTTTAAAACAATTGCACCAAGTTGCCAGCAACGATGATAATGATGAATATGAGAATGATGATGATGATGATGATGATGATGTTACTGTGGCGCGGGTTAGTTTTTGCCAAAATGCCAAACCAATTGCCACTGTCCAATGCTGGGCACGAGAATTGATTGATTAGCACACACACACAGAGAAGCGTGAATAGGGATTCTGGCTATGCAATATTCATAAGGGTTGCCCAACCGACCAATGGACAGATGGACAGATGGACGGACGGATTGAGTGCGTGCCGTGGCTCATTAATATTTAGCTGGCGACCTAGCGCCGGCTTCTCTGGCATAATTAAAAGTGACTTTTCCAGGCAACCAGTTCGCCCTCTTCTCCACCCCCCACCTCCCTGTACTGGTCTGCTTCATCTCCACCCTCTCGATAACCCTACACATAGCAGCAAGGTTGAGTAATGCGTTAAGTTTTTCGTCAATGTCGACATCGTCGTCTTCGTCGGCCTTCTAATGGCTGACAGTTGCTCGAAATGATGATGACAGTTTAGATGAATTAGTTTGCTCAGCTTGTTGTTAATGCGCCTAATTAATGCCTCAACTTTAGCGCTAGTTCCAACTCTACCATCCCCACTCCCCAATGGTTGTTCAATCAATGTACAATACTCACAATCTGACCCATTTCTTAGATTGTATCATCATTTGCAATCATTTCCCCTTCTGCGAATATAAATATGTATATTCCTATTGACACTTTGAAGTGGACGACATAAGAATTACATTCAATATGTCTTAAATATTTATGCATTAATAACTTGTGTTTCATTTACAATACAAGCTGACATAAAACCTAAAAAGTATCTTAGAACTACAAAGAGTAGGGGGAGTATTGGTCGATCGACTGAAGGAAGCGCATTTTAGTCGCGTTTAATGCGCATATTTATTTCATTTATTTATAACGCGTTCAACTAATTGAAGACATTTTTCATTTTCGTCGGCAAGTGGAGGTTTTCTTTTTGGCCCACACAAAATTACATCAAATATCAATTAGTGCGTTATTGAGGCGGCCCCTGGAATAGTGTCTGTCCGACAGTCCGACAGTTTGCCCGCCCCTTTTATGGCCACTTTATTCTTTGACCCAATTCAGTTGGGAATTGCGAGAGACAGCATTCCAGCATCTCAGCATCCAGCGTCGAACATCTCGAGCAGCTGGCATTGTTTTTAGTGCATTTTCACACTCAAATTGCGTCATAAAAATTTATATTAATTTCAATATTAGGCTCATTAACATGGCATCGTAAAAGCTTCGAGACAAGTGTGTGAGAAATGAGATGGCATCGAGAGAGAGGAAAATGTCTAAAGTTTGAAAGACTTTAGTGACATGCACAAATCGTAAACTTTACTCTATAAATAAAATATGTGCCCTATCTGCATCCAAAAACTATTAGCCCGAGTGCCAGCGAACATTTCCAAAGAAACGCATCACAAATGCAAAAATAATCAGCAAAAATCGCTAGAGAGAACCAAGAACCGAGAACTCAACTGGACTGAAGAGACAATCGGACTGAATCTGAATCTGAATGAAGACCGTGGACTGTACGCGACTTGAGCAGTTGACTTTGAGTGCCCTCCGCCAACTCGTATTTGCGTATTATGAATTCTCCGGCAGAAGAGAGATATAAAAGGAAAAACTTCTTACAAAAGTATAAAAATTCTGCGTAATCTACATCTGGCTTAGCGACAAGACCCCGAACAGTGGGCAACAAAGCGAAAATCACCAAGAAATTCCCCCACTCATAAGCTGACGACGAATCGGGCGAATTGTGACCACAGTTTGCGGGGTTTTTGGCATAAATTGAAATGAACTCAGCCAATTTGATGACCAAGTCGAAGTCACAATTTGCATATGGAACGCACACTGGATGGGCTTTCAAATAGAGAGGGCAGTTCAAACGTTTTATCAACAAACGGAAGTTGCAACGGCTATTAAAGGGCGCCAGATAAGAAATATATATGTGACAGCTGCTCTTACATAAAAATAAAGTATATATTTAATTACAAAGCTAACATATGATCGATGGAATGACGGGGGAGTAGACAAGTGCATTGACTTCCTGTAAGGTTATATCCCGACTTGAGATACAGCGGACAGCAATCGAGAAACCGGAGAACATCGTACTTCACCTACATTATAAGGCAGTTGCTGAAAGTGTTTCGGTTTTTTAGTTGTTGGCGACAAAGTCATTCACTTGTTCCCCCAGAGAGGGAGTATCGATTACATAAACACAACTGGGTAATTGAGTGGTAAGTGGGGGATGGGAAGAGAGAAGAGGGATGTGTTGGAAAAGACATCTGATGGAAGGAAAACTGAGTTTAAAATTGAGAAAAATGTACAGAATATTCACACTTTAATTTATCATTTAAGGCTTTACAAATATGGATATATAATATAAGTTTTTCTTAGTTATCAGTCATTATTAAAATTGTTTAATATTTGTTTCTTCTCTGGATGTTTTCACCATTTAATGAGAGTATTATTTCTAAGAAAGCGAAGTAGAAGAAACTCAATTTTATTAACTTCATTATTCACTAACTGTTTCACTTTTCTCTTTCTCTTTGCAGGTATGTTGCATAGACTGTATAATTAACTGAATGAGAAGAAGTTTATCTTGGGGTATGTTAATTAATTGAATAGATTCAAAGATTGAATGGAGATGGAGGGTAGGAGGATGCTGACTATGCTTATTAGTAAGCCATTTCATGGTACCACATAAAAGACAAACTTTAAAATGCATTGAAAATAAACATGGCCAAGTTTTTGACATGAAAACCAAACACAAACAAATGGCCAAGTACGAGGCGAAGCTAAACTAAAGCAAAGGACACGCGCTGAAGGTCAACTGAAGGTGCGCATTGCCTCAAAACAAGCCAAAGGCAACAACAACAAGAAGGCGAAAAGACACAACAACAACACGAAGAGGAGCTGTGAGTTGCCTTTTTGCGGGCTCTGTTTAGGGGGAAAAAGAGGGAGAAATCCCACTCAGAACCAGGTGAAAGCAAATAAACGTGTGGCATTTATATTTGTGGCAGCAAATTTATTTAGCATGCATTTTCAACGATACCATTGAGAGAGAGACCAACCAAAGGAGAGTGAGAAAGCGAGGCAGTGAAAGAGAGAGAGAGAGAGACAGAGTAAGAGAGAGAGACTGACGGATGGTAAAGTGTGGCGAATGTTGTAAATTTTCAGTGGTATATAAAATATAAACAACTTTTATAGAGAGGTCGGGAAAAACGTGCGCGTTTTCAAATTGATTTCCACCAATGCCAAGGCACAAACGCAAATACATTTGCACACATGTACACATACACACAGCATTCCTATGTGTATGTGTGTGTGTAAACAGCTGTTTGCGTTGTTTGTTGAAAGCGCTTTACAAATTACTTGGCCAACATATTTTATTTGCGGTTTAATTAGTTAGTTGGCCAACAATCGACAACAAATGCAAGCGAATTATTTTAGTATTTCTTTTTTTCAAACATTTCCCATTGACTCATTTCCGTTCTTTGTTTGGAAAACTAAGAGCCAGAGCGAGATCCAGAGCCAACGCCTACACATTCCATGTTTCAGTTGTTCAGTTGTTCATTTATTCAGTATTCAGTTTCATACATAATATGTATTTATATCCGTTTGTCGGTTGTTGTTGTTGTATCGCCCAGATTTGTATGTGGGCGATGAGCGAGACAAGCTTATCAACTGCTCCCAGATGATGATGAAACCAACAACAACCAACGGCATCGAAATTGGCAGTCGCACTCTTTAAGCTGCTTTCAAAAGTTCTCCCCCCAGTTATCAGTGAATTAAATTATATAATTTAAATCATTCTGGCATTTCACAAGTATTTTGCTCGTAATTTATTAGTCGGGCGGTGCTTTTGATTCGGACTTAGGATCACTGAGATCAATGTCGTCTTGATTGGGAATATGGAGCAGCTGCAAATCATTGCAACAGAGTTGCCACATAATATTTATTTGCCCCCAATTCCAGCTTTAATCTAATAATTAAAGCTTCCCAGAGACATTCATGCAAATGTCGAGCTAGACGATTCGTAAACTTCTCGTAAGCTTACATTTTTATAATTTATATTCGTATTTGTGGGTTCAATTAATAACCAACTGTGGCCAAAGTTTAGCGAGGGACGTAAACAAAGTTCGACTAATGACGGCTAATAAACACAGTAACTAAATGGGCGGAGGAGGATTGGGGATTGTCTGTGTGTAGGCGTGTCCAACGACGATGACGCTGAGTAAAAAGCTACTTAATAAAGAAAACTAAAAATAAAAGAAACAAAATACAAAACAAAACTGAATACGATAATTGAGAACGACAACGACAACTAAAACATGCAATTTTCAACGAGATCCAACGAGACGGACATGAATGGCATTTGCAGTCATTTAAGGCAGGCAGAAAATACTTTTAAAAACGATGATTGGGCAAAAAGATAAACTCCCTTTCCCCCTCCTTGCTCTTAACTCGTACGTAGGTGTGCTGGCTCAGTGTTGAAAGCAAAAGATTTACAAGATTTACACACGCCAACACACACAGAGTGAGAGAGAGAGATGGAGACATAGCGTAGCTTTATGTTAAATAATAAATAGCCACAAAAGAGCTAAAGCCCCTCAGAAACCCTAGTCCATATTCTGCTAAAGTCCACATATATACATATATGAGAAATGACTGCGGCATGCCAAGGCGTGACAAGGCACAAAATAAAGCGACTTCAGACATTGGAGACTCGCGCGGTCTCGTCTTGGACCCAATAATTGGTTATGCCAAGGCGTCAATTAAGTACTTTAAAAACTAAAAGACTCCCCCCGAGGCACCACAAGTACTATCCACAGGTGAGTTCTTTGGCAAACGAAGAACGTCTTCCATCCAAAGCCGAAATATAGTTTGCATAACAGACGTCAATTTGTGACAATGTCTCAAAGGCTGAACAAGTCGCAGACTTTGGACAAATGACCCAGAAAGAAGAAGAGCAATAAAAGCGCGACCCTCAGTACAGGTAGAACTAGTAACCAGTAACTAGGTAGGTCAACCATCAAAGAAGACCAAGGGTAGATGCAGACTGAGGCAGGTTCTCAACGGAAGCCGAACGACGATCGTAAAACGTTTTTCCGGTTACTTAAAGAAAATTATAGGTTACATAAAAGACTCACAGAGTGAATGAGGAAACAGAAGAACTGAATAAGACTGAGGGGAGACACCCCCGAAGACAAACGGACAAATGGACAATCTGACAATTCGTCAACAATGCAAGGCTTATTTATTTATTTATTGGATTGTTTTTTGTTTCAACGTTTCGACTTACTTTATTAGTCGTAAAGTGGTAAAAAATACTTGGGTGAGTCGGGATATTCTCTGGCTTTATTACATGGGGTCAAGAGTTAACTGGAACTTAGCGAAGCGTGCTATACAAATACAAATACAGATACAAATGCAAATACGACAACGAATATAAACACTCGAGCCGCAACAATGCCACATAGGAAGAAGGGTAGAGGGAGACAGAGCGAGAGGGAGAGGGAGATGAAGGGAAAGAGTGCCTAACTTAGCCCAGTTGTCGCTGCTGTTGTTGTTGTTGCTGTTGTGTTGTGGTTTAAATATAGCCCCCGTCCTGTGGAACTGCTCTAATTTTATCACATGCAACCATCGAGCGAACCGAGGGCGTGTACTGGACGGTTTGGGGGGCGTGACAAAACAGAAAAGAACGGAACTGAAAAGAAAAGACGAAGGGTCTAAACAGGGAGTGAGGTTAACAGCAGTGACATGTTTTCAGTCCGAAGATATGACTAATTGATAAGGATACCAAGACGGTCGACTTAAGCCCTACAAAGTTTTCTCTACAAATCGATGAGTCTCTGTTTGACAAGTCCGAAGAACTGGAAATACCAACTGAGAAGGATTACTTTAATGTTTTTATTCTCAACAGTGCTTTATAGAGTTATTCTATAATAATAAGTTGAAATTGATTAACCAGTTTCAAACTCCTGTCTATCGAAAATCAAAAGAAACTATTCTTTTTATATTCATCCCTGTGGCTCCAATTGCAATTGAAATGAACTCTAGACTCTGTATTATTTACAGCTAATAAATCTAGCGAATTTTTGGCTCTACTCGATCCCGCGCACATGTCCTGCGGCTCAATTTCTTTTCTATTCATTTACTTTTATTCATGTTTTATTTCTCTTTGTAACGTACAAAGGCAACAACTGACCAAACGCGTAACGAAAGTCAAACAATACAAACAATGCAAGGTGGAAATGGGCAAAGGGAAACAACAAAATGTTGTAGTGGCAATCACTTTTTTATATGAGGGGGAGAGGGAGGTGGAGAGGAAGCAATCCTGCGACCGGATCGGCGTTAAATGCCGCGAGTCTTCGCCTGTCAACGCAATTAGGAATGCACATGTGAGTTGATGCAGGGAGTTGCTGCTTTGCCTGCTCCCCCTGGTCTCCCCTGCTCCCTGCATAATATTGTAGCATATTAATAAAGCAGTAATATGATATGCCAGGCGATGTCTATCGGTGCTACATGTCGTCGGTACTGATGAAATTATTTATACCTAAATGATACGAGAAGTGGGAGTGGGAGGAAGAGTGCCATTCGGAATGGAAAGGCCGCAAATTAGTCGTAGTTATGGCAGCCAGCAATATAAGTTACTAGCCAGAAGATACAACGCAGTCCATAAGCACACACAAACACACACACACACACACACACTTACTGCTGTTGTGTCCAAGTGACGGTCTGCGTGTGTGGCTAACTGGTAATTGAATACCTCGTCCGTTGTTGTCGGTTGCACACATCATTGAGTCTTCACGCAGGAGCCGCGGCCCGTGAAGCTCCCACTTTCCCTTACCCCTGACTAGCAAACGGACAGGAACTCAAACTGGGACTCGGAATCGAACTCTAAATCGGTCAAGCTGTCAATCAGATGGGAACCGATGCGTCGCTGCCCATGGCCAGTAGACAATGGCCCGTGGTCGGGTTCCTTCTGTGGGACACGTGTGGGTGTTTGAGTTTTGAATTTCCGTTCATGCATTTTTCATGCCTTCCCGTAAATGGGGGCGTTATCAAGCGATTCTTAATAATAACTAGACGCCAAAATATATATCTACGTTGCCCGTTGGGAGAGGGACAAATTGTTGTTAACAAATTGTTGCGTGTGCTTGTGTGTGTGTGTGTGTGTGTTTAATATAATTAGTAAGGACAACAACGAAACTTGTAACTGGCATGCAATTTGTAACTTATGTAATTGTTTCCCTCTATGTGATACGAAAAGGTAAAGGGTTTGAATTTAACTTGATTTTGCCTTTCAAACACAGACCGCAATGAAAAGTTAATAATTTAAAAAATCAAAACTGATAAAACATATACATATGTATTAATAAACCATTTTCGATCGCGATTTTTTTACAAGAATGAACTTCACTATTATTTATTATCTAAGTAATTAAAATTATGAAATAATATTTAAAATTCTTTTAAAATATCAAAAACGCAAAAAATATCAAACACAGCTAAAATACAAAAGTAACATTTTTTTAATTTATATTTGTAAATATTTTAAAATACTTTTGCAAATAGAAAATAGGAATTTAAATTTAGATTTAAATTTAATTATTATTTCCGATCAGAACTTAGGATAATAACAATTTCAAAACTTATAATCGTACAGTTCCAGCTTTCAATAATACTTTTGGGAAAGGTTTCCTATCAATAGTGTACTATAAGGTCGGATTCTCCACAAGAGAATTAACATGTAATGCGTTTTTAATCTCAACCGGACATTTCCCACATCCACACTTCCCACTTTCTCCGATTCAGCTCCATTTACGAGCATTTCTATCTATCCAGCTCAACTAAC
Organism: Drosophila subquinaria; assembly: GCA_037043405.1. Classification (NCBI taxonomy): domain Eukaryota; kingdom Metazoa; phylum Arthropoda; class Insecta; order Diptera; family Drosophilidae; genus Drosophila; species Drosophila subquinaria. The sequence continues at coordinate 219,470 of JBAMBL010001936.1, forward strand.
AGAACTTTTTGTGTTCTGTGGAATTTGTACAATTTATTTGCATTAATGACACTTAATGCTGTTGTCTCTGATGTCTCTGCAGCATCGCGACACGAGAGACAGCTATTACAATTAGGAGGGGGACCCAAAGCAAACGAGAAAGCAATTGTTAAAACACTGAAAACTCACATAAAGCAAAGAACAACAAAAAAACAGAAATGTGACAAGAAACAAGAGAGGAGAATGTGGGGAACATGTCATTAGCACGCACAGAGAATGCTTATAGATGGAGTGTCAATGGATCCCGAACGTGAATATATGTCATATGGAGGCTATAGTATCATCAACTGGCATCAATATCATCAGTTTTTCGTTGGGGATCCCTTGGGACAGATCGTCGTATGCATTTTTCACAATTGCTGTTTTTACAGCTTGTGTTTTGTTTATCGTTTGTTTGCTTTTGGGGACAGTTCTCATCATTTTGTGTGGATTGTTTTTACAGTTGCCGTCGATTTCGGGCATGGAAATTGACTTTGGCTCACGTAGGGCAACTTTTTAAGCCATCCAGCAAATTAAGGGCATTAAAAAGTTCCACACACACACACACCTACACACACAGACGCAGGCACAGGCACAGAGAGTCAGATACTTAGTTGGAATGCGAGTTTTTCAATTTTCACGTACTTTCCACACAGCAGAAGCTGAAGCTTAAAAATCAGCCAAACTTTGCACAATTAGTTGGCCGTTATGTGGAATTTGGTTTGGGGATTGGGAATTGGAGAAAGGGGCCAAAGTTCAGGCCAGTTGGCCATCCTCCCAGGTGGATAGTCTATGGAGGAAATAGGTATGCAGAGGAGGAGCAAGGGTAAACATTAATCATGGGATGCCTGCTGCACTTTTTGAATTGCAATTGGAATTTGGTTTGCCATTGGTTTCTGGTTCGGCTTTGGCTTTAGCTTTGGCTTTGGATCTGGTGTTAGCTGTGACTTTGCCTGCCGATATCAAAGTTTTGCCTTCATTTGCATATCGCACAAAAAGTTACGTTATCATTTTGCTGCCACTGTCTGTCTCGGTCTCTGGTTCCTCTCCTCTCCGCTCCTCTCCTGATCACTCTACTCGGACTTCTGTCCAGTCAAATCCCTTTTCTGGTATTTCCTATCGAAAGTCACATTGGATTAAAAAACAAAAATTTTTGCTCCCTCTTTTTCTGTCCCAATCTCTCGTTCTCTGGGTGTCTCGTAAAAAACGGCAAAATCAATTTAAAGTTTTGTTGCATTAATTTGCACCACATTTTTCGTAGCTGCAACGAACTCAGCTCTGAGAGACGCCACGGGACAGAGCTGGCCGATAGATAAAGTTCTCAGTTTTAAAGTTACCCTACATCTCTGTCTCTCTCTCTTTTTCTCTCTTTCATTTTAATGTTGTCCCGTTTTTTTTATGTGTGTGTTTTGCGCTTTGTTCTGTTCGTTTTTTCAATACCATAAAGCCATTTAATTGTTGTGTCAAAGTTTTTTTCGGTACGAAAACTTTGCGGTCTTTTTATTCCGTTTTAATTAATTGATTAGCATTGCGAGTGACAGTTGAAATTGTTGTAGGAATCAAAAACTCATTTAAGAGAATTCACAGAATTTTATAAATCATACAATTTTGTAGTAAAACTCATATCCAAAGCTGCATTAATTTCGACTCAACTTTTGCAACCTTTGCATGATTAGTTACAAATTGTGCACACACTTTCCACTTTGCTTTGGGTCTAGTTAAGGCTCAGATACACACACACACACATACACATTTTTGTGGCTTTTTGGAAGTTTTGGGAGAGTTTCGCTCCCATATGCGAGTGTAGAAAAACAGACCGACAAACATTTTTTAATTAAACCTCAAGCAATTACAAACGCTGCAAGTCATCAGGCGGCACAAAGGGGCAACAACGACAACGACAACGACGACACCTCACACAGTTTACACTCGAAATGACATGCAAAGAGCGGAAGGCAAATGAAGAGGGAAAGAGAAGGAGAAGGGATAGGGGGCAGAAGTGAACAGCAAATTTGGTAGCCCAAAAATGCGAGGCATGAGTTGGATGCTCCTCTGCTGTGGCTTTGTGCGGCACTAATTGATGTGCCAGCCTGATGCTGATGCTGATGCTGAGACAGAGACTGAAACTGAGGCTAAAGCTGATGCTGTCTATATGTCTATGTCTATGTCTCTGACTGTCTCGCTCTGCTCAGCAGCAGCAGCAGCAGCTGACATAGATTTGCACACCAGCAGGAGCTGGAGCAGCGACAACGACAACGACAACTACAACTAAAAACGACAACAACAACAACAAGAACTACATATCAAGATGAAGGAGCTGCTACAACAGCTGCCGAGGCAGGACGACGAGGACGATTTCAGTACTTGAACGAAGAAGCTGCCACAATTTTCTAATTATTCGCAAAATTTTATGCTAACAAAAGCGCATACACAAAATGCAGACAGCCCAAAAGGGGGCGGCACTTATGCGCCCACACTAGGGGTTGCATTAGGAGTAAAGGGGGTGCGGTTGGGGAGGGGAGGGTTGGTTCATGTGGGGCGCCAAGTTTTATGCAACATTTTTGGTTGCCGTTGCCAGCAGCTGTTGCCGTGTGCGGCAACAATAACGAACCGAACCGAATTTTTGCAGCTGTGCAGCAAATGTTGTGTGTATGTGTGTGTCTATGTAAATATCTATGTGTTGGTGTGTGTGTGTGTAAGTGCGTTAGAGAGTGTGCTAAATTTTACATTAGTTCGATTTTCATTTCATTTGTTGGCAGACATTCTTGGCATAAGTTTTTCCAAATGACGCCAAGCTCATCCACATTTCTTTGACTTTGACTCTAATTCTGTCCCTTTGCTCCGTCTTCTTCTTTTCCTCCTTATCCTTCTCCTGTTTCTTTTATCTGCTATCCTTGGCTTTTCGTGCCTTACGATGCGTGCATTCAACTTTTGCTGCATCAGCGAACGCCCCCAAAAAGTATGCAGCAAACATAATTCTGACCCTCTTTTTGAATTCCCTCAAAGTTAGTTTTCAATCACACAAATGAAAAAATGGCACAAAAATTAAAGCTTTTTTTACCATTGAATGTTAACAGTTACGAGAAATCAGTATAAAATAATTTATAGGAGTTAATTCAGTTCCTTTAACGTAATCATCAAGGATAAAATTATTCTAGGACTTTTATTGATTTTTATTAGTTCCATTTATAATTTTTTTTCACTTACGTAAGTTCATTCATAACGATTTCAAGACTTCACACGAAATTCGTCGCAAAGTAAAATCCACCCGAATGTCTTTCATAAGCTGACAAATGAGAATTAATTGCCTGGTCTAATGAATACCCATAACAAAAACTGAATGCTATGAATAACTCGAACCATAAAACGGGTTATAAAATGCGCTGCCAACTGAAGCGTTACATGACTCAAAGAACTGGGCGTGCCAAGAAACTCACACACACACACTCACACACCTTGGCCACACAACATAAACATATGCATGTGAAACGCAAATTGAATTTTTTTTGTAGAGAAAAAGAAAAAATTAAACAAATTGACGCTTCATTAGTTTTTTGGTATAACAAAGTTAGCGCTTGGGAGGCAAGCAAATTTATAGGAATAATAACATGACATAAGTTAGAAAACAGACATCAATATCTGGGTAATTGCAGTAGTTTTAGACATTTAAAATAAATTTAAAACCAATCAAGGCTAGAGATTAAATACGAGTAGAGCTTGCAAAATGAGCTTAAACCAATTTAAAGTAATTTAGTATTGCTGCAATCGAACATAATTTAATGAATTAAAATTAAAACTAACTTGACGCGGCCTGGGAAAATATTGTACAAAATATAAGAAACACCTTAAAACTAATTTTTAGCAAAGATCTTAAAAAGTTCACTTTTAACAAATCAGGTGGAAACATTGAGTCTTTTTCGACATTTTTCCACCAGGTTATCGATTTCAAAGTTTTACCTAAAACACAAATGAAATAAACAAATAGTTTATGCTTTGAATGGCCAGATTCTTCGTTGATATAAATCTGTAAGCTATCCATGTTTAACAGAAAGATTCAAATCGTCCAGTTAGGTACATTTTATTTACTTATTTAATTTACTTACTTATTTATTGTATATTTAATTTCAATTAATTAATAACAAATGAAAAAAGAAATAGTTGAGAACTGACTGTCTTACAGATGGGAATAGTCTTTAAGCGTTTCGGGAGGGGGAAAAAGCTAAAAGTTGATATTCAAGTTAATTATCAGTTGGCATGTGCGCCAAGTTGTTGCCATTGTTGTTGTTGTTGTTGTTGTTGCAAATAACTAACTGGCAACATCCAAAGCAGCAGCAGCAGCAGAAGCGCTGACGTTTTAATTGAGTTTGGCATCCATGGCAGCTGCGCTTCCCAGATCCTTTGGCAAGTGGAAGCCGCGGCTGCGTTCAAGTTAAATAATTTCATTACAAACAAATGTGCGTTGAGTTATAGTCCTAGGGTTGAAGGGGAAGCAGGAGGGTGTAGGAGTGATGTAGGATCGTTAAGTGCTTGCAATTGCTGTTAAGTGGGCGGTGCTTTGAAGGGTGTGTGATGTGTGTGCAACATCTTTAAGCATGTGGCAAGGCTACGTGTGGCCATGTTCTAGTCCTGGTCCTGCCGATCGACTGGCTGTAACAATAACTGCAATACAAATTAACTGAAGCAGCAATAACAATGCAAAAGCCGTCAAATTGGTGCTAACTGTATGCCGCAATCTCTCTGCAGACATCTCCCCGGGGCCAACTTCACGGCGGGTTATTGTTTCGTTGTTTCGTTTGGCTCTCAACTGCAATGCCCCTATGGATGTGAGCATGAAAATATTGCAATTTGAAACCGAAAAATTGTGCTTTTACAATATGCGATACGGTTTTATTTTTTGACGTTGCGGCGACATTCGCTGGGGCGTCATAAAAATTGATGGATGCTCAGCTCCTGGGCCAAAAGTAAGAGGAGGAGCTGCTGCTGCTGCTTTTGCCTTTGGCCCAGTTTCGGAACAATGGAGTTGATCGGCGCGAAATTTGGAATTTGAAATAATAAAAGTGTATTCTTTTATTTTACAAAGACCATAGAACATAAATTTGCCATTGTGCCATGACAAGTATTTATGGAGCAATCGAAACTATTTCGATTCGTTGTCGTTGATTAAAAACGGAAGCGCTTGATTGTCAAAAATGAGACTAGTTCTCCTCGTTGCACTGCCCATTACGGAAATGTAAGAAAAATATTTGGACAGCGCTCCCAAAATGCCCCCTTTCCGCAACCCCCGAGATGACAATTGAACTGTACGGAGGCATTGCCAAGAAAATGACGACTAGAGTTTTTCATTTTTTTATTAAACCAGCTTGAGAGAGAACTTGAGTCTATTGTAAGAAGCTTGGAGGGAGCGGGGGGTAGTGGGGACTCCTTTCTTGTCAGAATGACAAGGACAGTCGCCAGAGATAGAAATATGATTGTTGGAAAAAAGCTTGGCCAAGTGTTATCATTTTCCTTTGTCATACTTCTGCGAATACGAATGCGAACAGAGAAGTGCTCTTCAAATTCAACTGCAGTGGCAAATTTTTTTGTTTTATTCCGAGTGACAGACAGATGGAAAAGTCTTTAAAGCATCCATCCATTTCTCTCAAAGGGTCAGCGAACTGGCCAAGAAACTGTGAAACTATGAAAAGTCGACAAAGTCAGTCAGCAGGGAATTTGAAGCTCAATAAAGTCATTTTATGTACTCGAATTTTGCATAACTTATCTGTAATCCTCGTACATTGGTTTGCTTTTCTATAGTGTGATTTTTATGGTCTGTTATTACATGCACGCCAAATGCTGTGGAAAAACTGGGGAAAACTGGTAGCTTACTGGGGGAAACGGTGCGGAAAAAACTGTTTTGACCTGACACTTTTGCGATAATTTATGCAATTTTTAGTTTGTTTTGGCTAGCGATTTGGCACTTGGCACCGAATTTGCTTTACATTTTGGCCATTTGCTGGCGGGATCTCAATTCGAGTGGAGGGAGTGGAAGGTGAAGAGTGAGAGGGAGTGAGAGAGGAGGGAGCAGAAGCGACTGCGCCTAAAATGCGGCAAACATTTTATACGCCTGCTTATTTTATTGCCTCTGGCATTTCGAATGCAGAGCCATAAACATGATGCTCCCAAATAGCTTTTGTCGCATTTCCTCGACACATTTGGCGAGCTTTCAAAACGGCTGTTGATAAAGGACTAAACAGCGAGCCAGACTCATAAAGGATGCATAAAGGAGTCGCTTCTTAAACTACATACAGTCGATAGTGTGTGTGTGTGTGTGTGTGTGTGGTCCGACATGCTTGATTAATCGCATTCCAATTTGTACAGCCGCCTGCAGATAAGCTAATTGCCACGCCCCGTCGCAAAGCGGGAGTTGAGGTAAGACAGTTGATGAGGCTTATCGGTAAACGCGCTCAAGTGGCCTCCTGACCAACCGCATGCATTATGCCATCGTCATTGCCATTGCCATTGTTGTTGTTAATGCGACATGTCGAGGACGAGGACGAGCACTTGAACATGGCCAAAAGCAAATAACTTCAATTGTCTTAAGCTGCTTCTGCAATTAGACACTGTGTGTGGTTATCGTCCGTTTCAGCTTCACTTCACTGGTTCACATACTACATAGAACCACTAAGCAAACTAACTAACTAACGAACTTACAAACTAAACAAAGCCGCGGGATATCACACAGCATAAAAGGATCCGTCTGCGAGTGATAATTTAACACGTACTCGTACCAGAGACAAGACAAAAGCCCGGACTCTTGGATAACTTGGAGTCCAAGCATAAATTCGAGTGTGAGTTCGAGTCCGAGTCCGAGTCACGTCGCTTGTTTCATCATAATCAAGTGCTGCCAATGGCTGAGCCTGCGGCATAAATGTCAACGATTTGATAATGGAACGATAGCTGGTTAGCGAGTCTGGAATTGAGAATGGGATTGGGATTGGGAGCGTGACAAATATGTGGCTGGTCCTTGAGCACAGTCCTCTACATTAGTTGGCATTTGTTTTGGTCGCCGTTGCCAAGACAAATATTTGAAAAATTGCACAAGAAATGGAAGCTGTTAATGTCAGCGAGGGTTGCTCGGACCGATGATGGACCATATATCCTGCCACAGGACCCCACTTGAACGACCGTTGACGCACGCCATCGATTTGCCAAGCCTATCAACAACAATAAACAGAAAAGCGGGGAGAGTGAAAAAAGCAAAACTTGCTCTGTAATCAGCAATTGCGTTTGAATGGCGACTTTTTCGTCGACACTCGGCAGTTTTTGCTCTATTTACTTATTAAATTTGCTGATTTTGGCAACGACAACAACATCAATATCAGCTTTAACCACAATCCCTCGCCCGCCTCGCGCCCTTTCATAACTAACACATTTTCCTTTCACTCCATATGAATGTTGTGGGTGTGTGTGTGTGTATTTGGGTGCGTGTGTGTGTATGTGTGTGGGTACGTGTGTGTTTGCATTTATTACTCGCTTTCATTGGCATTTATTTTTGGTACTCTCCCTGCTCCCCTCAACGGACTGGCGACCCAGCAAGGGGGCTTAGTTTTGTGGGTGGTGTTGCTGGTTTGGCCTGATTTGGCTTTTATGAAACTGCCACAAAAGAAATTGATTCCTCGCATAGGGTATATTGGTTAGCTGGATTCACTAAAGTATAATTCCCATACTAATGTTAACGAATATACTAGTCTTTAAGATGAAACTGCGTTAGAATCAATAATATTATAATATTCTTTCATGAAAACATACTTGAAAACATGTATGTACATGTTTATGTATACTTATAACTCACACTTCCCAATTCAACGCTTTTTCTCTTCTCATATGAGATTCGCATTCAATTTTCTTGGCTTCTTTTCTTATTTGGCCAACTAAATCGACTTTGCCTTTGTGCTCGTGTGTTCGTACTCATATACAATATGGTATTTCTATAAGCTATAAATACATTCACACATACTCGTACGCATTCACATGTCCATTCATATGAAATCATACATATGAAGAGTGTTTCCAACTTCCCTCAATCCTCATACACTTGCGTTTTCAATTTGTTCGCTTTAATAATTCACAATTCAATAAATGCTAACAAATTGACATTGTCCAAAATGTTGTATAGATTTTCCTTATTCTTGCTTTTCTCTCTCGGCTTTTCTTTGCCGAGCAACCCTGTAATCATATGAGCATCTTCCATCCTCCGGGATGGAGACAGGATGGAGGAGGGCGGAGGCGGAGGCGGCCCACCAATTACATTGCCGGGGAATTAACTTGAGCGACTTTTATGTCAATTCAATACATTTCATTTACTCGGCAACGACAATCTCAATGAGGGTGGGGGATTACAGCGGGCGGGGAATGGGGACGGATACAATGTTGTCTTCTATTGCCATATTTTCAGTATTGACTCGTAGTTCTTGCGCAAATTTTCGGAAAATTAATTTGTAATTTTAGTGTGTTGGCTGCGTCGACTGACGGTCTGTCTGTCTGTCTGTCTATCTGGCTGGCTGGCTGGCTCACTGCTGTCAACGTCTTTTTGGCCAGGATTCGCTCTCAGCCAATATCCTGCGGCGCTCACAAATTATGTGCAAATAAATTGCTTTTTGTTAAGTGGCTTTGCATAAGAAGTTCGACTTCTGCATATTACATGTGTATAGACTGACTGTCTGTCTGTCTGTCTGTTGTCTGTCCATCTGTCTGCCTTGGCATTACATTTGATCGCACATGAATATGTAAGTTGGCAAATATGCAACACACACTCGAGTCATATTCAATTTATTCCTATTAATAGTCGAGCACATGCATTTTGTATGATTTTTATCGGGCATTTCAATCGAATATTAACCATGTCTCTTGTGGTTGGGATTTTCTCTCTCTCCCCCTCTCTCTCTCTGAGGACTTTGCTCAAGTTTTTCCTTGGATAATTAAACTAGATGGAGGAGTCAATGGTAAATGGAAAGGTAAATCAATTGCTTGAAAACTTTTATGGTTTCGTGTCTCAGCCAATTGGAAGAACTATCGAGGGACTTAATTACCAAATGGCTTGGAAATGATGCTCGGTATAGATGATAATAAATTGCGAATCCAATTTATCGAGAATTACCAAAACTGTTGATTAATTCACACTTTGTAGAGGGAAACACGACAAATAAAAATTCAACTCGTTGTATTAAAGCTGTGTAATCTATCAAAGACGCGCTTAATTCCCGAGATTAGCATCAAGTTCACAGTTTACAGCAACTTCATAAGCCAACATAGAAAAGCCAAATAATCGGCTTAAATGGCGCTATACAGAGCCAACAACAAATATTTTTTGGCCATACTTTAATTAATAAAACTCGTTACCAACAACTTTTCTACGCTTCACAGCAATCACCGTTCATTAGAGACAACAACAAAACATTCATAGTCAGCGGCAAGTCGAAAAATGTTAACAAAAAAGAGTTGGAAAATGTTTATGAACTCCATAAAATATGGAGAACATTATTAATTACACTTCCATGGACGGGCAGGCGTTACAAAACTTCCAGCCGAGAGAAGCAACTGAAGAAGCGTAAAAAATGTCGAAGAGAGAAGCAGAAAGAAAAGACAGAAAGAATACAAGAGAGCAAGCATTGTTTTTTACAGTCCAACAGAGCGCTAATTACAAAAACAATAACAACAGCCTACAAAGTGCCTATCGACCTGGTCAACTATCTATCTGTCTATATAGATATAGATATTTATGAATGTAGAAGGTATCTACCGTCATCAATATGTAGTGGAGACTTGGGGCATCAAGGGGGGGAAGCAGTGCTAATGTCCATGCCGCACTCAAGTCATTTATATTAATTTTAATAACATTGTTAAGCCACAACGGGCCTAGGATTTGGCCCAAACGAACAGTCGGGTGTTAACGATGAAACACTTTTCGGCTTATGAATTTTTGAGCAGATAATCAAGCGGCCAGGCAGCTTTGAGCTTGAAGCTTCAAGCTTCTAGTGTGGTTCACTGTCCACATCCACATCCATATCCATGTCTATAACTATATCTATATCTGTGCCGCATATTAAAAACAAATTAGCGTTTTGTTCACTTCAACTGCACATCAAGCCCATTTTTGAGTCGAGAGGTTCAGGAAACAGAGTGGGGATTGTAAATGTGTTTTTAAGTGCATTGGCATTTGGAGCTGCGTGTCAAATTTGTGTGCATTATTTTTAGTTTTGATTATAATAAATTCGAATTTGATAAATTTGATAAATTTGCAATTCGCCAATGGGCCTCAGGTCGAGTTGCATTGCAATTAGCGTGAAAATGGTTTTTAATTGAGCCATAATGCGGTCTGCATGCCCCAGAGAGCTGGTTAGTTAGCCACACTGCATCTAATTTGGACAACGAGTTGATGGCCACATGCCACATGCCATATGCCATATGATATGACCCTGACCACCGCTAACCATGTTGTTCAATTATTTGATTTTTGTATTTGCGGTTAACGCGCTGATTGCGTTTCGAGTCGAATCTCACTTTGCATATCAAATCTGAGTTCTGCATTTAACATTGGTGTAACCTTCAATTTAATGAATCCATCTGGGAGATTTCTTCGACTCTTCTTCAGGAGAACGGAGCTGACATCAACAGCGCGCCAAACTTTGGCATATTAATTACTTTTGTTTTTTTTTTCTGGGCGGCAGGAGAACTATTAGTGGTGCGAGCTGGTGGTGGTGCCGTTGCCCCACTCGCGATAATGACCCATGCCATGCCAGCGGGAGTGAAAGGCGGCTGTTGCCCCGCCCCTTACCACGTACTTAGCACTTTTCCGGAAGTAAACCACAAAAAAAAAAAAAAAGAAAAAAAAGCGGGCCGAAAAAACCTCAACCAGCCAGCATGCTGCTACTGCCACATTCGGCGTCTGCGTCGGTAATTAATCATCATTACATTTTCGTAAACGAAGCGGATTTTAAGTGGGATTTGCAACTCGGGCAACTCAGCAGACAGGAGGTAGCGTCTTCTTCTTCTTCTTGTTCTTCTTTTGGCCAACTATGTCTATCCTGGCTGACATTCAGCTATCTATCGAAGCCCATAACATGCTCATTTAGTAATGATTCCCTCCGTCCCTGGACTCTTCTTTTGGCATTCACTTGAGCGTATTTTGTGCTTACCATCTATCTATCTATCCATTCATCCTCATCCCCATCCCCAATCCATGTCCATGTCCTTGTGCTGCTCTTGTTGTCAGTGCATTGACAGCTGGGGCTGCTTATCAGTCCTGCATTTGACATTTAGCATTAAAAACGCTTTAATAATAACGCAATAATAATGCCCTCAGCTTTCGTTGCTTGTAACAACTTTTGCGGGCGATGGCAGAAGACAGCGCCAGATATTTATCATTTCATCAATCAAATGGACGACGCGACGCATCCTCAGTGGGTGGCTTGAGAGGGGGAGGGATGGGGTGGCTTTGGCAGCCCAAGAAAACTTTTCATCATTTAATTTTGCCGCTACAATTACCCAAGCTCTGAGTCGAGTCCTTGCCCCAGTCGGAGTCTGATCCTGAGTGGGAGTCTCTGTCTCAGTGGCGAGTCCTTCAAAGCATCATCAATCTCTTTTAGCGTGTAAGCAAAATGGCGTCCATTGGCAGGACAATGAGAGAAATACACATACAGCAGAACTTATCAATTACAATGGCCGCCATTTTGTTTAGTAGCTAACATATACACACATGCTTTCACACACACACACACGCACACGCACATAAATCTCATAAATGCATGTCATATTTAAAAGCCAAGCGAAAAGCTTCACAAAAGTTGCGCCCTTGGCTTTGTCATAGATTCTTGTTATAAGAAGTGGCTCAGCTTGGAGCTTGGGGCTTAGTTTAGGTCACCAATCTCATTTGTTGTTGCTGCCGGACAACTCTCGGCTCGGACAAGGGTTTTGTTGCTGTTGTTGCTGCTGCTGCAGTTGAGTTATGACTTAAGCTGACATTTCATTAGTGCGCATTAAGTGTTCTGCGAATGAGTTTAACTACTATGAGACATCCAACATCCGACACCCAACACTCTGGACAATGGAGCCGACTGAAGCTGGGCAGAAAGGGCAAAGAGGTGTGAGCTAGTTTTTCGCCCAGACTTGGCTTAATTAGTTGCCATAATACGGCACCATTCACATAAGCAGAGCTAGAGCTAAAGCTGAAGCTGGAGCACTCGAGCATCGCAAAACTCTTTACCGGTCAGTGAATGACCCAATTTTATACAATTTATATTATTTATTTATACACTCTGCGAGACTCTCGACTCGACTCGTTCCTACTCGATTCGATGCGATGCGATTCGACTCGTCTGAGCTCGTCTGTTAATTAAACATTATTCAAATTGACCGCAGGCTTGAAAACTTGTGCAAATGCAGTAAAAATAATTAATTGAGTGGCAAATACAACCGATAAACAACTAATCGATAAATGTACGAGTAGTTTGTTAACTAAGCTTGGAAGCGACGGGCAGTTTGCATTAAAGCTTGTAGCTTATTAAGTTTTAATTGCCCACAAAAAAAACACAGACAGATCGAATTTTGTATACCCTAACCAAAGGTATCTTCCGATGGAAGCAAATCAGTAAATTACAATGGGAAAAACAATAAAGTTAAAACTCATTATATGGTCCGTATAAAGGAAGTAAGTAAATTGGCTCACATAAAATAGATTTGAATTAAAGCTAAATATCTTATCTAAATACAAACTTTAAAACCACAAAAATTTGTAGTTTAAAAGTTAACTTAATCCAAAAAGAGATTCGTAGTTGTCAATTCTCATTAGTTCCTTAAATATTGCAGGGTATTTAGAAGACCTATATGACTTCCCTTTCCAGGCCCTGATGTCCAATAATGCACAAGTTGTGCACGGAAAAAAATGAAAAATAAAATTCAAATTCAAATTAAATGAGCTCAGGGCAGTTGAGGTCGATGTCGAGCCATGTCGATTCTGCGCTTGGTCCTCTCAAGTGGCAAAGCCACTCGAGTGGCCACAGCGCCACTTGAACGAGCCAGGGAAATGAATGGAACTGACCAAGAACTGCCTGCCTGACAGACGGACTGACTGAATGACTAACTCACTGAATGAATGAGTGAGTGAGTGAGTGAGCGAACGATTTGCATGTATACAAAACATTTGCAAAAATGGCAAACGCCGCAACTACTCGTAAGTAGAGCACGGCGATACTAAGGGAATGTCTGGTAGGATCAAGATGGAGATGGAGAATGAGTAAAAGAGAAGTGAGGCAGAGAGGGGCTCGAATGGGGAAGAATGGGAAAAAGGAGACTCCACTCGACTGCAGGTCAATTAATTAAGGGTAAATTAAGTGCAGCTCTAAAGGAGGAAGGCAGCAGCAGCTGTAGCTGTTGCCTGGTAGCTGCTTAGCGATTTGAGTGCCAAGATTATGAACTCGAGCCCTATCCAAAGGTATATATAGGGTATGGCATAAATCCCTGACAACATACAGCACACGGAAACGGTTTAGTACATTGCCCGGAAGTGGAAAAGCTTGAAAATGCTAAAGTAAATGGTAAATGGTAAATAGGCAGCAACAATGGATATCCATTCCCTTCATTCTCTATGCCCTGTACCATATCCACATCCACATCCAAAGTCTGTGTGGGCGTGGACTCTGACACTGATGACGGCCAACCCGCTTGATGAACTGCTTGGCCAAGTCCGAGCATGTGGCCATGTGCAGATAAAGCTGCAATGCATTTGTATTTGTCGGCTTGGCATTCGCCATTCGCCATTCGGCCATTAGATTGAAGCGACTATAAATGAGACGTCGAATTGACAAAGAAACATGGCCAGGAAACTGAAACTAGTGCAACTGCAGCAACTGGCAACTGATTAAGGACTTTAATTCAAAATAAAACCCGAGAAATTTACTACAAGTATACAACCTAATAGAGATAATCCAGCAATTGCCCCGATCATAATCCCCACACACACTTAGTGATCAATTGAAACTGCGCATAAATTTCAAAAAAAAGAAACAGAGAAACTGCTCCGGGGCACGAGTCTTTCTCCTCTCCTTTCGAACAATGGAGAGAACATTAAATTAGCGCAAAAAGATGCGCATATTAATGCAATGGACTCTCCTTTTAGATGGCCAGGGGGGAGAATCGTGCGGGGGCGGCAGGTAGTTGAGCGAGTGCAATAATAAACATAATGATAACCAGCAGCAACGACCACAATCAACAACAACAGCAACAACAAAGACAACGACAGCAACAACTATTACAACTCCGATAACGACAACAATAATAAACTCAATAAGCAAATAAGTAGCCCGACATGAGAGAAAGAGAAAGGAATCGAGGGAAGGCCGTGTCATATTTTGCATGCATCTCTAAAGAAGAGCAACAAGAACAACAATGGTAATTTATGATATGGGCGATATATGTATGTATAAAGTAGAGGGAATGGAGTAAAGTGGAATGGAATGGACTGGACAATTGACTTGCCTCGTGGCATTGTATTGTATGGTATTGTATTGTACTGTAGTAGGTGTAGTATTATTAAGCGAAGCTGAAGCCGAGCTGCATCTTGTGCATAACATATCCAGACGATGCAGCGATAAATTAAAGCGCTCTAACTAACCGGACCAACTGCAGCCAGATAATGGCAAATGAAGCCGTAGGAGTTGCAGTCCGCACAGAAGAAGCAGAAGCAAAGATACAGGTCGTTGAATGCCACAGCATGTTGCGCATTCAAATGAAGACCGCGTGGAACCCACACACAGGCAGTGCAGTCAGACAGACAGACGGACAGAAAGAGAGACAGTCAGACAGACGTGGACAGAGCCAGGAGCACGTCCATTCAAATTGTTTGACTCAGTCCAAGTCCAGGCTCATTGTTTGAATGCCGCCGCTGCGCCTGCGCAATAATTTATTTCATTTATATTTTGCATTCTCTGTCTCTCCCTCTCTCTCTCTCTCTCTGTCTCTCTCTTCGTCTGCGTTTTATTATCATTGCATAAGCACAAAAAAGGTAATTCGCCTCACATTGTTGCTGCCTCAATTGCTGAGCCCAAAAGTCATTAACTTGTGTGCATCCACGAAACTCGAGTTTCGACCTCTCTCGGTGTTCTTGCCAGTTGCCATTTGCCAGTTGCAAGTTGCCAGTTGAATGTTTGGACATGTGCTTGCGGCTACTGTACGCGGCAGTTGCAGTTGCAGTTGCAAGTAACAAGAACAAGGAACAAGAGCAACTGATTGTCCATGTTTCTCGTTTTCGAATTCTGGTCATACGAACGCAATGGAATTGGCATCTCGACAGTCGCAGCCTACGCAGAAATGTGTCTGTGTCTGAGTGTGTGCGTGTGTGTGTGTTTGTGTTGCCAAAAGTTAACGTTCCGTTGTTGTCTGGCTAACGAAGCTTGATATGAGCAACAGTTGCCTGGAATCGAGTCGCTGATTAGCAATCCCATCTCAAGTTTGGCTTATGCAATGCCCCCTGTGGTGACTGAGAGCGAAACTCGAAATGCATTTTAAATTGTCGCCTATTTATCAAAAAAATTCAATATCAGTATTCAGCACAAATTTCTCTCAATTACAAATAACGACCCTCCCAAGCAACAAACTGCAATTTGCATATCAATTTCAAATCATTTCACAGTTTCATGCAGGTGAGACAATGATAAAACACACTAAAAGATACACACGTATCTACAAGATACATAACTGAATGAAAAGAGTGTCAGACAACACGGCAATTGACATTTAATGCCGTTAATATGCAGACGAGTCGCATCGAAAAGTGAATCTCGTATCTCAATCGCAGCTCGAACTCGTTCGTGTATCTAGTTACTGCAACTAATTTTTTGTCACTTTTCTTATGCAAACACAGTTCGATTTGCATTTCCATAAATATTTTCATTTTCATTTTCCATGATTAACATGACAATGAAGCGCCATCTTTCGTAGGTAGACAAAATATGAGTGCTGTATACATTCATTAGCAAGACATTTAAATTAATTTTACAATTTTTATTATGATTTCCAAGTAAATTAAAGAAGAAAGAAAGACTATGAATTCATTTTGACTGAAATACGGGTGCAGTTGCAAGCGAAAGTTTCAAAAAGCTGAACTCAAGTGACTATCGATTTAATGCTTTATAATAATGAGAATTAATATGAAAATAATTCAATATAATTATTACAGATTTGAGAAAATAAAAATTATACGTTAAGAGTTATTCAAGAGTCTATGATATTTGAAAGAAAATATAAAAGTTGGAATATCTGAAGCCTGAGGACAGGGTATGTTGTAGTCGTGAATTCCCTTTTAAGTATTCTGACTTGTTGTCCTTGCTATTATCACGACATCAATTTTAACAGATTTTTATAGCAATATTTGGAGCTGTCAAAAGCATTTCGCACTAACTAAAAAAATGTTATGTAAAAATTGTAAATGTGAAATCGTTGGCGGTAATTGCTGCAAGTGACATTGACATAACAGCAGAGCAACACAAGAACACATACAACGCGGTTGCAAAATAAATAATAATAACAGTAACAATAACAAAATATATAATAATAATAAACACAATGAACAGCAACAACGCACAAAATGCGATGCGGTTAGCCACAAAATGCAGCAAATTAAATTATTTCTGGCATAAAACATATTGCGAATAATAAAATTAAAGAAGCGCATTGTACAATATGATGAATTAAAATTGCAAAATGATTTAAATTCAGCTCATCTCAATTGTCAACCATAATTATTTGCCCAATTATCTCAACAGCAAACTAATCGATAAATTTTTTTCTTCTATTTGCAGGTATGAAACCAAATGAAATCTCAAATTACAATTCCAAGCAGGTGCTAAGTAAGTTCGGAAGAAAAGCTGAGAAAGGGAAAAATGAGAGTGCAAATAAAAAAAATAAAACAAAATATAAAAACGCACATATTATTACAACTAAGCTGAAGTAAATATTTTTGCATTTACTTAATTGCTGCAGGCTCAAACAAAATTCTGTTAGTCCGTTAAGCCTGTAAGCCAATAAGCCACAGTAAGCAATCGAGTGAATACATGTTCCTGTCTCTCGCAACACTAGCCAAATTGTTAGCCATTTTTGAACATGGATGGGAAACAGTTCACCTTACACTGAAACAAAGGTGCATAGCTACACATGTATATATAACGAACACAATAGATACACTCAAGCACACACACAGCTCAAGCACACACATAGTGCAGGTTGTAAACACAGCGTAAATAGTTTCAATAAAGGACAACAAGAGTAACAAGTGCAGGAGCAACTAACGGGTGGAAGAGTAGTGCGAGTAACAACAGTTGTTACACGTGTTGCTTACGCTAGCCACGCCCACCCACACACACACTGAGACACACACACTATATAGTCACCCATTTGCCATTTCCACATCCCACTATTGTTATTATTTATGTGAGCCAAACAGCAGCTTCCGTTTGTGCCACATGCGGCAACGAGGAGCAGCAAACAACACGAAAAGGAAGCGGCGAGCATTTAAAAAATACACGCAGCGAGGCCTTGACTGCAATATGTTGCCTAACAACACTCTCCAGCTCTGCGCTGCATTTTTATAGATTTTTTAGCAGGTCAGCGGGGCAGATGATGGTTGGGGAGAAAGGGAGAGAAAGAGGGGAGTGTCGTTGGCTTGTTTAACATTTTACAACAATTTATTTAATCACGGGTTAGCTTCAAGTTGCAACAACAACAAGACAGCAGCGACCTTTTCCATTTTTTGTTGCATACTTTTTGGCGGGCATCGTTTAATGCTATGCGAAGCAAGCGCAGCTGGCAACGACTTCCCTCTCTCTCTCTCTTTCTCTCTCGCTCTTCCATTTTACCCTTTCCCTCTCCACGATGGCATACATTTTGCATGCCATTAAAAGTCAGCGGTTTGTTTGCAATATGCATATGATGTGTGTGTGTGTGTGTGTGTGTGTGTATCTGTGTGCCTCAAGTAATTCTATAAGTATTTTTTTTATGCTGTTGCTGCTGTTGCATTTTAATTGCTTTACATAATGCCAGCGTTTGCTTGTAATGTTGCTAGTTTTAGCTGTAGTTGTCGTTGTATTTGTCGTTGTTGTTGCCGCAATGTTTTTCCATTATTTTTAATGGTTGGTGCTGCGCCTGTGCGTAGGCAGCGAAACTGAAAACGGAAAAGTTGAACAGTTGCCTAAGCCGACTCACACATTTTTTTGAAATGTATGTCGAATAATTGCGGCATAGTAGAAGCCGTTATCTGGTTTGCTGCACTGCAATTAACCGACTTTAATTGCAAAATTAACTTTATGCCCAGAGCGAAAATGTGAATAGAAATCAAGGCAAAACAAACTTTTTAATTAAGTGCACGAATTGTGTAATTTATACAAATGAAAACCCAAGAAATGTTAGAATCCCACGAGGTGTAGACGTGTGTATGTATGTGCGAATATATGTAAGTTGAAAGATGGTGTATGGTAAATAAAAAGGGAGAGTCGATCAATGTTGTTGTTGTTGTTGTAGCCCTGAAAGTTGATGTAAGCCCTCGCATCTCACACATCTTTGACGGCGCGGCGTCATCATCATAATTCGCATGCCTCTTTGCACCCCAAAGGAGATGAAGATGTAAACTTTTATGCATGCGGCGGCGCATAATTACCAGGAACAAACTTCAAGGCAACAACAGCTAAACTTGAAAAATGTTATGCCTTGTACATAAGGAAAGTTGTTTTTCTATTTATCCCATCTTTGTGTGCGCTCTCTCTCTCTCTCTTTAAGATGCTCAGAAACTGGCAGGAAACATTAATAAAAAACCGCAAGTTCCCCCCAACTAGGAAAAGGGAAAGAGAAAACTAACCCTCAGAACTTTTGGTACTTTTCAATTTTGTGTGAAGTTCACAAACGCAAAAAATAAGAATGCTGAAGAGCTGAAGTGCTCGAGACGGCTGTGTGGCAGGGTCAGTGTGCAACCCTCGAAATGGCAAATAAAAATTAAGAGTGCGAGCCAAAGCAAAGCAGAGAATCCCATTTAACGACTCTCCAATGTGCACTAAAAGCAGCGCTAGAAACGAAAAGCCCAAAAAAAAGCAGTGAAAATTTTTAAATTATATTAACACAAATTGAGGGCGGCCAGTGGAAAGTGGAATGTGGAATGTGGCAAGTGCTCCGCTTGCCATTTGGGTGTGCAACCAAATAATAAATAAACCAACTGCCAAAACAACGACAAAGCCAAAAGCCTGACCTGCTGTCGACTGCTTCAATCTGCCCTCCTCCTCCAGCTTCTCCTCCTTGAGCTGGACGATGTAACGTTAAAGGAACTTCTCTTTCAAGTCTTACCAATTAAAGTTGTTGTTGCTGTTGCGCCCCCATTCAAAATGTGAAACTGTAATGTGAAACGCGTAATGTATACGCCATGTTGCCGAGACTTTTTGTTGCTCTCCTTGCTCAATATAATGATGAATGTTCTTGCGAGTATATGTACTGTATTGGTGCTTGTTTGTGTTGTTTGCATGGCAACTTTTGTCAAAGTCAAAGTCGGCAATGAGCAAATCTGGCGAAATATAAAATCCAATTAGCGTTAGATTCGTAAATAAAAATGTTGAAATTGTTTCCAAGATCAATTTATCATTATTAGCGACATCTGCAGCTGTACATATCTAAAGATAGATAGATAGAAAACTATATGATCTTTCATTCGTTTTTAATATGATATTTTAAAATCACTTTGCTTTTTTGGGATAATATTGGGTTAGCTTTTTAGTTTTGTACAAACTTCAACAATTAATGAATCTATTTCGCTATTTAATGTACAAATTTTAGAAAGATTTATTTAGTTTCTAAATTTATTTCAATTATATTTTATGGTTTCTTTATTAAAAATGTTTCCGTTAATATGTTCGTAGCTCGCCTCAATTTAATGTGCTATAATATTTTTTATGTGATATTCCTTGTACATATGTAGATACAATAATCGAATACTTTTTGTCGATATCAAAGTCTAGTGAAAGGCAAGTAAAATGCAAGGACAATTTACATTAGCTCAGCACTCACACACATGCATACAAGCGTGTCGTTGTCTTGCGGCCAAGCAGAGAGCACAAGGAATAAAAAATAGAACTTGCAACTCAAGCGTTGGCAACACACACACACACACATATGTATATTCAAGACGCCTCGGGTGATTGCACACGAACATGAGCTAAATAGCTGGACCTGGAACTGGAGCGGGAACTATAGTATAACTGTAGGTTGGCTTGGGTCAGGTCATGTTGTCTGTCAGCTTGTTGCACTTGGCCTAAGGCTCATTAATAGAGCGATTATTTTTCTCTGTTTTGCACACAAACTGTCACACTTGACTTGTCCGTCTGCATGTGTGGGTGTGTTTGAGTGTGTGTGTGTATGTGTGTGTATGTTCGTGGGTCGCCGCCAGATTCTCGGGGGCGCTTGTTGACACTCATTGAGACAAAAGTGCTTAACTGCTGCACTTTTACTACCACATGCCATACAACTATGACTATTTTTTACAACTTTGCTATTCAGTTTTTCCTCTGTATATATGGTGCTATGTATAGGGAGTGGGGGCGGAAACTTGAGTTTCTTTATTTTCTGCTTTTGTGCGCTTAATTTGCTTCTCGACTACAGAAAGTTTGTAGGCTGCAGCTGAAGCTGAAGCCAAAGCCGAAGTCGAGGCAGACAATGAAGCTGGAAGAGGGGGCACTTGTGGCCGGGGTGTTAGGCAATTGTGTTGCATACCACAAGGCGCCAACAAAATGTCAAGCACCTCAACAAATTGTAACAACAACAACAGCAACAATTGTAATGGCAAAGAAGGTTAAGCACATCCAACACACTCACAGCTCACACAGTTATTCACAGATGTATCGCCTGGTTATTCACGGGTATATTGTACGTGTATCCTTGTAAAGTATGTCAGTGTGTATGAACACCTGAATGTCAGCGACTATAAATAGCTGTTGCTGTATCAAAAAATATTTAACACTCATACTTTTATGACATTCACCTACAGTATAAGAGCTAGAGTCTAACACTAATATTTACTCCATAGGTGTATGAAATTAATAGATGCAATTAATAAATGTTTTACAATTGAGTGACGGGTATTTTATAGTCAGGGACTCGTTTATAACGTTTGGGATTGGAAGAAAAGAACTGCTTGCCCCTTAGCTGCCACTTTCTACTTGCCACTTTCCACTTCCCACTTGCCACTTTGAAATGTTAATGAGGCGCTGGCAAGTGTCAGTTATCTCTGGCCTTCATAGTATTTTGGTTGCGAAACTTTTACTGCATTTCCGGAAAAAAGCGGTGCGCCTTTTGCAACACTGGCAATTTCTATGGTGGCTCGCATTAATTTGTGTAATTTCATGCGAATTGAGTGGCAGTGGGCGTGGCCGAGCGACCTAGTTGTAACTTTTGCGACTTGTGCTTGCCACTTGCCACACGAAGTGCTCGAAATGTGTCAAATAAAGCGTTAAATTAGATTTCATTTTTATTTCTGTGCAATTCGTTTGACTTTCTCGTTTTGTGGAAAAGTTTTGAAAGTAAGCGACAAGTTCTATTCTTGTCAAGCCCTATAAATCTTCAAAATTGCACTTTGAAAATTGTCACTTGACGTTTATTATATGCCAGGCACCAAAAATGCCATGGGGCATATTTCGTGCCACTTTTGGTGGCAATTAAGCCAGCCCCAGCTAGACTTTGCTTTAAGCCTTAAAGCATGCAACGCTTCTTAGTTACACATAACTTTAGGCCGACACGATAAAGCAGAAACCGCAAAGTATGCTACAGAAAGAGTGTGAGAAAGAGAGTGGCAGACAGCGACGGCGACGGTCGGCGTCTAATAGGATTACCGGCAGGGCTGCACTTGCCACTAAGTAGGCGACGACTCTGCAAAAAATGATGAACTCAAATCGTTCCAAACGGCTGGCCTGCGGTTTTGGTGCCATTGACGTCGCACAGTGGTCCTTTTCCGTTGCTCACTTAAGCTCTGACCAAAAAAGCATTAATTTTCAAAAGAGTGTCTGCATTTGTTAACTTATCTCTCTAGATCTCTGTTCTCTGAGTTTCTTATCGATTTTTAAACTTTATTCGGCCTTACATTGATTATTTTATTCAACGAGCAAGTAAAAAGTTTATCATTCGTCATTTGCGAACCTAAGATAAAAATACCCTTAATATTATTTGATTTGTTTTGTAAAATGGTAAACTGATAAGATTTTTGCGCAAAATTTGTAGCTAGGTTTTTGAATTGTTTGTCTTATTTCATTTGTAGGTTTAATGTCGAATTTGATGTAAGTTTCTCCCAATTAGCATGAAAGATAAATACATTGTAATCATAGACAATTATATCTTCAAAATTGTGGGTACTTATTCCGATTCAGAGACCCTATAATTAAAAAGTATATTCTTTTTTCGAAGCAAAATAATTGGAAAAAAGAATAGCTTGTAAGAAAAAAGTTTTTTTTATATAAGAAGGAAAACAAAATTGTTTAGATTCAAAATTTATATAGTTTTTGCACAGACTAGAGACTTTATGAATATCGAAAGTCTGTTGACACAGTATTAAATTAGTTTGAAATTAAATTGGCAATGGAACCACTGTGTGTCGCCTTTGTGGTCTTCCTCTTCTTCATCATCGTCTAGTGAAGTTGGCATGCCACAAAATCAATTAAGCGACGTCGCCTCTGTCAGCTCGACAAAAACTATCAAAAGCTGTCAAAGTTGGTTGGCCAACCGCAAAATGCGATCAGATGGGATCGGTTCTTTAAAGGGTGAACTAATCTGGGTCGGTGCTTAAATTTCATTAGCTGTGCCGCATTGTTTAAAGAGAAGCAACTCTATTGAGGGGGACAGGACAACTCAATGCCAGGGGGTTTGACTTGGCTTAGGGCCGCATCAACATATCAACATGTAAACAGGTCTGATGCAAAGTTTGATCCTCGCCAGCAGGACAGGGGCCTAACAAGCTTTAGTCCCTCCCTGTATAGCAGTTAGTAACTAACTAGCATACAAAACCCCAAACTAAACAAAAAGCAAACAAAAATGCCCAACTTTTACCTAAAATATGCGCATCGCGTGCCTTTGGCTTTTTACCTTTATATGTCGTGTTTAGTATTAACGTACTATGTGTGTGTCGTATTTGTGTGTGTGTAAATCCCAGACACACACATGCACACGCGCGCGTTGTGAGAGAAACACAAAACGTGACTAAGCTGACAATTGTGTCGAAGTAAATCCAAGTTTTGTGGCCGTATACTCGGACTAAATAAATCTCAAAGCTGGGAGGAAAAAAACAGAGAAGCTAGCGCAAAACTTTGACAAACAACGGACGCATTACTAAAGAGAACAACAAGAGGAAGAAATTGAGATAGAAAGGGAGAGGGAGAGGGAGAAAGGTGCGTGAGGCTGCGAACATGACAAGTGACATAAATAGTTGGCAAGACATTGGAGCAGGCCCAGAACTTTGTTAAATTTAATAATCACTCACACTCTCTCACATATGTGTGTATAGGTATTTGTGTAGGTATATGTGTATGAAGTATATGCAACTACAACGACAAACGATGTCTGCTTGACAGTGACAAGAATCTTGGGCCTCAGTTGCGTTGAGATGGATTCAAGTCGAGTCGAGAACAAAACTTAACAACTCGGCCTATACTATTTCTAGTTATGTGTGTCAAGCACAGGCGGTCAAATACAGCGCTATACCCAACCACACACACACATACATACACACACACGCACACATGTATGAGTGCAAATGTTGGTGCAAATATAAACAGAGACAAACAACAAACGCTTACACGCATATAGATAGCCCGCATTATAGTTGGTCCATAGAGTAAGGGATGGGGTTGGGGTAAAGGAGGGGAAAGGGGGGAGGGGGAACTGTCTCTAACTAGGTGCAGTCAACTGATGGGACATAACATAAACAAACAAGCTGACAAACACACATACACTTAGATGCAACTAAACAATTGTCAGTTTGAGCGCCTTTTGTTTGTATCTGCCTATGTATATCCAAATGTGTGTGCCTGTGTTGTGTGTGTATGTGTGTGTGTCTCTGCGGCATCTGCTTATCAACAAAATGACAGCGACAGCGAGAGAGAACAACGAAATAAAGACAAAACCTGCACTCAGCAACACATTGCGTATACGCAATTTCGCACATTGTCCATACGCATAGAAGTTGTAGTATTTGGTGCAACATAAATCGATGCGTTCGCCATAGAAAATGCGAACAATGCTATCGATTGCGCATAGGAATAAACGAAACAGTTTGTCCTTCCATTTGAAATGAATACATTCAAGTTTATTGCTGTCGACATTCATAAACTGGAGACCATTTGCCAACTGCTTTCGCTTAATTCGCATTTAACCCGCCAACGAAAGCAAAGAAATTGTTACCAATCCATTCCCCAGCCATCTCCATCCCTCTGACTGTTGTCCAATGCATTCAGTAAAATTGGAGCAGCACAGACTCAAGGGGAAAGGAGACAAAGTGGGCTGGGGAGGGGAGGAGAGGGAGCAATTCATACTTAACTGACATTTCAGCTGTCATACCAAAAGTGCTTTACATTTCTCTCCTCGTCAGCGCAGATGGAGATGGAGATGAGAATCAGGCGGAAGATAAAGGAGAAGAAGAAGATGAGGCAAATGTTGATGATGTTATTTTATTATTGTTGCTGTTGCTGTTGTTGCTGTTGTCGTCGTCGTCAGTTGTTGTTGGCACCTTGGCAAAGGTGTTGGCATGCCTGTCCGCCCCGCCTCGCCCCTCCACATTTGCATTGTTCATTCCTGGCATGCCACAAGCAGCTGGTGTCCTTTTTCGATTCCACCTCTGCCACCTGCCACCTGTCATGCTGTATGTGGCACAAGCGTACTGTTAATTTAATTAACATTGCATACTTGTTGTATTTGGGCGTTGAGTTGCCTTTAATTCCGCTTGAAATCAACTTGAACCGTTTGCAACTGCAGTTCTTTGGTTAGTTAAAAGTTAAAACTTGCATATGATGCCAACTAACAGTGCACTCATCTCACTCTCTCTACCCATTCCCTCTCTCTCTCTCCTGGGAGAGGGAGGTACTTTAAATACTTTTGCCATTTGCTGTGCTTATTTCCATTTGTTGTCGAGTGCATTATAAAAGCATTAAACTGCAAGCCAAAAAGGCCATCAGGCAACAGAGAGTGAACGGGGCAAACGAGAGACACATGGATGAGATGAGCATAGTGAAAGAGAGGGAGAAGAAAAAAGAACTCAGCAGGGAAAATTTGCTTTGTCACGTACACACATTCACTGACTCTCTCACACACACACACACATATACACACGCATACAGGCACAGACTCGTGTGCTTTCATGCTCCGCCTGACGAAATGCCATTACACATTTTGCGTACCCAGAAAACAGTAACAACAACAACAGCAATGACAACGACAATTCGCATTCAAAATGACAACGACAATGGCAGCAGTAACAACAACAGCAGCAACAGCAACAACAGCAACAACACAAACAAACAAACAACACCCACAGAAAAATAAACGCTGGAGGTTGTAGAAATGAAGATAAGCTGCTTATCAGCGCCATTGCCTGGCCTGGTTCTCTGTTGTTGTTGTTGCTTTCGTTGTTGTTGCTGCTGTTGCTAGCTGCGCTTTAACTGAGCGCTTGGCATTCACATTGGCTGCTCTTACGCCTGTCTGGATGCGGATGCCAACTGCCAAAGCGAACCAAAGGCGACCATTGCAGCTACTTTTGTGTGCCCGCCAGAGTTGACATCGCCATTGCCATCGTCATCGTCATCGCCATTGCCATTTTCATTGTCCCTGTCGTTGTCGTGGCTTGTCTTCAAATCTCGTGTTTTTTTTTGTTGTTTTGTTTTGTTTAGTCGTGGCCAGACGAGGAGATCCAACCACAACTGACATTTTTGCCACTCGTTGTTTAATATTAAACTAATGCGCGTGTAAAAGCCACAAGCCACGCCCCTTCCTTCCTCTTCCTTCTTTTGCCCAATTTTCTTGAGTATATTTAAAAAAATGTTATCATCTGTGTATGCAAATGTCGCAAAATGAGCTTAACTTTTGCGCTTGATGGCAAAATAATTTGCTTAAAATGCAATGCAAGTTGGGTGTCATCACATTTGGGCATTAAACTGATGCAGCAGGTGTACGAAAGAAGAAGAACTAACAGTTGAAAATAAAATTGAATACTTTGTGAAAAATACTTACAGTTTAACTAAATGCTATTGAGACTAATGTTTACTAAATTAAATATATAAATAAGATATACTTGTATCTTCGTCCGATGTTAGCTTTTGATACTCAATAAGTGAATTCATTCAATAATTAGGATAACCTTGAGTAGCTTATTTCGTTCAGTGTATAAACTTTAATTGTTGTTATAGAGTTTCATTTTAAAAATGTCTGCGCATCGAGTCCACTTTAATGTGTCACATTGCGCATACGCCTCGAGAGCCGCGCGTCAGCTGCTTTGGCGATTTCAATTTGCTGCTCATCATCTGTGTTAATCGCCTTAAATCTCGAAACTAATTACACACAAGCCAAAGACAAAAGTCCAAAAATATTTAAGCCACAGCTGCCTCCACTCCACTCTTCAAATCACCCTCCTCAGTCGGTGGCCTCGCCCGTCGCTCTTCAGTTTTTAATCACAGCTGACCGTCGGAGCAGGAGGCGCCTTCGCTCCTCTGCCTTCCTCTGGTATGGCCATGCAATGCCAATTTGGAATTTGTATGTGTTTCCTCTGAAAAATGTGCCCAACTTTGTAGCTGTGTTTAACCGCGTGAAATAATCTTTGCTGGCAGCAGACAGGCATTGCCAGGACCTTGCTTCCCAGCATGGGATTGTGCCTGCTCCTGCGCCTGTCGCTGCCGGGTCAGTCGGGCGTGTTTCATTATGATGATAATGCGCAGGCCCCGCGGCCATTCAGGCCGCATCCCAAGCTGGTGTCACATTTTCCGCAGCTTAAATTTCCCACTGGCCACTTGCGCGCTCTTCGAGTCCTTTGACCGCACCACACCACAGCCCAGAGAACAGAATACAGAGTACAGTGAGCAGTCGCCAAATCGTCTGAGCCTAACGCAATGCGATTGGGCTGCGACGGGTCCTGGTCTGTTCCCATCCTAGACACATCCACGCACAGCGAACAGCCAACAGCACTTCTGCTAGATGGCTGAACCAACTAAATGGGGATGAGTTTCGGAGGAGCAGGATATAATTTTCGCACCATGCAAATCTCAACAATTTCGAATTTCACCCGATGGCCGTCGGCACTTCCGCTTGCCATTCTCCATTCGCCGTTTGCTTTTTATTATTTTGTCGATTTTGCTTTTGGCATTTGAATTTGTCGAGCATCCTGTTTGCCTAGCGCCCCCCCCCTCCCCATTTCGCCCCTAGAAATGCCCTTGCTTTTAAGCCTATAAATGAGCTTAAAATTTTCTATGCGAATGAATGTGAATGCTTTTGAAATTTATTATAGTACTGAGTCTGGAGTTCGCGCCTGGCTTGGGTGGCATCCTCACAGCTTTTGGCTGACACACACCCACACATACACTTGTATACTGTACATTATGTATGTATACATATATACTTATCAAAGGCATTTCGCGCCGACTTCTTGAGTTTGTCGCTGTCGACGGCATTGAAATTTTTTAGCGCAGTAAATTGAATTTTATTTCGATTTCTTTTCTGGCGTTGCTTCCACTTGCTGATGGGGAGTGGAAGAGATGCTTTTGATTTTGAAATTGCCTTTTGCTTGGTAATTTTTGTTCTTCAGAGATACATTGATATGTATTTCTGTAGCATCATCAGCAACAACAACAACAACAAAAATAAATTCAATTTTGAATGCTGCTAAATAATTTCATTTTTTCACATTGGTCGCTTGATTTTCGAGACGAGCTTCAATGCGCACTGATTGCAAACTCTCTTCTGCAGGCCAGAAATCCAGTTTCCAGTTCCCAGTTCCAATTGGCCCACAATATCCATTTCCATTTTGTAGTTGTTTAAATATTCAAAGCATACTTTTAGTGTCAAATGTGCAATGATGAAAAAGAATTGGGCAAATTGCTGTGATATTTTGTTGAATTTTATATTGCGATGAATGTTTTATAATTGAGAGAGAGATACAGAGGAAAAACACTCGTATCAAATTTGTTTTTTTTTTTGTTGCACCTACAATACTAAAGGCCACTTTCTCTCTTGTCACTCTTTTGCAGGCTTTCTCCTGGAGGGAGTCACGCCAACGGCACCACCGGATGTTCCGCCACGTAATCCGACAATGAGTCGCATGAATAATGCCCGTTTAATTGCCGGCGCTGTTGCTAACAATCCCAATGATCTGGGCGTTGACTTTGAGCCATCGTGTTTGGTGCGGACGCCATCGGGCAACGTTTACATTCCTAGTGGAAATATAAGTGAGTATTTTTTAGACACACTTTCTCTAAACTGGGCCATATATGTTACCCTTTCCCCAATATAAAGTCATATGCAAATCGTCTGACCCGCTACAAAAAACCACTTGGCTCATTTAAATGTTTGGCGTGGGACGTGCACAGAGAACTCCATTCGCCATTCACCATTTGCCATTTGCCATATTGCTATAAAAATGCAAAATAGCTGAAAAAATAGGCAAAAGTGCAGAGGAAGAGGCAGTTGGCTGTTTTTTTTTTTTCAAATTTGCAGGTCTGTTGTTTTGGGCCATGCGCCTAAAATGCTGCAATACATTTGCCATTTATTGTTTTTCCAACAAATATTTTTTTCTCAATTTGCATTTGGCTTTTGTTGGTTTGTTTCTTTGTTTGTTTGTATGTTTGTTTGTATTCTCTGCCTGCGCATATCCGCAAGCAGGCTTTAGGGATAAAAACATACGAAAGTGGACTGAAAATAGTCAGCAACAACAACAACAACAAGTGCGTGGCACTAAACCAACAAGCCAAAACAGAAAAAAATGCTGCCAAACAGCCACAGGGGCCTACGAAAAAAGCAGATAAAAATAAAACCAAAATTTAGCAAACAAATGCGGCAGCCTTTTCGGCGCACATGTGAATTGCTGTATCGTTGGAGCGAAGGGAAGCGAGAGGAGACGAAGAGAAGGACATAAAGTGGTGCTGCATTTAACTGTTAGCGCAGAGGCAGTCGACGAATAGATTTGATAATGGCTAACCGCTGTCGAAAGTGGAATTAAATTGCGATAAAGTTGGAAAGAGTGAAGGTCTCAAAGTGATGGACAGAAAGAGAGAGAGAGTAAAATAATGTGATGAAGTTTTCGCGTTATGTTGCAGCAAAAGTTGCAGACATACGCATTTCGTGTTGCATACATTTTGGCGCGTGCCTTGAAATATCAACAAACAGCGAGCTGGAGTAACAAAGAAGGAGGAAAATAAACAAAGCGAAAAATGACAGTGCACCCCTCGCCCCTCTCATCAAGTCTCTACACTCTTCTGTTTATGTATGTGTGTGTGTGTGTGCTATACATTTGTACAGCATACTTTCGGGCTGTCGTACAGTTTGCTTACGCGTGCGTTGTATTTGTGTATTTGTTTTATGCCGCCTTTTGTTTACTTTTTTGCATTGTGCTAACACAAACCGACTGTTTTTGTTGTTCTCGTTGCTAACGTTGTTGCTGTTGCTATTGTTGTTGTTGTTGTTTTTGTCCATATCGTATATATGCCAAGCTTTGTCTCGATTCTGCTGCGTGGCATAACATTTTCTTTCGTTGTGTTACATTTTTCTTTTGCAAGACGGAATATTTCACTATTTCAACTGCGTGCGGAACTGTACACTTCTTTTTTTAAACGTAAATATGTATGTCAGTTGTATGCTGCATGTTGCATGACCAGTTAATTGCAATGGAAAACATAAGCTCAACGCTGATACTCAGCTATGAATGGATTAGCACATGCAAAGACGTTGCATAACTTAAAGTCTTAAAGCTTAAACATTGAACATGGACGCGTTCAACAGAATTGTTTTATGAGAGATTGTAAGATATCTTAGAATTCTGTTTATGATAATATAAATTTAAGGAAAGGTGCACTAGACTTTCAATTAAGATAAACGAAATAAATATGGAATTCTATTTGAGTAAAACAAACAATAAAAGGTCAAATAAAATTGGCTTAGTTATTATTTAACAATTTAATTTAGCTCTTTTCATTTCCTTGCATTTATTTTACTACTTTTTGTTATTATCATAAGTTGATAGATGATTGATATGTTCTGTTGAATGTGGCCTTATTTTCGGCTTTCTTGCACTCTGCAAGTATGTGTGCATGTAAATTGTATTGCGCAACCCAAGCTGACAGGGCTTAAGGCAACTCACATGCATAGCATTAATATTGAATGAACTCGGCCGCCATTTGCATTTCGCATATCATTTTTCGGATCCTTTCGATGCTGTCTAAAGTGCAATTAAATGACAATTTATGAAAATCTATTTGCATTTATGCATAAATTGATAAGCAGCCGAAAACTGCAATATCAATTGATGGAGGCTCCATTCGTTCATTCATTGATAAGCTGGCCCTCAAAGTATAAAACGAAAATGTTGTTGTCCCCATCGTCGTGAAGCACATATTGATTAAATTCTCAGCAAATTGAGATTTCTCTCACACACACGCACACACATATATATGCACTTATGCATTGGTGGCTTTATATGAATTGCATTTTGTTTGCTTTGCCGGGCTTTTAAACATACTCTCTACACTTCGGAGTCCTTCCACTGCCCACGAAAGTATGCAGTGAATATTTTCATTTCATTTTTACAGCGACGATTTTTATGCAAAAATATTATTTGTTGACTTTTGGCACCCAGTCGGAGGAAAAGAACCCCCACCCCACCCCAACACCCAGCCAAAAGTTGAATCTGAATGCGTTCCGACGCTGACAAAGTGCCAAGGGAGGGTAGAAGCACCGACAGAGCCGAAATGAACGGGCCTACAATATTTTTACCCCTTGTCCATCCCTTCATGCATGCATACATACATATACAAATGTAAATAAACAAAAAAGCTTGAAAAAAGTTTGTCCATATTATACCATAGTTTAAATTTTGGTGCCGGGCTTGACGGCGTTTTTATACCCAGTGTCGTTTAAGAATGCCAAAAGAGGATATAATTTGCTGAGTCTAGGTTATAGCAAACGGAATTTCAATTTATATATATTTATTTTAGATTAGTCACAAAGTTGTGTTCGTCAAGGAACTAAAAGAACTAGTGGCTCCTAATCTGATATGTAGGTTTTTTTTCTATAGTAGATTGAGCTTAATAGCTGCTATTAAAAACTCGTTCTTAGTTTTAATTCGAATATCTTAATTTTAAACCTGTCAAAAAAAAATATCTTTTTTAAATATTAAATAGATAAAAGAGAATATTTTTGCTATTAGTCTTGAATCATGCTGTGTTTTATAGTAATGTGGTGAATACAAGGTATCTCGGTGTCAGGCATATATAACTGACATGTTTTTATTTTTTGGTGGAGAATGAAAAAATGCTTATGCGCCATATGCAAATGCAAATAAAAATGGGCATTCTGCACGATTGGATACCCCACTCACACACACACAACAGTCACATATGCATGCATACTATATATGGGAGTTATCATAAAGTGAAACAAAAGTTTGGCCAAGAGTTAAAAAATATATTCTGCCACATACCAACATAAATACATATATGTACATTAGGGTGTCCCTTATTTGATCAAAGTCAATATTTTTAAACGCATACGGGCTAGTTTTGTTCATTAGGTCCTAAAGAACTCAGAAATAAATTTTTACCTCAATCGGAGTATGATAACCCGTGCCGACTTGGATCGGAAAATTTCAAAAATTATATGGGGCCAAAAAAAAAAATTTTTTTTTTTTAATTTTTTATTTTTTTATTATGTTCATTAGGTCCTAAAGAACTTAAAACCAAGTTTTCACCTTAATCGGAGTACGATAACCCATTCAAATTTGCATCGAAACATGAAAAAACAGTATTTTAACACTGATTATACATTTTTCGATGATTTTTCATGTTTCAATGCAAATTTGAATGGGTTATCGTACTCCGATTAAGGTGAAAACTTGGTTTTGAGTTCTTTAGGACCTAATGAACAAAATAAAAAAATAAAAAATTAAAAAAAAAAAATTTTTTTTTTTGTCCCATATAATTTTGAAATTTTCCGATCCAAGTCGGCACGGGTTATCATACTCCGATTGAGGTAAAAATTTATTTCTGAGTTCTTTAGGACCTAATGAACAAAACTAGCCCGTATGCGTTTAAAAATATTGACTTTTGACCAAATAAGGGACACCCTAATGTACATGTATGTGTAAAAAAATGCATAAATTGCTGCAGCCCACGCGCCAGCTTTTGGCAAAAAGAGAAGAAAAACTCGACTCAAACAAAAGTCGACATACTCGTATTGATGGCCTGACAAACTCCCCTTGCCTCCTGCTTCACATCCTTTACTGCTCCGCTGTGATTCACTGCGTCCCGGAGCCAAATTTGCTGTCTAGCAGTTCAAGCTTTAAAATTCAGCAAACAATATATATATTTAATTCCGAGGAGTCGGATCAAAAAACGAATAACAGATATATAATATATGATTTATTTTCAATAGTCTAAAACAATACTCTTTCTCTTACACCTCAAATAACTAAATATCCAGTAAAGAAGATTAGTTGATTTTTTTTTTAAATATAACAATCAAGGTTTTGTTACTAGAGAATCTTATAAAAAATCATAGGTTAATCATATTTTTAGTTTAGATACCTTAAATAATTTCAAGATTTGTATTAAATTAAACCAAGGCTCGAACGCAAACCGTTGGCTCAAGGTTTCTTGAAACTGAATCAGAATGTTTTTCTTAATCAGGAATATTTATACCTACTGAGTTGCAAACATTTTCAGTTTACCGTAGTTATTAACTAATGAATTTCAAATAATTTAATGGCAAAGGGGCCTCCCTATATATCGCCATAGGGACGAACACTAAGGATCCTTGCTGGCACAGACATTGCACTTGAAATGGAATAACAACCGGACGTTACGTTGGCTATGCAAATGTAACTTATTCTCATTTCCCTGCAACGAAGCGTCTACTTATTGCCGTTTTTACTGCGCCAAGTTGCATGCTTCGTTTTTATTATAATAAGAGCCCGTTGCGGCATTTTGATGCGGTAACATTACCCCAGCCCCAACCCTATTTATTACTCTTTCTCTGTGCCTGTGTCTGTCTTTGTCTTTCTACCTCTACCTCTGCTTCTGCTTCTGTCTCTCATTTACTGTTGCTTTAATTTTTTATCGTTTCGAGGTTAGTTTGCGAAACTTTAGCTGTCATTGACCGACCGACCGGCCGAGTCGAAGCTACAGTAAAGAACCAAAGGCCAGACACCGACGACTAGTCGACTCGTCCGACTGCCTACGATAAGGGCGCGCCCTTTTTGTCTACTGTCTACTACTAGCAGGCTGTGTCCTTCAACTAACTTCCATTCCATGTGCAAGAGTAGTCATAGTTGTAGTCGTAGTCTAGTCAAGTTAAGTCCGTTGAGGTCCTCGTCGTCCAAGCTGTCCGTGTCCAGTGTCTATTGGCATTGGCTCGTCGTTATTGCTTTCGACTGGTTTGGTTTATCGTTGCTGCCAGCCATGGAAATACTCGTAAATTTCAAGCACTCAACCACCCAGCCACCCGCTTGGCTGGGTGGGTGAATGCTTTAAATTTGTATAAATACGACGAGTGGTGCGAGCACGTTTTGGTTTTTGTGCTCTTTGCTGCCGCTGCTGTTGCTACTAAATTCATTCATAATGGGTTTTTCACTGCACTCAGAGTCCATTCCATTCTATACTGCTCTCCCCTTACCCCTTGCCCTCTTCTAGTGCTGCATAGTGTATATAAATTTTGCGTTTTTACGCAAACTGAAATTTATTATGGCGCAGCGTAGTAATTTATAAATTTCATGCCTGCTAAGTACTGTTCGCATACCCCTTCGCTTCCTCCTTCCCCTTTCCCTCCGCCACCCCTCTCTCCTACGCTTACTTGCCATTTGCTATTATCAGACTGCAGTTATGGTCATAAACATGGATATCATCTATTAAAACAATGCAATATTCTGTTTTATACGCACAATTTTTAATTTTATTAAGCGATTAAACCTTTTTCCGCCACCTTTCATCCATATTTAAGCCTTCTTATGTGTGAATCTGCTTTGAACCTATTCAGAAGCAACAAATTGACTCGTCGTTAGTTAGACCCTGTACTTATCAGGGCAATGGGTCTATTAACTTTGGGTCTATTAGCTTTATCTAATTTTTAAAGAGAGGCATATCAAATTCCACAAAGTAAATATATATTTTATCAGCAACAACAATAGATTGGCCAGTAGATGCAGAAGAAAGTACAGGGACTCAAACAGTCGGGTTAACTCGACTGGAGACTTTTATACCAACTTTATGCTGTTGCTGCACTTAACTTTATTCACGGCGTCTCTCTCTCTCTCTGTCTCTCTTTTACTCTCTGTGTATTTGCTTTAACCATTTTTTGCTTGTGCTCGTATGTGGCAAATTTGTTGCAATTGCTGTTGCCAATGCTGCTGCTGCTGTTGCTGTTGCTGTTGTTGGCGGCAGGGCAATAACCATTTGGCAACTAGAAATTGGCATTTTATGTTCGCCTGTCTACCTATCCGCTGTGTATCTTTTGATTTTTGAGTGCAGATTGTTGGGGATTTATTGATATTGAGTGCGGTTGGGTCGTCGTATGCCAGAGACCGAATGAATAAATGGATGGATGCAGCATCGAGGGGGGCGGGGGCGGTGGCGTTATAGAGAGAATTGCCCTATAACAAAGTGCTTTCTATGATCACGCACCGAAGAATTTTCTGCAAAACTCTTCACATGTTCTCGTGGTTGGGCCTTTGCTTTAATTCCCAGCCGTCCCAGGCTGACTGACATTCCGCAGACACTAAAACATTTTTGGCCAAATACCTGATGGAAATATACTCTTAGAACAGACTGTCTGTCTGTTCATTAGAGCGAGTTTTCTCTCAGCATTTTGCAATTTCTTAAAGCATACTTTTAGGCGCCGCATATGAAATAACTTCATCCTCTGGGTGCAGCCGACTCTTTACAATCTTCAGTCTTCATCCGGCAAAACCACCCCGAAAAGTGTGCAACAAACGGTGGCAACTGTTTGAGGCATGCAAAACATGAGCAAAACAATTTTTGTCTTTGCAGCTGTTGTGGCATTTTTATGCTCCATAATTATGTATGTGCGGACTGGCATTTCAAAGTAACAACAAGTAAAGGGGCAACATTGGGGTTGGGGGGGCGTGGCAGCTGTTATCTACGTGCATAATTTATATACTTTTAATGATTTGGCTTTGCAAACAATTTTTAATGATTTCATATGTGAAACATAATGCACTCTATGCGTTTTGTTCCTGTTGCTGTTGTTATTGTCGCGTCTATGTAATTAAAATTGCAATGCACAAACACACACACACACAACACACACACACACACACACGTGCGAGTGATGTGATGTGGCTGTCGCTTTTGTTGCCTCTGAGCCTTCCCACATATAAATATGTTAATTAAAATAATGTTACCCCAGCGCAGGCGACAAAGAAAAAAGCCAAGCAAAAGCCTTAGAATAGCTTTACATTCACAAGCACACAAACACACACACACACACACTCAGAGTGAGGGAGAGTGAGAGAGTAAGAGGGTGACAGAGGCAAAGTTGGTTCCCTGTAGGCGAGCTTTGTCGCCATTTTGCATTTACACGCCACGCTCAACGCCTTTCAAAAGGCAACATTCCCATGCCAGCCTCATTACACGATACGTATACGCAGCGTGGCACGCAGTAGAAGAAAAAGAAGAAGCAGAAGGCCCGAGCAGAATGTAAACAAGCGCAAGTATGATGACTTCCGTTGTGGGAAATGCCGACAGGCAGGCGGGCGTCTATTCCCCCTCCGCACCTCCACACCTCCAGAGATCTTTTGTGCTTTCGCTTCTGTGACTTTCGCATTGAAAATAACTGAAAAATGAAAACTCAGGACGTGAAAAATGCATTTAGCCAAGGATGACAAGTAAAGGGGCTTGCCAAGCCGGCACCGCATAATTATGAACTTGAAAATGTGCTGGGGAAGCGGCCACTAGGGCTCTAAGCTGCGGTAGTCGACAGTCGACAGTCGACAGTGGGTAGATTGTATAATTATTTAAACAAAACGTCAGTGCATTTCCCATACGACGACTTTCCCTTCGACTTGAGACATGTCGAGTGGGGCTGTTTTCTTGTTGTTGTTCGCAGCAGGAAGAACCGCAACCGTTTCATATGAAATTTTAATTAAAATCCTTTATGCAAATCGTAAAAGAAGACGAGCCAAACGGCTGATTACCGATTAGATATTTGAGTTTCATAATCAAACTCTGTTTTGGTTTAAAGAGTCTTAAAGTTATTGTAGAAATGAAGTCATTCAACTGTGGCATTTTCAGGTGTCTTGGGCGTCTCAACGTTGTTGCTGTTGCCCGAGGTCATTGCAATTTTCTGCTGCCACACGAAAGTGTCTAGAAAATACACCTACACATATACACACTTACAAACACACACACACACAGTCAGTCATCGTTGCGCTTCTCGACGTGTTGCTGACGTCGTCGACGTTGTCGTCGTCGTATATGAAAATTCATTTCAATTAGTGAAATGGTTTTGGGATTTGTATGGCAAAACCACGAACGAGTGGGGCAAACGAGTGGGGCAGATTGGGCGGTCGTCGCGTGTGCAACGCTTGTTGCAACTTTATTTACCTTTACGTGCCGCATAAATTGTAAATAGAGATACAAAATGGGTGTGCAATATTCCAAGGATGTTTGAGCCTTGAGTGCTTCACTGCGCTCCTGGCAGGAATGGATGGCGATGGGTTGATTCTTGAACAGGCCATTGAACTGGCTGTGACTTTAAGTTCTCCCTCATCTTCGGCAAAGAGAACTCTTCAAACAGGCAGCTCCTGTTTTGCATTTAAAACTTTCTACTGCAGATGTATCTGGATTTATCTGATGTATCTCATGTGAAAACACGCACACAAAAGCACATACACTCATGTACTTATCTAAACTGCGCTGTTTCAGCTCGAGTTGCTCCCTCAACGACACTTTTTTGCTCTCGCTATTTTTATCGGGGACAGCGAAACAAGCGGGTCCAACAACAGCAACAACAACAACTAGAGAAACAACCAAATTTATGCAACTAACAAAATGTTTATTTTTTGTTTGTGCTCTTCAGCGCTTTTATCGCTCTAAACGTTCGCTGGGACAACAGAGAACCAGCTGAGGTTGGGGACAGAGAAACAATTTCCCTCTTCATGCAAAAGTATGCCACAGTTTTTTGCTGGCTGTGTATATATAGTAGTATGTGTGTTGTGCTGCCCTGTGGCAAGTTTTCTTTGCCACTTTTTAGAAGCGTTGCAATCTAAGGTGCCAGGCAATGAAAGCAGAAAAAAGCATGTTTGAAATTCCAAATGATAAGGGAAAGTGGCGTAGTCGCACAGTGGTTTCAGTTCAGCGTGCCAGCGAGGGGAGCACAAAGAGTTGCGATGAATGAGCTAAGGCTACTCATTAACATGTGACATCTTGATTTATACAAAGTTTGTGGAGCCGCTTATCTTGTCTCTCTTATCATATCCACACTCTTTTATTTGCAACTCTGTGTGCAAGTTTTCTTGACAAGTGTGACAAGTTTTTTAAGGCCCATAACTAACAAACAAAGGAGCAGAGCAGAGCAGAGTCCCAACCGTTCAGCTTACCTCCCCAAAGCTGCATCCAGGGTTAACGGGAGCAGTCTAATGGTGTGCTTGAGCCTAGGCACATTACACATGTACAGAGCCAGAACTGGAAAGGCAATGATGGTATTTTCTGCATCCCTTTCCCTTCCCTTCTCAGTCTTCCCTGTTCCCTCCTCAAGTCGAAGAATCATCCCCCTCAGACATTCACATGATTCGTTAAACTTTTTGCCATTGTAATAGTTCTGCTTGGTTGGTTTTTCTTTCTTTGCCCGCCCAAAAACACACACAACCAGTAGATATGTGTGTGTGTGTGTAGTTATTTTACATGCTTTCTGCTATTTGCTTCTCAGTTGTCGGCTCTCAGTTCTCGGTTCTCGTTTATGCGCATAATTTATAGAGTGCGACAATATGTTGGCTGGACAAAACTTTTGCACTCTCGTTTAAGAAAGTAAGATTTCTTTGCTGATGTACAAATATGTGTGTGTGTGGTCTAAGCTTTTGGGGTCAAATAGCAGTCGAAAGTCAAGGCTATTAACACGGTCTCCCTTCATGTGATATCGAGCTGAAACATCATTATCAATGCTGCTTGAGTAAATTATCTAATATTCAGACTGTCAACTGCAAAGGATCGCACGCACACACACACGTGAACGTGAACGTGATTGATAAATGAGATTTACCTTTTGGTGCTTCTAATTGTATGCAATGCCAAATGGAAGGCACACAACTCAACTCAGGGCACACAACAGAGCATTAGGCATTCAAGGCAAACTCAGATAATCACAAACGACATAATGACATCAATTACCAGCATTAGTTTAAAGTCAAGCGGCAAGGCAGGAGCAGACAATTAGTTGACCAGTTCTACTTAGCCAGCATCATCCGCCGTGTCTCAATTATGTAAGCCACATGGGATAAGGCTTCCCAGGGGGACGAGGCGACCTCCATTGACAGCTGACTGACATGGAAGATGGAGCTGGAAATGGAAATGGAGTTGTCGGCTTAGAGAATAAAAGCAGCTCAAGTCGGACTGTGGCCTACGGCTAGGCTTATATTTTTGCCAAGACTTGACATTCATTATTCAAATGTCTGACGAGCTTCTTTATTGCGAAGCTGTAATCCTGGATTCGCCAATCATCGCCAACTGATTACGTAGACGCAACTGACGAGAGACAACAACAACACAAACAATCACAATTGTCGCTTAATTAAAAACCCAACTCTATAAACTGTTCGAGCTAGCCAATAATACTCTGAAGGAAAGCCGTCATAAATCAAAGCTACAGAAAATATACTTCAAGGGGTTGTGATGAATTGTCATTGTTCTGTTTTGTGAGTTAGCTTAGGCTGTCTTTTAATCTTACCCCATTAAACTTCAGACTAATGATTTTAGACTGTATGGTATGAAGATAGGCTAGGGAGATGAAGAAACTAGTTAGAAAGATGGATGAGTAGATGGTAGGATGGGTATAGTATATAGGTTTATAGGTTAAGAGATCGATGAATATCATGGGACAAACACTCTCCAATATTGTGGAGATTTGCAACATTGATAGACAATGAAAATGTGTTCAATTCTGTTTTTCCATTTTTGATTTGCACACTCTCAGGGTCGCTCATGAAATTATGATAACAGGAGCGACAAAAGCTGAGAGTCGGGCCAAAAAGGTGGCACGGGGAGCGGGAACGGGAACGGGATGGCGTATGGCATAATAATCAGATGCATGCACTTTGTGTGCTTCTGACAAACATATTAAGCGATTTATTATAAATAATTAAAATAGTTTTCAATCCCTTTTTCACACACCCACGTTTTCCCAGGGTGCTACCATACAATTTCCATTGTACGATTATTTGTCAACAATATTTGGGCTTCAGTTTTGGTTTTTCCTGTTGTTGTTGTTGTTGTTGTTGTGTAATGCTCGCCATAATTTAAATAGCTTAAAATTTAAAACATTTGACAGTTGGTTTTTTTGTGTACGCGTAATTTAGTTTAGCACTTTTTGTTGCTGTTCAATTACGTTATTAACATCACAGGAAATACGAGAGTGTTGTTGTTGTTTTCGAGCAGGCTGCTGTCGAGTGTAGGCCACATAATATATTTAGGGTTTATTAGTTTGCCGCAAGGCTTTACGGCGAATTTAATCGCGATTCGTATTTTTCATTTTGTTAATAATAGTGCATTACCGTTAATAGCTATTATGGTTTCAAATCTCTTAAATTCGACTCTTATCCAAGTCTGACCACTGCATTATCATTTAAAACGGATCTCTGACATTATTTCCCTATAACTGACGGAGAAAATAAAAAAAAAATCAACAACATAAGCGACACACACTCACACATATATAAATAACACTTGTTTGTGTGGACAAAATGTTAGCCAATAAACTTTTGACCTCATTTTGTCAAAAACTAGAAGCATACACAAAACTAAATGCTGCATTGGGCGACAAAGGCGGACTGGGGGGTGCAGGGCGTGGCGAGGGAGTTAGCCTCGAGAACAACTAACAAAATATTTGTGCAGACAACCTGGATGGAAGTCTGGACAAGACGGGGGCAGGCGGAAAGTAGATCCTGCACACGACACTTTTGACTGGGCAGGAACTAAAAACAAGAAAAAAGAAAAAAAGCTGGCAAAATATTTACGCTCTCAGCGGTTCTCATTCAGTTGTTGTTCCTGTTGTTGTTGTAGTTGTAGTTGTTGTTGTTGTGGGTAGAGCAAGGATTATAAATTATAACAGGCTCGCACGGTTATTTATGTTGTGTCAATGGCGGCTGATTCCGCTGGTGCCAAGTGGATGCCCAAATATCGCCCCTCAGTTCCACACTTGCTCACTCCCTCACTCACACAAGTTTGAATAGTAAATATATAATACATATAGTGTGCATGTATGTGAAAATTGAGGCACATACATCATCAATGAATGCATGCGCGCTTAGTTGAGTGGAAAAAGGCTGGCGGATGCGACAACAACAACCACAGCAACAACAACCACAACAACAACAGTAACAGCAACAAAAACTATAGCCTACCAATAGACCAGGACCGAAAGGGAACGAGGACAGATTTAAGCAGCTTCTAGTGACTTGAAATCTGAATAGAAGCAGACGTCCTCGAAGCTTTTGATTTATTTGCTTGACGGCAATCATTAATTTGTTTGGTAAAAATGAAGAAAAAAGGAAGCTTAGCCCACAGTTTCAGCTGCTGTCAGCTTTTGGCGACACAGCCAAATAAACAAACACCCCAAAAGGAGCCAAGAAAGATGGCCAAAAGAAGCCGGATTTGAAATTTAAATAAAACCAAACCAACAAAATAATCCGACACATGCGCTGCCAAATGATTGCCCTAATGCTTCTGCCTTGCCTCTTCCCTGATGCTTCTTGCCACAAACCACTTGCTGCAATCGAGGCAGCCAAGTTAGCAGCCCTCTAATCCCATGTGCAGAGTCTGCCATGTGATTGTCGTTCATAAAACTGAAGCCCAATTCATTTTATTGCGCAAACGTCTGAGATGGAAATTGGGGAGAGCTTAAATGAAATGCTGAAAAGATAATTTTAAAACCAAAATAATGATTCCTCTTGCTCTTTTAACTTTCTTCAGATCTGCTTCGATTTTATTCGAGAACTCGTTGGGATTTCTCGTCCAATTGGTTATCTGAGCTGAATTAGAATTACAGAATCTTTTTGAAACTATTCTCCATTTGTGGACAAAAAAAGGAGACAATTTGAAAAGCCCAATTGCCGATCCTTGTTTTACCGCTCGGTTTCCACCAGGGAAGGACCTTAACTGACTATGACGGTGACTTGGTCATTTTATATTTAACAATGAGAGTGTGTACAAGTGTTTCACTAAACTAAACTTTCAATACAATTCGATATGCCCAATGGATTTGCTTGATAAACCAATGGCTGCTTTGAATCGTAGGCAGGACTGAAAAGATCAGCATCAGCACCATTGATTTATGAGTTAGGGAAATCTGCTCCAACCAAGAGCAAAACCAAAGTCTAACCATCATCAGTCACCAGGCAAGCAAACACCGTCTTATACAAAAACCTTGCATACATTATGGCCCCTGAAACTTGTTCGAGTGGCAGCAAAATATAAAGCTGTTCTTCGGCATGTCGAAAACTTGATACACTTTGTAAAAGTTTTACCTGATCACTCATCTGACAGCTATACAAAAAAGTAGATCGATTTCAAGCATACCAAATGAACAATCTGTGGGATTGATGACTTATCTAAATTGATATTTATCAAGTTAGCTTTAAAACTAAGATACATCTTCGTTTTGGTCAAAATAGTGATGTAAAACCATCGAAGAATCTACAACTCAACTTTCATGGAAGCCAATATTAAGTACCTTTACTTGTAATATATATTTTGACACCTCGATTTTTGTTTGGACGAGTTTAAAATTTCAATTTAAAACTTATATACCCAATGAACTCTGCCACGCCTCCTTTATGGCATTATACAAATTTACTATATTTACTATACCCTTGGCAAGGGTATAAAAGGACAGACAGCGAAGCTAGCTGCCAACCAAGTTGGCCAATGCCAATATCGCTGCCATTACTAATACCAATACAAATGCCGCTGTCGATGCCGTTGAGTGCGCGTGCTCTTAGCGAGAAACACGTTCGAGAAATCATGAAATGTTGCCATCATACCGAAAATTGTACGGTAACGTGCAGGCAATCAAAGTACATGAAGCTCCGTCTTCGCCTTGGTCTCTCCGCTTCCCTGTTTCTCCGTTTCTCCGTTGATCCCGCTCCAAGTCACGGCTGTGGCGCTGTGGCACACGTCTGATTTTTACTACACACGTGTGTGATGTGACGTCAACAGGACGTCGACTGTCGACTGCCAACTGCCTAGCAGAGTACAGCAACTGCGAGGTACAGAAGGACCTGACAGGTAACGGCTGCTTTTGCCCTGTGTCTTGCTCCCTGCCAAGCTGGCATTGAGGTAGCATTTGTGGTAGTCGCAACGCCACCAAAATGTATGGCATAGCTGACGGCCCAAACGTGCCACGGCTGGTGCGATTCAGCCTCAGCTTTTTGCTGTTTAAGTAAGCATGCAAATGTCACATGCAGTCGAAGACGAGAAGTCGAGGAGGCAAGGAGTCGAGGAGTCGGCGTGATAAGCAGTCTCAGTTATCAACGTGCTATACGAAATGCTGCTGCATAGTTCCAAGTACACGACTAGAAAGTGTATGTTTGTGTGTGTGTGCCGCATTCCATAAATGATGAGCCATGTTGGTTGCCTGCCTCGACTCGACTCGAGTCGACTTCACTGCACTGAATTTAGTGATTTCCCCAAGCATGTGGCATACTTTCATATGATTTCGGTGTAGGCATAAGAACTTTGGTTTATGGTTATTGATTTTGCACGCCGTATTGGATGACACGGGGATGGCCTGGGATAGTTTGAGTTATTTCCAGTAGCTGATTTGTGTCAGCAGGAAATTTGGCCGAAATTGTTGCATACTTTTGGGCGTTGCACGTAAGGAACGTCCTGGCGTCTCATCTCAAATACTTTATATGCCAGACATTGGCCTACAAACTATTCCCAACAGACACGGCTCACACTCGCAATCAGGGCACCCACAAATGGATGAGTTTGACGGGGTTTCGCTTTGCTTTTAGTGTCGATCAAAAATTCATAGGATAGATACATCCAGAGGTGTCAATAACTTGGCTACATTACTGACTTTTGCCACGCCAACTGGCTGTTCGTTTCTGGGGTATTCACTGTACCAGAGACCAGTGAATCCAGTCGAGGCCCAAAAACGCAATTTACAATTACTGCACGCACAGACAATTTATTTTCCAGTTCTAGCAAATAAGCTAAACATTTTCGTGGTGTTCCCTTGTCTCGAATTGCGGCTTGAGTGGGAGGCGAGGGTGAAAAGAAGTACGACTGCCTCCCAGGTGTATTGCAAATCAAAAAATCAGGCAACTTGAGGCAAGGCGCACGCACACGCCCAGCCAATCAGTTAAATGTTTGTTGAACTCGCCAGCGTTGAGCACTCGCAAGTCGAGCTAAATCTCCGAGGAGCAAAAAACTCTGTACTCT
Organism: Drosophila subquinaria; assembly: GCA_037043405.1. Classification (NCBI taxonomy): domain Eukaryota; kingdom Metazoa; phylum Arthropoda; class Insecta; order Diptera; family Drosophilidae; genus Drosophila; species Drosophila subquinaria. The sequence goes on from JBAMBL010001936.1 coordinate 263,392, forward strand.
GTGCTCCGTGCAGCTTTTTTTTGGCACGCCTTTGGCCAGAATTGACTAGAATTGAGTTTGCTAGCTCCAAAACCACAGAAAAACAGCAAAAACAGAAGAAGAGCAACAAAATCAAATGGAAGAACGCAGCGACGAAGCGCCAAGTTGAAAAATCGTTTGTCGCAATGTGAGAAATGGAAGCGAACGGGCCAACGGCACAAGGGGGAAGCTGAAGGCTGAAGGCTGCAGGAAAACCCATGGAGTTAGAACGTCTATCCAACTCACGCGCAGACGTAGTGATTTGGCTTTAAAAATGAAAGAAAAGGAAAAAGAAATCCTGCCACGTAATGAAACTGACAATTTAACTCGCAGTTGTGTGTGCGTGCTGAAAAATCGTGTTATCGATTTAATGCGTTGCGCTATATAAGTTTATTCGAGTATGAGTGTGTGTGTGTGTTTGTGTCTGTGTGTGAGTACCCGAACATACTCGCATTGCCGGAAGGGTTGCTTCGATTTCGGTTGCGTTTAAGTTTCGTTGTTGCTTTTTTGCCTTTGCCTTTGCCTCTGCCTTTGGCTTTATCGCTGGCTTCTGTCTTGCTGACTGACTGACATTTTCATGTGTTGTTGTTTGCGCGACTTGTTTCCTTTGGCCCTATTTTTTGCGTCTTTCTAATGGCTACCCTACAGATGGTGATGGCCAGACTTGTCGGCCAAAAGCATTTGATTAATTTGCAGCAGTTTTCAATTTGAAATTGCTTTACTTCCCTTTTTGCGTGTGTGTTTGGCGATTGACAGCACTTTAGAGGCGTCTCAAAGCCCTTGGCCAAATGTGTGTGTGTGTATGTTTCTGTTGTTGCCTTTGGCTGACGCTGAAAGCTGCTTTTGGAATGCTGAGCGATTTTTTATTGCATTTTTAAGTCGCACTCGAAATTTGAGGTCAACTTTCAATAAACATGTTTATCATGCTTTAAATACTTTTTATTAATTTCTGAAATTTTATTTCTTCTCATTTTAGGTACGTATGCGTAATTTTCTGAAAGCAACCGTATATTTGTATTTGTGATTGTAAAAGAGAGTAAGTACGCTCAGAGAAAGTAAACGGAAAATGCTCGGAAAAACTTAATAACATAATTCTGGATTTATGGCAAAACAACAGAAAAAAAACTAAACTCTGAAATACTTCAAAAGAGTGAGACAATTGACAGAGATTTTCAAAAATAACTAGGAAAGATGCTCAGAGTTGTATTTCAACATATAACGATAAGAATGACGAAATAATTTAAAAAGTTTTTTAAAGCAACCAAATGCAAATTGGAATTGCAACGCACACACACACACACACACTACCGACAATCATGCATAATAATTATGAGAACACAATGCACATTCAAGCAAATATAAACAAAATGTTAATGAAGAGAAGCAGAGAGAGAGAGAGAGGGAGAGGAGGGAGGTAGGGAGGTAGAAACAAAGACATGTAACATGCCGATGTGTTTAATTTAGCTTGACAACAAGAATTTAAAGCATACTCTTTGGCGCTGTGACAAATGTTGATGAACTGCAGCTCAGACAGAGAAACAGGAACAGTAGCAACCAGTTAGGCTCATCAACAACACGACAGCCTTCCAGCTGGATCCTCAGCCAATCGTCACGATAAATGCCACACGCAGTGGCATGCAACGATTTTATATGCTTATTATCATTACCGACAGTTGACTGTTTGTCTCTTTTGTTTTTGTTGTTCGTCTGTTGCACGCATTATTATTATGATTATTATGAAAATGTAAATGATGCAAAGTTGCCAGTTGCCAGTTGCCAGTTGCCATGTTGCAGATGCAAATGTCGTTACAGGCATTCATTATTATTAATACTCGTGCTTGCAACGCACAGCGAAACTGGCAAATGGTTAAACATGCAAAATGCTTTAAGCGAATTGCGAACAGAATTCGAAATGAGTGAATGCATGTGAATGTATGAGTGCAAGGGTGAATGAATGAATACAATTGCTGGCTAAAGATGTGCACAGACATTTGCTACTCCTTTCATTCTTCACTCTTTTGTCACTCCGAGTCTGTCCTCTCATTGTTTGTCAGTATTTTGCATTCTCGTTGTTTGACTTTTTCCATAATATTTGTCATTATTGTTGCTGCTGTTGGTTGTTGGTTGGCCATTAACATAATTTCAATTTGCATAAAATGGCGTTAAATATTACATTTTGGACAGTTGCAAAGGGAACTGGAACTGCAACTGCAACTGCAACTGCAACTGGTACTGTTTGACTGACAGCGACTGGCACGCCCCTTAAAGTCGACAGATAATTGCAGGTGTGAATGTGTCGCACTCTGTGTGCATTGCATGCTTCATTAGCCACACACACACACACACACCTTCTCACACACGCACACACATTCTATCCCGTTTAATATTTAATTTAGACTTCATTTTTGCATAAATAATCCATTGAATTTGGAAATCGAATGCGAAAAATTTGTACAAATTATATGAAAATTATTTGGTTGTTTTGTGGTCGTTTTGTGTGCATTTGAGAAATGTTCTATAATTTGAATAATTTGCATTTGCATTTGTGTGTGGTCATAATATTAATTGATTGACGTGTTTAAAGATCTAATTGCTGAAATTAAGGCCAAAGGAAACACATTCCAGACACTTTTGGACCACATTCAACGATAGCTACAGATTCGCCATCAACTCTGCATTTTCACTTTTTAGCCAGCCAAAACTGTTGGCCAAGTGCTTTGGCCCCTTCTAGATAGAAGTGCTTGAGCACGCCAACGATTTTTGATTTGGCAGCTCATTTGGCAGCCGCCAAAATGCAAAACGATAAGTGGCAGCTGCAACTGCAACAACCATGAATATATAATCCTCTCCTTGACTCAACTCGGCTCGACTCGACTTGAAGCGATTTAATGCATATTTCATGGGTATATCTCTGTGTGCTGTGAGGAGACAAGAACTGGCTCTCAATTTGAAGCAATTCATTTATTATGATGGCCGTTTTTGACTTTTGAACGAGTTAATTTCGCCCAGAATTCGTTGGCAAAACTAAAAGTCTTTTGGGCGCAGACTTTAAGACGCAAATAGCGTGGCATACAAACTGGCGCAGAGCCATCAACGAAACTTTGAAGTATTTCCAACTCGATTATCATAACCCAACTAAGAATCATAATCAAATTTACCCATTTGACACTAAACTTTCGTTCAAAATGGGCGTGGTCGGGGGACTAACATAAATGCCAAGGGGACGAAGACGAACAGGGGGAGCATGAAGTTTCTGTTTGTTTGCGTAGGACAACCGACTGCGAGTAAGAACAGCATCGTCATCATCAACATCAACATCAACTGCCGTACAGTTGCCTTCAAATTGAGTTAGTCAATTAGAAATTTGTGTCGAGTTTTGTACATTCAATATGCCATTGAAATGCTGCTTTCCAAAGCGTTTAGAGCTCCTCGCTCGCATCTGAATTTGAATCTGAGTCTGAATCTGGAACTGAATAGCACAGATGTGGGCATGGGAAATGCAAATTTTGAGGTTTCACCTTGTCAGCAATTTGGGTTGTTTCCTATACCTACATATACCCCAAAAAGACGACATTCTATTCTGGCCACAAAGCAGAACCATTCCATATCCCACACCATCTCAGCCCATAAGCATAACGGAGTTAGGGTCCCAAGTCTCTTTATGGAATCATGCTCACAACGCTTTCAGTGATACAGCAGAATCAAGCAGTTGGCCTGGTCCTGTGCTTTTAGCTTTTTCTGCAAGCTTTAGGACACAAAAGTCCTCCCACACACGCACACACACAATCACAGAGACATTGACAATGCATTGGCATTGACGTTGTATGCATAAGCTCATTAAGCTGGCCAAGTTTTTAGCCTTAATTTGGCTTTGCATATGACTTAGCTGCTTGTTTACGAATCTCCAAACTCTTTTGGCCAAATGCGCAAGATTATTGTTGCATTGTACAATACTTGACTGTGCGCAAAAGCCATGCAAATAGGCCATAAATTCATATTTTATTGGCTTGGACAAAGCCTCGACTGACAATTGCAATGGCAACGGCAACGGCAATCGGACGACGACCCATCGACCTATTCCTGTCTCTCCAACGGACTCTTGGCCAAATGTTATAGAGCCTCGCACAAACAATTATTTCAACTATAAACTGACTGCTTGCTTTCTACTGTGTGTGAGAGTGTGAGTATGTGTGTGTGTGTGTGTGTGTGTGTTGACAATGGACTTTTGGCATTATTTGCATTATGATATTGCGTATTTTCGAATGTCTTGCCAAAATGCCTCACAATGAACAACAACAAATTCACACTGCATACACTCGGGCGCACAGTGGGACGAGGCTGATTTGCCAGGGTTTGTTTGTTTTTGTTTTGACTTGATAATGCACCTTAAAGCAGACTCGACTTTGCTCTGACAATAAATTAAGCAATAATCATTTTAAATTGATTAATATCGGAGAGAAAATGCGTTTAATTGCAATGTGACAAGCACAGACACGCACCAACATGCACATTCAGTGTTGCACAATGCCTGCATATATTTTGCATATCAGTTGAGTGAATTCCCATATTTATATTCGCCCTCTCTTTCTCTATCTCTATCTCTTTCATGCCCAAGGGCATTGGCCCAGTGTCCAGGCATTGAATATGCAATTTAAACTAATTAAAATTCTAATTCAAATGTAATAATTGTTCATTCCACCACCTAGTTTCCTCCCCCGGGATTGCCTCTGTAATTGGCGTCATAAATTAGTACGGGGCTGGATAATAAAAACTATGACAACTGCATAATATGGTTAACAAATGATAACAGGTAAATAAACGACAACAAAATGGCGAATGGCATTATCAGTGACAGCCTTTTAGGCGCCATTCCCAGCTAAACGACCGGAAATATGCAATTGTTCTCAAACTGTAAAAGTTTATGCACTTCCAAATTGATTAGAAAAACAATATACAATATAACTTGTTATTGTTGTTGCTTAGACTGCAATTCACTTGCAACAAGCACTTAATACAATTTGCATTTGGATGCTGTCCACAGTCAGTCAGTCCTCTGTCCTGTGTGGGGAAGAGAGGAGAGTTTCAGCATGAAAGCCAATATAACGTATACGCCCCATTGGTTCGCTTGGTCAGCATGCTGTGACGTTCTTGCTGTATAAATTTCAATTTAGCTCGTGCAGAAATTTGCATTTGCAGCTGTCAAGCAAATTATTGCAGGCAGCTTAGCTCGTTGTCCTTTCGGCCATCCAGCTTGATGTTGTTGTTGTTTTAATTAAAAAATATATTATTGCTGTTGCTGTTGTTGTTCTTGTTTGCTGTTGCCTTGTTTCACTTGTTTGTATGTCTGTCCGTCTGACCGTTTGCTTTGCCATTCAAGTGTTAATTTTATTGACATGTGACAGCCAGCAAACAATTTGCCTGTTGGCAAATATTTAAATGTTCGTCATGTTGTTGCTGTTGTTGTTGTTGCAGTTGATGTTTCTGTTGCTGCTGTTGTAGTTGTCGTTGTTATTGCTGAGGTCGCTGCGGTTGAAATGAATATTTTTAATGAATTTAATAAACGCAGCGCCCGAAACAATTCTCGTAATTCTCGTAATGCCCCCCAAAAAGAAAGTCCATTTGACATGCAAGCCGTGAAAGAGCAGTAAAAGGAATGCCAAATGGAAACCAAAACCCACTTCCAGGCCCAGACCGAGATCCAAGCCAAAAAGCAAAGGTAAAAGGAAGCGTTGTAGGAAAAAACATTAATCAGCGTTAAAAGTCGCATTAGCAGTAAACAAAATGGGCGAGGCGGCTGGGGAAAGAAGGAGGTGAAAGGCGAGGAGCAGCGCAAATTGCACGCAAGGCCAACATCGACCCCCTTACCAAACTAAGCTGAACCGAACCGAACCGAACCGTACGGAACCGAACCAAAGCAAACCCATTGAGGACCCAAAACTGTCGAAACGTAAACGAAAAGTCGAAGAAAATTGGAAAAATTTGTTGCCAGCGCGAAATCGAAAGCCAAAAAAGAGAACGAACACGAACAGAGGAGTGTCAGGTGAGAGGTGCGGGGAAAAGCCACAACAACAGCAACGACAACAACAACAACAACAAGAGCTAGAAACGTGGCGAAATGAGTGACTGGCAGTCAAAATCATTAAAAAGTCGTAAAAATCATGGAAAATGGTAAACAAAAAGCGAAAACGGCCAAAACGGAAAGTGGTTGTAGCAAAAAGGAAAAGAGAAGAAACGAAACGAAACGGGGTGAAAAGGAAGGGACAAGGGAAATACGCACGATTTATAATTAGAATTTAATCAAGCGCAAATCGCAAACGCTGGCAAATCGAGGAGAGGGTCGGGAACAAGGCATAAAAATGGGCTGGCCCCGGGAGGCGTGGTCGTATGGGTGTGTGAGAGTGTGTTTGTGTGTGGGCTATTGTTTAAAGTATAATTAAAAAGGTCGTGAAAACCTTTTAGTGCAACGCTAAACGAGATATTAAATTTCCCCCAAAAAGGCAACCGGATGCGGAAAAACACGCCCAGTAGGAGCATAGATTAAAAATAAAAAGCCATTAGGTCGCCTGACCTTGCGCCGACTTTCGGTAATTGATGGATGGTAGGTAAAAGTAAAGTTTTTCCATGTGTCATCTAACAAATGATCCAAAGTGATGCGAACCGATGCTAACCGATTTGGTATTCCATTAGAGATTCAGGTTCAATCCGACCCAATTCCAAAGTGCAAAGGTTGTAAGTGTGTAGGTGTGAATGTGAATAGTATAATTCACTTGAATCCTTGATAATAATGGCAGCACTAATAAACTAAATAAAAAGTTTCTCTCATTTCCGTGGAATTTTCACATGCAAGCTTAAATAATCCACTCAAGATCAGAGAGGAGGAGAGGAGGATAGGAGGAAGGCAGCACAAAAATAGCACCTGGCGGTGGAAAGGTTACTTTTGACATTCTAATTACTTGCAGCACAACACGACCTGCTTGTCAAGTATAAACTTTGGCCATAAACAAATTTTAATGGAGCAATTATAAGCGTCTAAAAATGCCGCGCAGAAAATATATAACTAAGAAAAAAAACTAAACAAAAGGCAACTCGCAACTTTTCATAACGAAAGGGCAAACTGAGAATATTTGCTATTTTTTGCGCACACTATGACGCTGTTTGTTCGCAACAAAATGCAAATGTGTAACACTTGGAGACACGAACAGGTTCAGGCTGAGCACGAATACGAATAATACGAAGACGATGACGCACGTCAGGATGGAAAAGCTGTTAAACGTCAGGGAAAGCGGCTAAAAGCATGCACTGGCATTTGCCTGGTCGGTTTAGACCCAAACCCTTAACCCCCGCAGACTTCATTGATATGCAGTGTGGGCGGGGTGGGAGAGGAGTTGAGAGAAGAGGGAGAGATCAGGAGTTGCTTGCCGCCTTTCATGCTTATCGACAAAATCAGCAGCGGCGATGAAATATCTTCATAAAACATTTCCCCCGTCGATGGGGGCAAATGACGAGTTATTCAACGGCCCTGTGAATAGGCGGCTGACTCACACATTTAACCCCTTGTTGCCTGCATTAAAATCCCTGGCCCAAACCCAGACTTTTGTCTGCGTTTACGTTTACGACTTTTTTTGTATGTCCTTTGTTTACACTAGCTTTTTCACTCTGGTTTTTTTTTCTTTTAGTTTTTGTTTGTTTTGCTAGCCTATTTCTATGGCGGATGGTCGGGTGCCACGCCCCCTCTGCTCGCTTGGCAATCTATGAAAAAAGTTGTCAGTGCGTTTACTCTTAGCCGGCAGACAATAAAACTGTTGAAGTGATTAAAAATAGTCGTAGTCTGCCGCTTCACTTCCCTACCTTCCTCCCTCCATTCCACTTGGTGGGCCGTGCACTTTTTATAGCATACTTTTGTGCATTTTTTGTGATTGCCAAACGGGCCGGAATTCGTTTCTGCCTGAGTCGAGTCTTAGTCTCAGTGCTGGTCACAAACAAACAAACAAAAAAAAAAAAAACAAGAATCCATTGAAAATCGATCAAGTCGATGGCGCGTTAATGGATTTCTGGGCTAGACAAAAGTTTATTGAACCGCAAGAGAACAACGACAATAGCTTTTAGTTGTCGAGAGGATAGTGTGATTAAATTTGTCTAGAACGGTCAGTTGGCAAAAGGAGACTTGATGGGAAATGTGTAGAAGATTGAAGCGCCACTCAGCAATGGTCTCCTCTTTGCCTTTGCCTTTGCCTTTGCCTTTGCCTTTCGCTTTTCATACTTGGGGACCACGCCTACAACTCGATATAAGAACACGCCGACACAAGGGTAAAAATCTTAGACTAATCGTTTTTTGATTTCTTACCTAACCACAAAGGCTTTGCCCACCTTGTCTTGGCCCTGTGTCAAGCCACGACTAAAGGCAGGAAACGTGCACAGGAAAAGGGTTTCACAGCACGCGCCCAGTCACGGTCTTAGTCTCAGTCTCAGACCCATCCCCCCTCTCGTACTTTTCTATCCCCAACGACCTATTTCTTGTTGCCATCTCGATAGAGAGCGTAATAAACGCCTATCTGGAGCCACGCGTTGGCCAAGAAACAGAAACAGGCAACGACATCGGCCTTTGACCCAACAACCAACCGCTTGCCGTACCGGACCCTTTTTTCCTAAAAGTGTTTTTGCTCCGCGGCTGTTTTTTGCATTTGTAGCTCTGAATAATGTCGTTTTAATTACCGCAACACTTTGAAGGCCGTCGTCGACTTTGTCGCCTGCCAAGAAGGAATCACAATCAGCGGCAATCGTTGGCCACAATAAAGAGCGAATAATAAATATCACAAAAAATAAAAATAATTTTAATTAAACTCGAGAAAAAAAATCAGCTCTAATTACTTTTATATGTATGTAAATTAAATTGAAATTACTTAAAGCCAAGCATGGAAAATGTTGGAATACAGAGTAGGTTAGATTGATATGCTTGAAGATTTATTACCTCAAATGCCGAGTTTTTAGTGCTCGTTGCTAATTTTGAAGTCACTTTTCCACCTTTTCCGCTTTCACTTCGTCTCCTTCGTGTTGCGTTTAGTCCTGTTCTCTGTCTTCTTTGTTGCCTTGGCTGAGTTTAATTATAAAAACGCAGTTTCCGCTGGTTACCTTTTTTTATGGGTTTCCCCTGCTCTTCACCTTCCTCCAGCCGCAATCCAATCATCCAATCAGCCGCTAAACTCTGAGCCTACCTTGCGTTGATTAAAGGCCAATATATTTTGTTTGTTTTTTTTCTTTTTGCTTTTTCCACCGCCCAAAAGTATGCCACATAGAATGCGTATCCGCTTAGGCAGCCTCCGCTAATTGACGGCCAAGGAGGGGAGAGAGTTTCGTAATTGAATTGAATTGATTTAGTGGATTTTCGTGAGTGCTGTCTTCTTAACAGCTGAAGTGCCTGCTGTCTAGCTACGGCACAGGTAACGGTACACTTACAGTTACAGTTACAGGTGTTAACGGCGCAGACGTGACGCTAATGAATTTCAAGTTGAAGCAAAAAGAGGGTGGTAAAAACCACAACCACCATTTTGAAATCACAGCGCACACACACACACTCACACACACACACTCACAATCGCCAAAAGCAATTACATTTTCCTACATTTATTGTCGGCATTTTCATGATTTTCAATCAATTTTCTCCGCTGGCGGCAGATTATCACAATTAATTAATCGGTCGTCAGGCAAAACGACATCAGAAAATGCATTTGGCAAGCATTAGGAAATGCATTGATATGCATTCGACAATTAGCAAAGCCGCAGTATAACAGTTTGTATAACAGTCAGCCAGCGCATTTCGTCATTTTTATTGCATAACAAAAATTGTCAAAATTGTCAGTCAGGGGGAAATGCACAGCCCATGGATTGATCCCAATGCCCCCGACGTCCTCCCCCCCTCCACTTGATATCATTGCAAAATTTCATTTCCGCACAGGACTGACAGGTAATGTGCATACCCCCCTTCCACTACTCTCCACCCCTTCCCTGTTGATGTCGCTGTTTTTGACAATTTTCATGTTTCAATATTTCATTATATGCAGCAAGCGAATCCTTTGTTGCTGTCCCTCATGTTGTTGTTGTTGTTGCTGCTGCTGCTACAAAATTATTTATGCATAATGCTGGCAAAGTGGGCGTTGTGGGCATGGCAATAGATGGGGAGTGTTTAATGCTCTCATATCCGGAAATAGGCATCCCCTTCACATCTATGGTATACGCGATGTGGTCTCTGGTTAGGCAATGTCATTTACGATTGCCAACTGCTCACTTTTGATCGATTATGTTGAAGAGTTGGGCCAAAAAAGGTTAGCCAGTGCTGTAAAATCGAGCAGAGTTTTCAATGTCAACACGTTGGAGAGATATGGATTGGGAAACTATTCTGCCAGCCCGCATCATTAAATACATAGATTCGCACCCAATTCAATGACATATTCAGTTTCAACACACACCTCCAGTCAATGTCAATTGATGGAATATGTCAACCCTATCCGCATCTCTCTCTCTTTCCTTCTCTCTTTGTCTCTGTCTTTAATTTAAATCCTATCCCGGCCAATCTAGCCAATCTATTTTAGTCCGTCTACAAATGGACAAACCCAGAAATGAAATAACAACAAAACAAATACAAGAAAGAAGCGGAGAATGAGGAGAATGAGAGTGAGAAATGGGACGTGGCAACAGTGCGTTAATGACAAAATAAAACGAAATCCAAACATAAATTACGCGCTTATCAATTTCATTTATCTTTCGGACTCCACTTGGCCTCTCGTTTCTAGCGTTTCTAGCGTCTCGCTTTTATTTTGATGGTTTTGTAATTGAGTAATAAACTTTGGTATCGTTTCGTTTCGTTTTTGCGTTTTTGCCAAAGTTGGCCAACCAATCGAATTGGAGGCCAAAATAAATTTCAAAGTTTCTTTTCGCCATGGCTTCCTTCGGAGTCCATAATGAGGCTGGCCAATTGCCTTGATAAGGAGTGGAGTGTAGTCCAGTTCCATCACTAGCTCACTTGCTGCTCGAACGACATTTATTGTTTTCGACGCCTTCGATAAGTGGCCATGAAATGGGCCATTATCAAAAGTGATCAAAAGTGTAATTCTCCGTTGGCTTTTTAATGAGTCTTGGATTGTAAATGTGGAGTTGTGTGTCCTGTCATGACAGTCCGTACATGACAACTAACCCCCCGAGAGCTGCACCCCATTTGAAAGTTTATGGCCAATCAGTCAAAGAGTCATGCAACTTGAAAGTCGACGAATATCATCCCTGGGTTAGACCCCAGACTTCAGATCTCAGCCCACTTTCGAGTCATGTGAGTGCATATCTCCGTGAACTGAGCAATTTATTTCAATTAAATTTAAACAGCAAATAAATCTTCGAAACATATGACAAAACCTCTTAAAGCTTATCAGAGAACTCAGCCTGCTCCGGAAATTGACGTCTATCCGTGTGCAAATCAAAATTGTCGGTCATTGTCGCACTGCGCACAGTGCCTAAAATGACACACAATAAATTTTTATTTGCCACTTTATTAAATTTTATTTCACCCGAACGGCAACTCCAATAGTCCGGATAGTCCGGGCTATTCACGAGACTATCAACTACACTACATGTATCCAACAGAGCAAAGGAGCCACCCGAGGACCGTCTGCCATTTGTCTGCCATTGGCATTGGCAGTGGATGTGAATGTGGATGTGGATGTGGCATTGGCCATATAACACAATCCACATCTCCCACTCTCCTTCTCCTTCTCCATCTCTTGCTAGGCTGTGTCTGCCAGTGTGATAACTACGGAATGAAACTGCGCTTCTTCTGTAGCGCTCAGTGGGGGCAGTTTGTCGAACTGACTGTCGGACTGGCGGGTTTAATTTGGCCTTTGGCAAAAGCGTTCGTCGTCTGACGACTGCCGCGTAAAAAGGCAAATTCATCAATTACTTAATATAATTACTTTTGGCTTTCGGATTATGCATATACACCAACATCCTCTTACGCACCCATACACATGCACTCACACTCTCCCAGTCACTCGGGGAGTGACAGCAAGTGCGCTGTGTGCGGCGGCATAGCCAACATTAATACTTAATATAATAAATTGTAGCCAGTCGGCAATGGCATTCACAGTCGCAGACCCTCCTTGCCACACCCCTCCGCCCCCTTCTTCGCCTTTGTGCCCCCGTTCGCGTTGTGCATATTTTTCAGCGCAGCAGCCACAAAAACAGAAACCAAAGCGAATGTTCCGTTGGGTTCTGTCTGACTTCGTTTGCCCTGCACGGTTTGACTTGTCCGGCAGCCAGGCCAGGCCAGGCCAGGACTGCAACTCCATACACGCAATTACCAGTAGCTCTGATGAAATTAACAGACTCCCGCACCAAGAGCAGAGCACGAGGGGAACACTCACTCAGTTGGGGCGGCTATTGCGCAGCCTATTTGCCATTTTAATGGCTTTTAAAGTGCAACCCGAATGCGGCAACGGGGAGAGAACACGGGGAATGCATTGGGTTAAGTTTCGCCATAAAAAAAAAAATATCTACAATAAATATACGACTAAAATTTTATTTATTTTAAGTTTGCTTTAAAGTTCGGTAGATTGCAATACTAATCAGAATGTGAATCGCTAACAAATTTAATAATATTTATTTATGCCGACACTTTCTCCTTCCAATGTGCCCTTTATTGGCCACAAATGTCGTAAACTCCGACCTGGTTGAGGCGTAAATTTATGAGCAAATAAATTGTCATAGTTTTAACATTTTGTCAGTTCATAATTTAACATTAATTTATTAATTGGCAACGAGCAAAACCAGCAAAACCACAAATTAAAAGTAATTATACAATCTTTTTTCACAATCGAAATATAATGATAAAAGTGAATAGAAAAAAGCAAACTAAATCGATCGAATGTGAATTTAATTCAATTTGCATTATTGTTGCTGCTATTGGGAAATACGCTCTAAAAATATGCTGTAATTGCGTCAAAAATATTAATTTGATAAATTTCATAATGTCAAATCTAGCTGTTGTGTATATTTAATGGCCCAGTTGCATATAATTAAAACAATTAAATGTCATAAAAATTAAAGAGATAAAAAATAATGCATAATGATTCATTAATAATGGCACGTTTTAGGCCAAAACACATTATGATAAAACATGACAAATATTGCTCGCATTAAAAAACGAAAAAAAAGCTTAATTGACAGCGTAAAGTCAAATAAGCGATTTTCCGCATTTCCGCAATTGTTTAACAAACAGCTTAGCTTTCTCAGCTGTCGGATATTTGATTTTGAAAAATGTCAAAAATATGATTTTTTTTATAAGTATTTTAAGCCATTTAGAAATAAATAAAATATAAGTATATTGCATAATAATTTATTGTTTATTGTTTTCGCTTAGCTTATTTATTTATCAAACATAATGGCAATTCAATTGTTAGTGGCGCTTAACGGGCCATTTCTATTGGCCAACGCTGTAATTATGCATAAATGAGACTGGAAAAGCGCCGCGCACTTTTCCAGCAGTAGCAGCAACAGCAGCAGCAACAACAATGCGTGCAAACCAACAGAGTGCGGAGCGAATAAAATATGCAACGGAACGAGTACATGGTTCATTAAGTATGCGCCGTGTGGCCGGGCAAACAGACGAGCGCTCGAAAGTATGCAATTGAATTTAAATATTGCAAGTGCCTTCACAAATGCATATGCGTCTGTGTGTGTGTCTGTGTCTCTGTGTGGGTGTGTGTGTGCAATGTAGTGGCACTTTAGTGGGCGCCATGTTTTCGTGGTCTTGTGTGCGTTAATTAACACAAACTTTATGACAAAATGGCTGCCCAACTTTTATGGCTGTTTTCGCCGACTGCCCTCGCTCCCTTCCCTTGCTACACTTAAGTAATGTGTATAAACATAATAAAATTATAAGTGGTTTGATTTTAATATAAATCACTTTATACGAGACAATAATTGACGCGTCGTGACGGCTGAAGTTTAATGATTAAATTCAAGCCCCAATCCGACTTGAACTCACCCCAAATGATCCCCAACAATTGACAGCTATCATCTCACTGCCTTTCACCTCACTTCGACCCGAATCGATTCGATTCCATTCGTTTTTTTTATTGTTTTTACTGCCCATTATTCCATTTTTTTTTTAATAATTATGGTAATGAGCGTAGTTTGCCATCGAGTTGTCTGTTTGTCTGTTTGGTTTGTTGCTTTCGCTTGTTTGTTGTTTGTTTTATTCGTGTTTCTCTGCTGCTCTGACGTTTCGACAGTTTGAACGTAATTTGTTTGCTAAATGTGCTGGTCAGAGGCAATTAATTCAATTTACAAAACTGTAGAACAAGTTGCACTTAGCAGCTTTTTAATTACACTTTCAATTAATAGTTTATATTTGAGTTGCTCAGACTCAGTCTCAGTCTAAGGAACGTAACGGAACGGAACGCTATGAAAATGGACGGGGAAGTGGAAAAGCCGCAAATGGCCTATTACAATGAGTGTACATTAATTTCAATTAATTGCGATAACGCTGACAATGTTTATTGACTATAAAATAAGCAGGCGACGCGACGCCAATGTTGGCACCAACCGCAATGTAAATGGCCAACAAAATGGCAAAAAAAAATTATGAAATTGATGATCAAAATCGACGGTTGCCGTAATTTAAATTAAATGCATTAAAATTATAATAAAAGTGCAACAACAAAAGAACGGGGAGGCAAACAGAAAAACACAAAAAAACAACAACTGGGCAAATAAACAACAATAATAATAATAATAAAAACAGCAAAATTGTTGCGTAAAAAGTGCAGTAAAGCAGAGCAAAAAAATAAAACAAATGCAATAAATATGGCAGCGCTTTACAGTTCATTAAATCGAAATCGAAAACAAAAGGCGACTGCCTGCATTTATTTTACCTGTTAAATTCACCAGCAGCAAGAACAGCAACAGCAACAACAACAACAACAATATGAGCAACAACAGCAACAACAAACAAACAGGGAAGAAAACACTTTATTTAAATTCGTTATTACACACATGCCTGTACCATATACTATAATTATATGTATTTATTGGAGTGTATTTAATGCTGGCTTTATCGCAATTATTGCCATTAGTTTGACAAGCGATACCACAACAGAATTATGCAGCATTTCGAGCTAATTAAATTTAAAGAACGCAAATGCAAATGCAAAGCCACTATGTACACTGCACTACAAACTTCATACGCAATTAAACGCGCACCAAAGTGTGCTATGAATTTTGTAGAAGCAACAGCGACATTTAACACTTGTATCGACACACACGTAGCAAAGATCATGTCTCCCTATCTCTCTATCTCTCTCTCGGTCTCTCTCTTTCTCACACACTGCATTTGTGTCGTTGAATCTGCTTTCAATGAATGTGCCACGGTTTAATTGGTCTAAAAGTTGCACGTCAACGTACATAAATGTTTATTTGAAAAAGTTTATTAAACATTTGTGTTGCGCAGGCATCGCACGTACCTGCCACGCCCCCTAAATGCTCATGTGTGTGTGTGTACCCGAGTGTCCTCTGGTCGCTTTCGCCATTGGCGTTTTTTATTGCAAACTTTTTTACAGTTGCTTTTTGCTATTGCTTTCTGTTCCGCTTCATTCGTTTATTTTTTTTTATTTCGCCTTTTATTTATTTTTTTTAATTTTTGTTATTGAAAAAGTTTTGAGTTTTGTTAAAATTATATGGTAAAGTTTTGCTTTGTAATTACATGCAACAGCCACACACTAAAAATAAAAAATACAAACTAGAAATCAAAATCAAAATAAAAGTGGAATTTTTCTGGCATCCAGGGAGAAGTCTAAACAGTCGCAATTGTCCGCCGGGTAATGAAAATGTCGTACATGTTGAATAGTCGCATGCTAGAAAAGTTCAAGCACGTGCTCTGAACTCAGAACTCAGAGCAATTTCCACGTGTCCAATTCTGTGTGAAAATGTCAATGGTAAAGCCCGGCAACTCTTCGTCCTTTGGTAATAACAAGGTTGCGCAAGATTTTAATTAAACGCAACTAAAAATAATATTTAGCCATGACAAACAATCAAAATACATAAACTAAACTTTAGTCCTACACTGTTAAGCCCGGCATTAAGCGGCTAACGGTAAACAGACCTGTCTCTGAGCTGAACACTAACTTGGCAAACAAAGGCGGTAACGGACCTCGCCGATGCTGAAAACTTATTTATGCGTCATTCTTTGTCTCAGCACTAGAGAGAACGAGAGGGAAATGGGGAGAAGGGAGCTGTAAAACTGTTATCAAATAATTTATGCGTCTCACCTGCAACAACAAATTAAGTTTTGTTTTTGCCCAAAACAGCACCTGAAAGGGGCAAAGCATCAGTAGAGAAGGCGGCGAGTAATCCACGTGCCTGCTTCCACTTTTAACTCATTAACTGTGAGAAAAGTGCTCCCAGCTATCCCCTTGTTACCCTGCTACCCAGTTACCCTGTTGGCCATTAAAAGACTTATTTTCACACTTGCATAAACTCATTTAGTGCGAGAGCAAACTGAAAATTGTCTGCACAAAAGGTAAACATCCCCTCACGGCAATCTCAGCCCGCAGAGAACTTGCCACCTTATCACACGGCACGTTGGCCACGTCGGCTGCGAGCGAGCGCATCGTGACATAAAATTAATGCCCAACCGACAATTTTAATCGGCAACAATTTTTGTCTTGAGTTATAGCTCCAAACGAACTAAGGAACGAACGAACGAGCACCCAACCCAATCCGAGTCGCACCCTCAGACGAGGTCGCACAAACTTTGCTGCAAAGATTTCAAAGTTTTTCGGCAGGAGAGCGGGGTCGAGAGACATGTAAACATACAGACAAATAGACATACAGACCCTTCAGAAATAAAATTCCTTTTCCTTTGCGGCCGCCTGATGTTGTTGTAATATTTTGACATTTTGTTGTCATTTTTCTAGAAATTCTGCCAGCGTCGACCGGCCGCTGCTCGAGCGACGCAAGCAGAGTTAATTTTCGTCTGCTTATGCTCGTTTCTTTTATTTCGACGCAGGCAGAGACTGTTTCTGCTCGTTTCTTTTTGTTTCTTTCCCTCTCTATCGTACAAGTTTTCGGCCGACGTTGACGTCGACCAAAATTGTGCGACGGAGACAGAGGCTGTTTCTGTTCGTTTTTTATTGTTTCCGTCTCTGTCAAACAAACGTCGAACGCTGCTGCCGGCAGCGCGACAGAATTTGTGCAACAAAACAAAACGCACGTGTCAAAGAAAAAAGGAAAAAATTTGACAATGTCGCTGCCGGCTGCTGCTACGGCTAAAACAAAACGTAAGTGTGTTATAATAAAATTTATTAATTTTAAAAAGAAGAAAACTAATGTATTTATTTTTTTATTTAGAGTACGAATTAAACTTGGAACCATGCAAGGAGCTTTGTCTGGGATATCTCTGAGGGCAGTGGCCGATGGCATATGGTGGGAGCTGCACCTACTTGGCAAGATAAACTACTTATATTTTGGGCATTAAAAACTACTAATAAATTAACTCAAAAATGTAAAAAAAAAAAATTTTTGAATAAAAATATATAATAAAAAGAATAATTTTCTTAATTTTTTTTAATTTTTTTAATTTTTATTAATTTTTTTTATCGTTAGGGAATCATTGAGGAATTTTCAGCAAAATTCCTGGGAGATTCCCTCGCGAAAATGGCAAAAGAATCGTTCGGGAATCATTGGGGAATTCTCGGCAGAGTTCCCCAAGGTTTCCCTAACGAGAAACGTAAGGGAATCTCTATGGAGAGTTCCCTTTTCCTCAATCGTAGGACTTCGCAATGTTAAAGTCCCTAAGGAATTTCATACAAAATCCCTATGGATTCCTTAAGCATAGGGAAACATTCCCTAATGATTCTTTTGACATTCCTTTGTGAATCTGTCTGAAGGGGATGGATGCAAAGATCCAGGCAGTCAGCCAACCGGATGCGTATATTTAAAACTTATTAAATTGCTATAATTTATACGACTTATCTTGTGGGCGGTGGCAGTGTCTTCTCCATCTCCGTCTCCAACTCCTTCTCTGTCTTTGTCTTTGTCTGCCTCGAGGGTTGCTTAGGACTCGTAAAAAGCATGCCGGGAAAAAAATCACGTTGCATAGCTACAGGCGCGTTACACGGGCCCGCCATGAACCTGCGACAGTTCCGAGTTCCGAGGCAATGGCAATTAATTTACATGCAAATCGTGCCGAAAGTTTTTCCTCCACTCAGCTCCAGTAACAAAGCCAATGTCTGCTGGAGCCTTAAAGTATGCTACGCTTGCCGTCGCTTAAAGGCTAACCCGGCCAGAACTCTCAGTCTCCCCGCTCACACACACTTGATTAGTGCTCAAGATGGGCCGCCCGTTGTTTACCGCCTGCTTGAAACAATATGCCGAGCAAGGATGAAGTCGGAGCAGAAGGACGAGCAGCAAGAGCAAGGACAACAACGACCCTTTTGGGATCGCGACTCACGTGCGTCGATGTCGACAGGTTGCCGCATCGTTAGAAAACCCAAGCTCTTTTTATTCTCCTTTCTGTCTGTTGTTGTTGTCTGTGCCGGCCTAACAAATTGCAACATTTTTTTTACCGTTTTCTGTATTGTTGTTGATTTATTGTACAACAACAATAAGAGGCAACGCGAAATGAGCGCACATTAAACATTTAGTAATGAGTTTAAAGTTTTAAATGGAATTTTTGATTATACGCTAGCAACGAGGTTGCTTTTACTTTACTTTCTCGGAAAGAGGGGAGTTGGAAGAAGGCAGCCTATCGCAATTTGCTGGCCACTTAAGTCGACGTAATTACAAGAGAGTGATTATTGGGCTTAGTGCGGGGCCTAGCATGGATTCATACTTAGGGCTCGAGGATAAATGTATGCATGTCTGTATTGTAGCTATATCTTTGCAAAGGTTCGCCAAAGGGAAGGGATTGTAAGTTTTCTTTCCCAACTGGGATATCTGTCTTTGATAGCTTCAACTACTTTGTAGTGCTGCAGCTGCTCCAGGTTTAATTTTGTCAATCTATAATATCATAAGCCCCTGCCAAGCCCTTTTATGACAGCTTTTGCTCAGCCTCAACCCCTTTTCAATTCCATTTCCATTCAGGTTCCCATTCCCATTGCCAACACACTTGAGGCAAATCTCTTGAAATCCAAACACTTTGTAGATGCGTGTGTCTGTAATCTGCAGTCTTGCTTTCATTTTCAATTTTCAGCACACAAAACGCGACCATTAAACGCTTTAAAATCAACATCAACTTCTTCACGTCGACAGGGGCAATAAAGTCGACCCAAAAATTGCTTCCTTTGCACATAAAATCCAACAACATGGCGAGCCCAAAATCGTTCTACATGCCTAAATTCCTTAACAGAGAAGCACACACACACTCACACACATCCATACACACTAAGCACACAATTGCTGAGCTTTGCACACAAACGCAGCAAAAGTAAACGAAACACTTTAACATCCGTCCCGCTTTTCCACCCTCCCCTGCCCCTTCAGTCATCGCCCTTCTCTTCGCGCTCTGCCCACTTAATACTTAAATGCAAACGTGTAAATTATGTGATTTTTCCCCGGCGGCCATGTTTGTTTGCAAACTCCATTACCAACATGGCGGGAGCTTCCTTCGGCCTCCTCCCTGCCCCTGTCCCCATCATCTCTCTCGCTAGTCACCTGTTTGTTTCGAGAAATCGTCGCATACTACCATTAAAAACCAACAAAAAGGTAAAAAAAAAAAAAAAAAAAAAAATAAAAGAGAAAGAAACCAAACCGAACCAAGTACCGAATACCCCTTTATGTGTTTTTCATGTACTTTTATTTGATTGTCGCACGCTTCGGCGCCTGCCTGGGGGAAACAGCAAAATGGAGGGAGGATGGGAATAGGAGCTTGAATTTATAGCTCTGTTTTAGTGCTTAAAATATTAGCAAATGTTCATTAACGACTATGCAAATTGTCGTTAGTCAGGCTCACTTAGAGACCGCCCAGCAATTACTCAAAAGTACTTAACACACAATTGACGAACGAAAAAAGCAGGCAAAGGTCTTAACTGCCCAGCGAGAGGCCACAGTGCGTTCCATTAGGATGAATCCCAAGTCGCCTCTCTGAGATCTGAGAATGAGCAGGTTCCCTCGACGAATTTGTTGTTAATTCCCCTGGAAAATAAAACATTTTCCATGCCATGTGCACAAACTGTGGCAATACTAAGAAGAGGAACAGGAACAGGAAGCTTGTGCTGTCTGGGCCAAAGTGTTTATTGGACTACAACAACACCTTGACAAGTGGCGCACACATAAAATATAAATTTGTAATTTTAATATTATTAAAAATGTTAAATTACATGCAGCATAAATCTCATTTGGACTTGTGGATGGCTTAGGGGAGAGCTAAGCCTGCGTCAGCTTGCGGCCCAGGGGTTGAGATATGTACACACACACACATACACTCACATGCTGATACACACTCATACACACACACACACATAGAGCTGTGCACATTATACAATAACCATTACAGCCAGCTGCGTCTGCCACACTATTTTTATTGTTTTTGTTGTCACGCCCCCTTTGTGTGTTGTTTTAATTTAAGCGATTTGCTTTGGGTTCATAAAACAGCCGCAGGCTTAACGACCCCAACGTCAGCCTGTCCGGCCTGTCCTTGTCATGTCCTGTTCTGTCCTTTCCTGTCAATTTTTGCATAAAATGTCATTGCAATAAAAATAATAGATAAATGTAAAGATTACAGATTCAAAATACAAAGGATTTTTATCCCTAACATGCAGATATCAAATGCCGAACATGTTTGATAATTTATTTGGCATTGAATGAATTAAACGCAATTAAGCAGTCAATTTAGCAAATTAATTTAAATACACGAGCATAGATACATAACCTAATAATTAATTATTAAAGTATCCTTGTATACGATAGAAATTGATGAATTACGAGAATTTCACGCCCATGATCAGTAAATCGCATATGTAATGCGGATTCCAGTTGAACTTCCCATTCGCTTTATTGCATACTTTGGTGCGCTGGCCATTTCTTTAATGAGGCAGCTGGGGAAAGGACTTTCACCCCGAAAGCTATCAGCTATCAGTGTCCTGTTTTTTAAAAGCACCCAAAGCCCATTAACTTGTGTGAATTTATATCAACGATTGCCAGCTCCGACTTCCGACTACCGGCAACCGACTGCTATTATGCGTTCGTTAATTATTCAAACCCACACACACACACACACATATATATACAAGTATACGCATCCTCACTCACATCCCGAATCGTAACACGTTTTGGTCATAAAAATCGCCCCCTAGAATGGCACGCCCCCTAACGAGGCAACTAGCTTGAAATGAGACGAAACGCTTAACCTTTGGACCCTAATACAAATGTCTCTGCGGATCTATGGACATTTATGCATTCCTTCAGCGGCAACTCCGCTTTTACCCCACCCCAGACAGAGGATCTTGACATTAAATAAATCTAACATCTCGCATAAGCTTAATGGGTATCTTTAATATACACACACACACACGCAGGAACGAGTATATATAAAAAATGACAGACATTATTCACGCTATCATTGCACACAGACAGACAGACAGAGAAAGAGAGATAAAGCGAGTGAGAGAGAGAGAGAGAGAGATACCCACACACAGTGAAAGCGCTTTGACCATATACATTTTGGGTTACCCAATGGCAGCCCTGGCGAACTATGAGCATGTTCCCCTGGATTTGTCGCCCTACTCGTTGACTCATTGGTATAAAGATTCATCTGGGCAGCGGTTTGCGGCAGAAGGTTATTTTTGTGGCCAGGGGTCCGTCCTTTTGCCAGGAATTACAACAGTTTTTCGTAAGAGCGAACGTTTGTCACACAGCAAACGAACGAACGAATAAAACACACATATCCATATGTATTTATGTATGTATGTTTGTGTTTCTCTTTCTGTTTCTGTGAATACGTTAACATACATATGAATGTGTATGTGTATCTCCATCTGTTGTCTGTGTGTCTGTCTGCCACGAAATGCGAAACCGAGTCTGGCATGCGTCGCCAGATAATTTCTTTTGGCAAGCATGAATATACGCGTTAGATCTACAAATTAGCTATTCAGTTGAGTAATCAAAGCTGACTGCTATGAAATTGTGAGCCATGCAATCAGCTTTAAGGCTGTCTATTTTGAAAGTTGCATTAAATACAAGATGAAAGTTTAATTTTAATCAGTTTCTCATTTCTCACATCTTCTAGTCTGTTGGCAATCAAAGCTGCCTGCTATGACACTGTGTGTGATGCAATCAAATTGAAAGCTGGCTGTTGTGCAAGTTGCATTATGAGAGATGAATAAGTTCGAGCAACCTTTTAAATTTAAACTCACATATTAATCTGTTTCTCTTCTGAGTTTCACAGAATTTCAATTCCAGTTTGCATCACATCTCATCTTTGTCACAACATAACACCACATATAACTGCCACATTCACATATTCGTATCATACTTGTCCACATTCTCATTTCCTCACTTGTGACTGGGCCCTGGGCTCCATTTAAGCACTCCCCATCCTTCGTCCTGCGTCCTGCCGCTGCACATCAGGGCCGCATAATCGAATTATCATCATGGCGTCAACAAATGATTTCAACTTATGCTGCTACTACTCCCCATTTGTCCCCTTGTCCCCTCTGTCTCTTCTCCTTCGCCCCCATTTTGTCCCATCTGGCCCATCTGCCCTGGTACTGTCATCGGTATGGCTGCCCACAGAGAATCCCTTTTTTTCACATCACTTCACTACCCTGAAACCTTTTAGCCATCGTGCTTTTTTTTCTCCACTTTGTATTTTGTACCGTTTCTCGTGTTTTCCGTATTGCCAACGTCATTGTCGCTGGTCATTTTCCCTGCTTACAACATTCATTCATTCGTTCATTTTATTCATTTTTTTTCCATTTCATTCTCCCGATTTTTCTGTTTTGCCATCGTTTGTTTGAGGTTATGTTGAATGTCAGTTTGTTATCCTTGTGCAAATCCTTTTACACAAATGAAATTTGCGCCAAATGGCGATAAGCAAAATACAATAGTGTCGACGGTCGTTGCGATGCGTCGAACGACAGAAACAGCTCGAGGGTTGACCATTCGCCGTTCGCCATTCGAAATTCTCAGGTGTGAGGATGATTTTAATGAAATTCTCTTTGAATGCTGCATTCAGTGAGATTTCGAATGCTTAAATGCTTTTGTAATTGATGCCTTGCACTTAATTAATGACTAACCGCATTTATTTTTATTTTTTACACAGATATCAACAAGGGATCACCCATTGACTACAAGAGCGCATCGGCCTGTTCCACACCCACAAAAGACACACTCAAAGGGGGCTACGAGCGCAGTACGCCAGGCTGCCCGGTGCTGCCGCCCAGGAGCATGAACGGGATGCCCACACATCACTACTCGGCGCCGATGAACTTTCGCAAGGATCTGCCCGCGTGGTGCTCGGCCCACTGGCTGAGCATCACGGCGCTGTCGGCGTTTGCAGGTCTGGTTATTCTGCTGACACTCCTGACCGGCATGGGCTTCGTGCAGTGGTCGCCGTCGCCGCCCTGCACCGTTTTGGTTGGCAACGAGGCCGCCGAGGTCACGGCGGCTAAGAGCACCAACACGGATCTTTCCAAGCTGCACAATGCATCGGTTCGCGCGAAAAATGGACAAGGCATAGGGATTATACAAGGACAAGCCGGCGGTGGGACCTCGACGGCGACTGTCACGACGGCCACATCCAACAGCGGGACGGCCCAGGGATTACAGTCGACATCCGCCTCGGCGGAGGCGACCTCATCTGCAGCGGCTGCCACTGCAACGTCCTCCTCGCAATCGTCCCTGGCGCCTTCGACGTCTCTGTCCTCATCCTTGGCGAATGCCAATAATGGAGGTAATTATGCACAAGTTTTAATTATTTTTAAATGAGTTTTCGCAAGTTTCTTAAGACAGAAAAAGAGAAGCAGCAAAAGGAAGAGAGAGAGAGGACAAAATAGAGAGAAGGAGAGGCATTTAGCGTCCTCTGGCGGCGGACAGAAACTTTATACAATTTTTTTTTTCTTAGGTTTTTAGCTGAAAGTTTTCTTTCTTTGCATTTGACAGACGCTGCTGCGAGGCTTTAGCCAGAAAGTTCGATTATTTAAATGCCATTTGCATTGTATTGCGTTCATTAAATGTCCAACTTCAGCACATCCAGCTAAATATATACATAGCTGCTCTTATTGCGCTTTGGAAATTGACAGCAGGCAACTGGGATGCAGTAACAGAGGAACAAGATTCTACCTAAAAATGGGCTACAAAACAGTCAAGTTATATACATACACATGTACATATATTTGTATGTGAGGTAGTTCCAGTTTCCCAATTGCGGTTTGTTGTCAAAATGTCAACAAATTGAATATTTCGCAGTTTTTCACTTAACTAGTCAAAAAAAGAGGGGAATTCGGTTTTTGTTCTGCGTATTTTTAGGTCACATGGCACACATGACACTTAACATTTGGCAATTAAGCTGTCAAATGTTGACACACACTTCCTCTCTCTCTGTCTCGGGTTCCCTTCTTTCCGACTCTAACCGGGAAAGTAAGCCGTTGTGGGTTGAACAACCTGTCAGCTTTATCCACACGGTCCTATCAAAATGCAATAAACATTTCTGACAACTTGAGACTGCTTGAATTGAATTACTTGTAAAAATACATTTTATGCTTAATTTGAGCACGCTTGGGTTTTTAAAAGCGAGTTAACTGTCGGTGGGGGTGGTACAAACTCGTACATACTTAGCTAACCACAAAGGTACAAAGTAATCTCGCTCTCCAACTCTGCCCATCTCCGAATACCTGTAGCAAGGCACACAGGAGCAGTGTCATCATGGTTGTCTGTCAAGGAGGCTGTTGACAAGGAGCGACTAAAACGACGCCGAAGATATAGACGAAGTTTAATGGACTTGCAGCGGGGGCAGGATGAGCATGAGGATGAGGATAAGGAAGGGGCTGCAGAAAGTTTCAGCGACTTAATTACAAGCGCAAGTAGAGTCCATATACAAGAGTATTTGGCTTCCACGACGACGAAGACAGTGCCAAGTATTGAGAAATCCATTGAAGGATCTGCCAAAATGCCGAAAGAGTCAACTGTCATCCCAGCGGGAGTTCAGGAAAGCAATTACGACAAAGATTTGCACAAAATCGATAGAATATTGAATCTCTCGCGAGACAAAGTTGATAGCTTTGTGGACGACATCAGTGACTATGACTATGAAGATGAAGATGAAGATGAAGCTGAAGCTGAAAAGGAGACAACGTTGCGACCAACTCCTAAAACTAGGCAACAATTTGGCAAATCATTAAACGGCAATTTACGGCAAGCAGGTAAAATGCTCGCTAAGCCCAAACGGAAGCATGAGCTGGAGTTTGAACTCAAAGAGACGAGCGATAACATAGAAAATGAATCAGATACTGAGACGAGCCGCGTTGCTCCTGTTATTGATGGCTATAATCAAAGTGACAGTTCCACCACGAGAAGGGAGCTTTCAGCACTGACAACGACAACGATGTCGGCAAGTGACAACGATGACATTGTTGAAATCAACACCAGCAGCACCACCACGGCACAGGATGAGGCGACGTCCTCAACCATCTATGTTATTGAAAATGATTTTCAAATCAAACAGAAGCTGCAGCTGAAACTGGAACTGGAGAAGAAGCAAGAGGATGAGAAACCTGTCGCTGATGATAACAATAATGAGCGTGATTTAGCCGACAACTATGAGGAGCACAAAGCCGTAGAGAGGGGAAACCCAGTGTCCGATTTGATGCTGAACGATGCGGCACATTTTGATAATGACGACATCGATATAGTCAAATTGGATGAGCCGCCTAATTCGAATGAAGTGGACATATACAAAATGGCCGTGGAGCAGCCAAAGATGCCTCAACCACAACAGCAACCACCTGCACCACCAGCACTACCACCATCGAGTGAAAATGAGGTGCTTAAAGAGCAAGAGAATGACATTGGAAAGGCAGCTCATTTAATACCATTAAAGCCTTATGTCAGTGAACGCTTTGATCGCCCTAGTAAACGGATCCTGGTCAACCTGACGATAGCCACCGATGATGGCAGCGATTCCATTTACACGCTCCATGTCGCAGTGCCCACGGGTGGTGGCTCCCACAATGTGGAGCAGGTGCTGACGCACGAAAGCAAAGTCCAGGATGAGGACAACAACAACATCGAGGCATTGAGCCTGGGCACTTGCTCTTCGGAGCCGCCACCTCGGATGCCCGATTGCCCCTGCAGCTGTCTGCCCCCGCCGTCCCCCACTTTCCACGAAATTGACACTGACTCTGCCACATCGATGCGAATAGTGAATGATGATGATGATGATCATTCCGACAACACTAAGAAGTCCCAACTTGCATCCATCACCGCCTCACCCCCAACTGTCGCCACAAGCACCGCTACTAACGACTTTAGCACCGAGTTTGATAACAGCATGGCAGCTACTGATACTGATACTGTGACCGATAATACTAGTGATAACGATACTGATACTGATGCTCGTGCTGGTGAAAAGTTTGCATGCCCCGATGTAATGCCTATACTCATACTGGAAGGTGATTGTACTGTCTGCTAATCACACAGCTAACCCCACTTCAAGTGCTTACAACTAACCCGATCTCAACACTAACCAGACGACTAAACTGCTGTACAGCTTATTAACTATTAGCCTAAACTAAACTGAACTCGTATTCATGAAACCCTTTTCATTAATTCCCATAATTGCCGCATCTGTACAAATTACCTCCAAGCATGAATATTCGGCATCAACATTTGACTGTGCAAATATTCGACATTGTCATGAACTCACCATGAATGAGACTTGCGACTTACGTACTTGAATTCAAGGATCATTCCCACATTCTCGTCATATCCCTACTCAGTACTTTATAAGTGAAAACCTAAAAGGGGAGAGATTAATCACATGTATTTAAAGATCATTGATTCATTCCCGACATTATCATACCATATTTGTATCTATATATTACACCAAAAACTCTACACCAGCGGTGGGCACGAAATCTGAATTCGGGAGCACTACAACAACAACCCTATTAGAGTCTACCTAAGTTGGGAGCAGCCGCTGCTCCCGGAGCCACTGCGTGCCCACCGCTGCTTTACACTCTTTTTAAGATAATATTGCAAGTAAACGATCCAACAACTAACCCAAATTTGTTTTGTTTTTGTCTCTACCATCCAATCACTGCACTCAAATTCTGAAATGCCCGCTTGTGCGCTAACTCGACAACCCAATCCCCGATAGGTGCCCGTACTTTTCCAGCACGGAGCTTTCCACCGGATGGCACTACATTTGGCCAGATTACATTGGGTCAGAAGCTTACAAAGGAAATTCAGCCATACAGCTATTGGAATATGCAGTTCTATCAATCGGAGCCGGCCTATGTCAAGTTCGACTATACCATTCCGAGAGGTGCATCCATCGGCGTCTACGGGCGTCGCAATGCACTGCCGACCCACACTCAGTACCACTTCAAGGAGGTGCTGAGTGGTTTCAGTGTAAGCACACGCACCGCTAGAGCGGCACACGTAAGTAACAGCTTCCGTCGATGTCTACTAACGCCTTGACTAACTGTTTTATGTCTTTTATGTGCCTTTCATGGATCACCTAATCACCACACATCACCATCATCATCATATGCAAACCCATCACGAATCATTCGAACTCGGATCACTCGCTTGCCAACTGCAGCTTTCGATAACCCGCGAGGTGACTCGGTATATGGAGCCGGGACATTGGTTCGTCTCACTCTACAACGACGACGGGGATGCCCAGGAGTTGACCTTCTATGCGGCCGTAGCCGAGGACATGACGCAGAACTGCCCGAACGGCTGCTCCGGCAATGGACAGTGCCTGCTGGGCCATTGCCAGTGCAATCCCGGTTTCGGAGGCGACGATTGCAGTGAGAGTGTGTGCCCAGTGCTCTGCTCTCAGCATGGCGAGTATATCAATGGCGAGTGCATTTGCAATCCGGGCTGGAAGGGCAAGGAGTGCTCCCTCCGGCACGATGAGTGCGAGGTGGCCGACTGTAATGGCCATGGCCATTGCGTCAGTGGCAAGTGCCAATGTATGCGCGGCTACAAGGGAAAATTCTGCGAAGAAGGTAGAGATAAGACAGCTGAACCCACGATATTCCCCCATTCCCACCATTCGTATGACCCTTGAAATGTATGCCATATTAATCCCTTTCCCTTTCTATCTGTAGTGGACTGCCCACATCCCAATTGTTCGGGCCATGGCTTTTGCGCCGACGGCACTTGCATCTGCAAGAAGGGCTGGAAGGGCCCTGACTGCGCCACCATGGACCAGGATGCCCTGCAATGCCTGCCCGATTGCTCGGGACACGGCACCTTCGACCTGGACACCCAGACCTGCACCTGCGAGACCAAGTGGAGCGGCGACGATTGCTCCAAGGAGCTCTGCGATCTCGACTGCGGCCAGCACGGTCGCTGCGAGGGCGACGCCTGCGCCTGTGATCCGGAGTGGGGAGGCGACTACTGCAACACGAAGCTCTGCGACAGTCGCTGCAACGAGCATGGTCAGTGCAAGAACGG
The DNA here is from genome assembly GCA_037043405.1 of Drosophila subquinaria. Taxonomy (NCBI): domain Eukaryota; kingdom Metazoa; phylum Arthropoda; class Insecta; order Diptera; family Drosophilidae; genus Drosophila; species Drosophila subquinaria. The sequence goes on from JBAMBL010001936.1 coordinate 292,072, forward strand.
CACCTGTCTGTGTGTGACTGGCTGGAATGGCAAGCACTGCACCATCGAGGGCTGTCCCAACAGTTGTGCGGCGCACGGACAGTGTCGGGTGAGCGGCGAGGGGCAGTGGGAGTGCCGCTGCTACGAGGGCTGGGACGGACCGGACTGTGGCATTGCCCTGGAGCTGAACTGTGGCGATAGCAAGGACAATGACAAGGGTATGTGATGGATAAACCACCTTGGCATGGGAACCGCTCTTAATCTTTGAAATATTCATCCCTTAGATGGCCTTGTTGACTGTGAGGATCCCGAGTGCTGTGCCAGTCATGTGTGCAAGACATCCCAGCTGTGTGTTTCCGCCCCCAAGCCGATCGACGTGCTGCTGAGGAAACAGCCCCCGGCGATTACCGCCTCGTTCTTTGAGCGCATGAAGTTCCTGATCGACGAGAGCAGTCTGCAAAACTACGCCAAGCTGGAGACCTTTAACGAGAGGTAGGTGCTTCCTTGTAGCCAATTTGCTGTCCATCGTATTCGAAAAAACTTGAAATAAAAAAGAAGAAAATAAAAATAATCCAAAATTGGCAACGGGCCCGATGTGGAACCCGATCTTAAAACAATAATTCCTGTATATTACAAACATTTAGCTGGATTTTATATATATACTACCAATCAAATAATAATCAAAATAGTTTGCATAATTAATATTTTTATATGTTTAAATATTTAAATTTTTCGTTTTCGTGCCCTCGTCTAAAACAAATCCTAAAATAAAAAACAATCCATACACAAACAAACCAAAATCCTATTAAAAATCTTGTAAATATAAATCCTTAAATGTCCTTTGTTTAAAACGTACCCATAAAACTGAACAAACCAATTCCAATCAAATCTAAGCATATCTAACATTTCTAAGATACCAAACATTCAAAGTTTCTATTTAAGTATTGATTATTATTAAGAAATTATCTGTTAAGAGAGGCTTAGATCACTTTAAGTATCCAATCGGTTTAGACTTAAGCTTAAGATCGCCCTTCACAAGGGGTGAATATCACAATCACTAAACCCATTTACATACAACTGATCCCAGAAAGTCAACAATTGTCCGATTCCCAATTTAGTTGAAGGGTTCTTGTGAAGGGTCATCGGTGTGATTTCGGCATGATCGAAACGATAGACAGTAGGAATCGTTGTATTCTGTGACGGGTTTCATAACACAAACATTTCTAGTGAAAGAGATACTGGTAAAAAGAAAAACAACGACAACCATGCTAATTCAATTATTTTCTCTCTCTGCTCTCTTTTTTCTTCTCAACACGCGCGCCCTTAATCCGAATATAAATTGAATAATTACTTAAATACTACTACTACTCGATCCTCCTACTCGCTACTACTACTACTACCACTCGCTACTAATTCCCATCCACTAATACACACACAAACAAAAAAACGAACGAATTCCAAATGCTTTGTAATAACTAACGAATTCTATTCGCTACTTGTTCTCGCTGTAAATCAAATTCAAATACTAACAGCATTTTTTGGAATTATTTCAATGCAAGGTAAGCAAAAAAAAAAAAAACGAAAAGCCGGTACTAAAATACTAAAAAAAAATACTACTACTTAATACTAATACTTATTATCGATGGTTGTTTGGTACACTCGTTTCGTTTATTCAACTTAAACTGTCTTATTTTTCTCTCTTTTTTTTTTTAATGATTCATTTTGTGATTTTAAATAGCGTAGTTAATATTTTAATAAGATCATTTGGTACTTAGTTGATTATTTTAGTTATGGGGGAATCCCAGACAACCAGACAATCAAAATAATTTGGGTTTTAATTTAACATATTTATATGTATAAGCTATAAAAATGTTGTACTTAGGTCAATGCTAGGTCACATACAAAGCGATATACCAAATATAAACATATATACATATACTATACGAGTATTGTTCAAATTGTAAACCTTTATGTGTTGATACGAGTCTTATGTTATGTGCGTGTGAATTATTTGTAATTATCATTTGTAATTATCGCATCATTTTTATGCCAAACGTAGTTGCGAATTCTAAGTTCGACTTGCTTGTTAGCCAGATGTACATAGTTCATCATTTCATCATTCATCATTTCATGGCCCGTCTAATCATTTCCTTTTGTCGCTTCCCCTACAGCCGATCGGCAGTGATCCGTGGACGCGTTGTCACCTCCCTGGGCATGGGATTGGTGGGCGTGCGGGTGTCGACGACGACCCTCCTGGAAGGTTTCACGCTGACCCGAGACGACGGCTGGTTCGATCTGATGGTAAATGGCGGCGGAGCTGTGACCCTGCAGTTCGGACGGGCTCCGTTCCGGCCGCAGTCGCGCATTGTGCAGGTGCCGTGGAACGAGGTCGTCATCATTGAGGTCATGGTCATGAGCATGTCCGAGGAGAAGGGTCTGGCCACGACGACAACGCACACTTGCTTCTCCCACGACTACGATCAAATGAAGCCCGTGGTGCTTGCCTCATGGAAACATGGCTTCCAGGGCGCCTGTCCCGATCGCAGCGCCATTCTCGCCGAGTCGCAGGTTATCCAAGAATCTCTGCAAATACCTGGAACGGGTCTCAATCTCGTCTATCACTCGTCGCGGGCTGCTGGCTACTTGTCCACAATCAAACTCCAACTGACGCCGGATACGATACCCGCATCCCTGCACCTCATCCATCTCCGCATCACCATCGAGGGCATCCTCTTTGAGCGCGTCTTCGAGGCTGATCCGGGCATCAAGTTCACGTACGCTTGGAACCGCTTGAACATCTACAGGCAGCGGGTCTATGGCGTCACCACGGCCGTGGTCAAGGTGGGCTATCAGTACACGGACTGCAAGGACATTGTCTGGGACATACAGACGACGAAACTCAGTGGACACGACATGTCCATCTCTGAGGTGGGCGGCTGGAACCTGGACATCCATCACCGCTACAACTTCCACGAGGGCATCCTGCAGAAGGGCGACGGCTCCAACATCTATCTGCGCAACAAGCCGCGCATCATACTCACCACCATGGGCGATGGACACCAGCGTCCTCTCGAGTGCCCTGACTGCGATGGACTGGCCATGAAGCAGCGCCTTCTGGCACCCGTCGCGCTGGCGGCTGCTCCCGATGGCAGTCTCTTCGTGGGCGACTTCAACTATATTCGTCGCATAATGACGGACGGAAGTATTCGCACCGTTGTCAAGCTGAACGCCACCCGAGTCTCCTATCGCTACCACATGGCTCTGAGCCCGCTGGACGGCACTCTGTATATCTCCGATCCAGAATCGCATCAGATCATTCGCGTGCGCGACATCAGTGACTATTCACAGCCGGAACAGAACTGGGAGGCAGTCGTGGGCTCTGGAGAACGTTGTCTGCCCGGCGACGAGGCCCATTGTGGCGACGGGGCCCTGGCCAAGGACGCCAAGCTGGCCTATCCCAAGGGCATTGCCATCTCGAGCGACAATATACTCTACTTCGCTGACGGCACCAACATCCGCATGGTGGACCGCGACGGCATCGTGAGCACTTTAATTGGCAATCACATGCACAAGTCCCACTGGAAGCCCATTCCCTGCGAGGGCACACTCAAGCTGGAGGAGATGCATCTGCGCTGGCCCACCGAGCTGGCCGTCTCGCCGATGGACAACACGCTGCACATCATTGACGACCACATGATCCTCCGCATGACGCCCGACGGACGAGTGCGCGTTATTTCGGGACGTCCGCTGCACTGCGCGACCGCGTCCACCGTCTACGACACGGACCTGGCCACACACGCCACCCTGGTCATGCCGCAGTCCATTGCCTTTGGCCCACTCGGCGAGCTCTTCGTGGCGGAGAGCGACTCCCAGCGCATCAATCGTGTGCGAGTCATCGGCACGGATGGACGCATTGCGTCGTTTGCTGGTGCCGAGTCTAAGTGCAATTGCCTGGAGCGAGGCTGCGACTGCTTCGAGGCGGATCATTACCTGGCCACCAGTGCCAAGTTCAACACCATTGCCGCCTTGACCGTCACGCCCGACGGACACGTGCACATTGCCGATCAGGCCAATTATCGCATACGCTCCGTCATGTCCAGCATACCCGAGGCGAGTCCCTCGCGCGAGTATGAGATCTACGCACCGGACATGCAGGAGATCTACATCTTCAACAGGTTCGGCCAGCACGTCTCGACCCGGAACATTCTGACCGGGGAAACGACATACGTCTTCACCTACAACGTCAACACCTCCAATGGCAAGCTGAGCACGGTGACGGATGCGGCGGGCAACAAGGTGTTCCTGTTGCGGGACTACACCTCCCAGGTGAACTCCATCGAGAACACCAAGGGACAGAAGTGCCGCCTGCGCATGACCCGCATGAAAATGCTCCACGAGCTGAGCACCCCGGACAACTACAATGTCACCTACGAATACCACGGACCGACGGGATTGCTGAAGACCAAGCTGGACTCGACAGGAAGATCCTATGTCTACAACTACGATGAGTTTGGACGGTTGACTTCGGCGGTTACCCCGACCGGAAGGGTCATTGAGCTCACCTTCGATCTGAGTGTAAAGGGCGCTCAGGTAAAGGTCTCGGAGAACGCCCAGAAGGAGATCTCAATGCTGATCCAGGGATCCACAGTTGTCGTGCAGAACGGAGCCGCCGAATCGCGCACTACAGTGGACATGGATGGCTCGATGACGAGCATAACGCCCTGGGGACACAACCTGCAAATGGAGGTAGTGCCCTACACCATCTTGGCCGAGCAGAGTCCTCTACTGGGTGAGAGCTACCCGGTGCCAGCCAAACAGCGCACTGAGATTGCCGGCGATCTGGCCAACAGATTTGAATGGCGCTACTTTGTGCGACGTCAACAGCCGCCGCAGCAAGGCAAGCAGAACAAGGGAGCTCCACGTCCAGTCACCGAAGTGGGCCGCAAGCTGCGAGTCAATGGAGACAATGTGCTGACGCTGGAGTACGATCGGGAGACCCAATCGGTTGTTGTGATGGTCGATGACAAGCAGGAGCTGCTCAATGTCACCTACGATCGCACCTCGCGTCCCGTGAGCTTCCGGCCGCAGTCGGGCGACTATGCGGATGTTGATCTCGAGTACGATCGATTTGGACGCCTGGTCAGCTGGAAGTGGGGTGTTCTGCAGGAGGCCTACACCTTCGATCGCAATGGACGCCTGAATGAGATCAAGTATGGTGACGGTTCTTCGATGGTCTACACGTTCAAGGACATGTTTGGCTCCCTGCCCCTCAAGGTGACCACGCCCAGGCGATCGGACTATCTGCTGCAGTACGATGATGCTGGCGCTCTGCAGAGCCTGACAACGCCAAGGGGTCACATCCATTCCTTCTCGCTGCAAACGTCGCTGGGCTTCTTCAAGTATCAGTACTACTCGCCCATCAACCGTCATCCCTTCGAGATTCTCTACAACGACGAGGGCCAGATTCTCGCCAAGATCCATCCGCATCAATCGGGCAAAGTTGCCTTTGTGCACGATGCTGCCGGTCGCTTGGAAACCATATTGGCAGGACTCTCAAGTACCCACTACACTTATCAGGAGACAACGAGCCTGGTGAAGTCCGTCGAGGTGCAGGAGCCTGGCTTTGAGCTCCGTCGTGAGTTCAAGTACCATGCAGGCATCCTTAAGGATGAGAAGCTGCGATTTGGCTCCAAGAATCCATTGGCATCGGCTCACTACAAGTACGCCTACGATGGCAACGCGCGTCTGAGCGGCATTGAGATGGCCATCGATGACAAGGAGCTGCCCACCACCCGCTACAAGTACAGCCAGAACCTGGGCCAGCTGGAAGTTGTCCAGGATCTAAAGATCACACGCAACGCCTTCAATCGCACGGTGATTCAGGACTCGGCCAAACAGTTCTTCACCATTGTGGACTACGATCAACATGGACGCGTCAAGAGTGTGCTCATGAACATCAAGAGCTTTGACGTGTTCCGCTTGGAACTCGACTACGATCTGCGCAATCGCATCAAGTCGCAGAAGACGACCTTCGGCCGATCGACGGCCTTCGACAAGATCAACTACAACGCCGACGGACATGTGATCGAGGTGCTGGGCACCAACAACTGGAAGTATCTGTACGACGAGAACGGCAACACGGTCGGCATTGTCGATCAGGGCGAGAAGATCAACCTGGGCTACGACATTGGCGACAGGGTCATCAAGGTGGGCGACATCGAGTTCAACAACTATGACGCACGCGGATTTGTGGTGCGTCGCGGCGAACAGAAGTATCGGTACAACAATCGAGGTCAACTGATCCACGCCTTCGAACGGGATCGGTTCCAGAGCTGGTACTACTACGATGACCGCAGTCGGCTCGTGGCGTGGCATGACAGCAAGGGCAACGTGACCCAGTACTACTATGCGAACCCCAAGACGCCCATGTTGGTCACCCACGTGCACTTCCCCAAGCAGGGCAAGACCATGAAGTTCTACTACGACGACAGAGACATGCTGATCGCACTGGAGCACGCCGAGCAGCGGTACTATGTGGCCACAGATCAGAACGGTTCGCCCCTGGCCTTCTTCGACATGAACGGCGCCATCGTGAAGGAGGTGAAGCGCACGCCCTTCGGTCGCACCATCAAGGACACCAAGCCCGACTTCTTTGTGCCCATCGATTTCCATGGCGGATTGATCGATCCGCACAGCAAACTGATCTACACCGAACAGCGACAATACGATCCCACTGTGGGTCAGTGGATGACACCACTCTGGGAGACTCTGGCCACCGAAATGTCCAATCCCACCGACGTATTCATCTATCGCTACCACAACAACGATCCCATTAACCGTAACAAGCCGCAGAATTACATGATCGACCTGGACGCCTGGCTGCAGCTCTTCGGCTATGAGCTGAACAACATGCAGAGCAACCGGTACACCAAGTTGGCTCAGTACACGCCTCAGGCCAGCATTAAGTCCAACACACTGGCTCCAGATTTCGGGGTCATCTCGGGACTGGAGTGCATCGTCGAAAAGACCAATGAGAGGTTTAGCGACTTTGATTTTGCGCCGAAGCCACTGCTCAAGATGGAGCCCAAGATGCGAAACCTTCTGCCGCGTGTCAGCTATCGTCGGGCCGTCTTTGGCGAGGGTGTGCTGCTCTCAAGGATCGGTGGACGCGCCCTGGTCAGTGTGGTGGACGGTTCCAATAGTGTGGTGCAGGACGTGGTTAGCTCAGTGTTCAACAACTCGTACTTCTTGGACCTGCACTTCAGCATACACGATCAGGACGTCTTCTACTTCGTCAAGGACAACGTGCTGAAGCTGCGGGACGACAACGAGGAGCTGCGTCGTCTGGGTGGCATGTTCAACATATCAACGCACGAGATCAGCGATCACGGCGGCAGTGCAGCGAAGGAGCTGCGCCTCCATGGCCCCGAGGCAGTGGTGATCATCAAGTATGGCGTGGATCCCGAGCAGGAGCGTCATCGCATACTCAAGCACGCCCACAAGCGGGCCGTGGAACGCGCCTGGGAACTGGAGAAGCAGCTGGTTGCAGCTGGGTTCCAGGGCCGTGGCGACTGGACCGAGGAGGAGAAAGAAGAACTCATTCAGCACGGCGACGTTGACGGCTGGATTGGCATTGACATACACAGCATACACAAGTATCCACAGCTGGCCGACGATCCGGGCAACGTGGCCTTCCAACGCGATGCGAAGCGCAAGCGGCGCAAGTCTGGCAACAGCCACAGGATGAGCTCCAATCGCCGACAGCAGCAGAAATACGGTGAAGTGAGTGCGTGAGTGGAGGAGGAGCTGAAGGAGGAGAATGAAGCTGAAGTTGAAACAGAAGCTGGCGAGGAGTATGAGTACGGGCCGGAGGACTACTTGATAGCAGTGGAAAAGGTCGCCGCGAGCTGGAAGAGCAGCGAGGCAAGCGAGGAGCAGTTTTTGTAATTACCTAGGTGAAATACAACAGCGTTAAGCACAATACAGCAACACAATACAACACAACACAATACAAGAACAGCAAACACACTTCAACTTAACTAATTAATGTAAACTTTAATAGCGTTTAAAGTTTAGTATTAGTCACAAGGCAACTCTCGGAGTATCGAAGCGAACTACATAAATTTCAATATATGTATGTAAACGAGAGCACACGATAATGTATGTTGATGTTGAGTTTAAGCTAACAATAGGCATATGATTAGTCCAGATGTAACATTTAATGTAATTTTTTAAAATTCGAAAGCCATATGCCGACGAAGCACTGGCTGCCACTTGGCTTGGAAGATGTTAACGACAAGAATAGATTGCTTCAGCGAGTAACTGTACAATTCTTTCAAGAGACAGCGCCTTTATTTGTGTTTTAGTCTACTGAAGTCTAATTAGCCAGTTGCATTCGATGTCAAACAAGTATTACAAAACAACAAGAACATAAATAAATAATAATAAAAACGAAAACATAAAGAAATACGAAAATGATATAAGTAAATACATATTCAAATAAGTAATATACATATAAATATAAATCATAAATTAATGTAAAAAGTTGAAAGAATCCCCAGCAAAGAAAACAGAACAAAATAGTATCCCCATACTCCATACTCCTCCAACTTCTACTCCAACTCCTCGAGAAAAGCTAAAAAAAGGAAAACTTGAAGCTTTTCAAGCTGCTTCATTTTCATAAATGCTTTGTATATACTTACATACATACTGGTACAAGTAAATAGTGGTACACACACACATACATACATGCAAATTATTACTTACTTAAAAATGCTTTAAAACACTCAAAAACGCGTTATTTAAAATGGTTTAAGCTTTTCGTTTTAAATACACACTTGACTCATAATTTAAACAAATGCTCGAATTTACTCAAACGCGTCTATTTAATTTCGACAGCCAAAAATCAAAAGAGAACCTCTGTCAGTTGTCCCAATTTACTCGAATAACTATTAACTCGAATTGCTTCTCCACATATATTCATTTCATTGATTTGAATTATTCCGCAGGCAAATTGCATTAATACTTTTTACAAATTGTGATATATTTCTAACATTTCATTTAACACGACGACTTGAAATGTTGCAAAAAAATAATGAAGAAAATCTTGAATTAATGCAAATTTAAACCGAAACTGAAAGCGAAATCGAAATTAATAACGAAAGTTAAAAACAGCAAAGTACTTTACTCATTAAAACTTTTTTTTAATTAGTCTGATAAGATTTTAGTTTTTTAAAATGCAATATTTAGTTTTACACTTTTGCCATGTTAATTTGTAAAAGCAATGCAGTTTTTAACGCCTTTTATCGAATGCTAGATTAAGTTTTCCCATCTTTTTGATTTTTTAATTATTTGAAATTTTTTAAAATCATATTTAATATCCATTCTTTGACATTTTCACTTTGCTAAAGTGTTTTTTGTTTATAATTATATTCATATTATTAAACTATTTATAACTGAAACTAAACTATTGACTATTGAGATATAAATAAACTAGCATTTAAAATAAGTACTCATATTTAAGTCCTGAACATAAAATAACACACCCCATACATACCCCCATCTCCCCCATATAAACTAAATACACCTTGTATATATAGACACACTCAACTACACATCGTCACTAAGAGTTAGAATTAGGTTAAAGATGAAACTCGTAAAAACAAAACGGTAAACAAAAATGTAGCACTTAAATTATAGTATGTGAAAATGAGCAAGATGGAGCTAAGAATAATACGTAGAAATTAGCTAAAGTGTTAGTAATTTTATTAAATAAAATTATAAATAAAACATAAAGCATATATATAAATATAAATTAAAAAACATTAGAGCCTAAGCAAAATTAAAATTCAAATATATGTATATGTATGCATCGATTGTGACATGCGAAATGTTGTGTAAAGAAAAGCATAATGAAAACCAAATTTCACGTTTTCCAAAATGATATAACATACTATTTTACACAAAAACAAAAACGAATTGTATAAATGCAGCAAACGTATATAAATGTATATGTAGTAAAATTAAGCAGCATTATATTAACCAAAAACATAAAATGAAATTATTGAAATCAGCTAAAAAACAAAACAAAATTGTGACTGAAATATGTATTTACGTCTACTCAATTGTGCTTAAATTTACTCTGTATATTTTGTTCTTCACATCGTGGTATAAATTTTCCAATTTTCCTGAGGCAACACAATGTAAACTTTCAATTTGTTATATTCATGTTTAGATTATGAACTGATACTGACAGTAATGGCCAACAGCCGTTGCTATCTCTATAGATTGAACAGATTGATAACACTTTGAAATTAACACTCGAAAAAATTATGATCAATACTTGTATTAAATGTACGAAATTTTCATCACAATCGCTGCATAAGTTATGCAGAATGAAGTTAATATACAATATTTAAAAATTGAACAACAAAAGATACTCGTACTCAAAGCAGAAAAGAACAAACACATAATACACAAGTTTATGGCAAGCCGATATATATGATAAAACCATATATGATATCTAATAATATAACGAATAAAAGCGATTTCAATAAAAATAAAAATTACAAAAAAAATATTCAATTGTTTTTAATGAACGGGGGCATTTACAGCACACACAAAGTTTATCAACTCGGATGGAAATGGTAATAAAAAAGATTTCACTTCAATTTGTTTCTTCTGGTTTTAATTTTTGGGAAATTCATAAATGCAGATCAAATAGCTGACAAGTTGTTATAAGGATAGTTTCATCTAAAATAAAAATCAAAAAGATTCCAGACGAAAAAACGGCAAACACTTTGTTTAAAACTTTTTTAAAAAGTTTATTGTATATTTCGTGATTGAGTTCACAGTTTAAATATTAAGCCATATGCCAATCCTTGAAGGTTTCTTTTCTACAATAGGCTGTGACCCTTGGGATTCTCAGTAAAGACAGTGCTACCAGATGGTTGATTAATGAACTTTGAATATGGTGCCGGATCCACCTCAAAGTCCTTAGCCTGACGCAAAGCATCCGGATTGCGAGTTAGAACGAGCAGCTTTCCGTTAAGGCTCTTATCAATAGCTTGCAGCTTACTGACATTCTTCTGTTGATCAACCACGTAAAGGTCATAGTTAAGGCCATAGAGTCCAAAAAGTACTTCCACCTCGCTGCGCAGCGTAGACAGAGTGATGTACTCCTTGTTGACATTGTGCTGAAGCAATATAGAGGCCTTATTGCTATTCGCAAAACGTGGCGGCAACTCGCTAGCTAGGGTTACGTTCAGCCACGCAAGAGTTGGCAGCTGGAGCTCCTCCGTGGAGCAAATGGTCAGCTTTAGATCGACGCCCTTAAGATCCACAAGTTCAGTGATAATAAGTCGCTTCGAGGCAGCCTGCTTCTCGTCGAACGGTATAAATTCTGATTTAACGGCTCCCTTAATCATAGAGATATAGTTGACAAGAACCTTCTGCAACTGAGCCTGCGTTTCCAAAACGTCCTTTTTGGCATTCTTGCTGGCGCTTAGAGCGTAGTAGATGATGACAGGGTCCGTAGGTATAAGTTGGGCTTTCTTCTTCAACTTCTGCACGCGATTGATTATTTCGCGGGCTAGGCCTTCCTCGAGCAGTTCTTCGTTGGGAGTCATGTCCATTAGGACCAGAAGTTCATTGTCACTGTGTGCCTCAAAGTTGCCGCCCACGTTCTCAGAAGTACAGTAAATAACGCGCACCTCGTCCAGTTCAATGCGTTGATCCAAAATGTTAAAGTAGCCCTGGGCCACCTGCTTCTGAATCTCATCATCTTTGAGCGCTTTGATGGCGGCCATGACAGCCTTGAAGTTGCCCTTCAGGCGTTGACCCAGCGTCTAAAGGTAGAAATAATAATTAGAAGTAGATTTCAATATTGATAGCTTCACATGCTCACCTTGTGGTCTGGCTCCGCGCGCAGTGTTACGCCGTACTTTTCCTTTTCGGAGCTTAGTGTCAGTTTACGCACGTTGAGCTCGCTCAGAATAAAGTCCTGCAACCTATTGATCGCCTCCAGAGTCTGTTTATCCTTGTGAATCACAATGATCTCCGAAACCGGATACTTAACGGGAAGTGTGCGACGGTCACGCATAACGCGGCCCAACTCTACGACCGACTGCATCAAAGCTACGGATCTTTCAATGTCGCTGCGGATAAATTTACGCTGGCTAACGGGCATCATCTGGTAGTGCACCGAATCGGCGTGCTCCAAGGTTCCCTTGGGCTGGAACAACACCAGCCGTTGGAAGATGTATTCGGTCAAGTATGGAGTGAAGGGCGCCATCATCTTAACCATTGTGTATAACACATCATAGAGGGTATCCAGCGACTGAATGCACTGCTGCGCTCCCATTTCGCCCTTGATGCGTCGACGGTTTAATCGCACGTACCTAGAAAAGAGAAGATTTTAATGAGCAAGGAGCTCGAAGCTGTGCATGCTTGAAAGTTGACTCACCAATTGGTGAGCTGATCTATAAACTTGGTGAGCCTGGGCACCACAGTATATAGTCGGTACATCTTCATCTCCGTGGCAAAGAACTCTAACAGAGACTCCTTAAATGACAAGATCCACACATCAATGACCGAGGCATCTTTCATGTTCTGCAAATGACGGGCACTGTCGTAGGTATACAGTGCCTTGCCGTCGAGATCCTCCTTCTCGTATCGCACAATGTTTTGCAAGAGAAAGCGGTATGCGTTGTACCAGGGCAAGAAGACATCCTTGATTATATCACGAACACCCTCCTCCTTGAAGCGCAAGTTCTCGGCTCGAACCACCGGCGAGTTGATTAGATACAGACGTAATGCATCTGCGCCGTACTTGTGAACCACCTCAATAGGATCCGGATAGTTCTTCTTGCGCTTGGACATCTTCTGTCCGTCGGCGGCCAGAACTAACCCATTGGCAATGAGGTTCTTGAAGGGTGCCTTATTGAACAATGCCGTCGAGATGACCAACAGAGTGTAGAACCAGCCACGAGTCTGATCAATGCCCTCGGCAATGAAATCAGCAGGGAAGTTGTTCATGAAATCCTTCTCATTCTCGAATGGGAAATGGTTCTGTGCAAAAGGCATTGAACCGGACTCGAACCAGCAGTCAAAGACGGGCAAAATGCGTCGCAGTGGTGGATTCCCGGGCACCGCTGAGGGTATCTCGATATCATCAATGGTCTCGCGATGCAAATCATCAACTTGTACGCCAGATAGCTCCGCCAGTTGCTTTATGCTGCCAACGACGACAGTCTCATCGCCACTTGGAGAACGCCAAATGGGTATAGGTGTGCCCCAGTACCGATTGCGCGAGATCTAAATGAATAAACAAGTATCTTATCTACGTGTATCTGTGCACAAATATGATTTTAACTTACGGCCCAGTCCCTGGCCTCTTTCAGCCAGTTACCGAAACGCTTCTCCTTTACAGAGTCTGGCACCCAGTAAGTTTGGGAGCTGCAGGCAAGCAGGTTTTTGGACATGTGCTCGACGCGCACAAACCACGACGGAACCGCTTTGTAGATCAACGGCGTATCTGAGCGCCAGCAGAACGGGTAGCTATGCTTCACCTGTCCACTGGACACCAAATTACCGCTCGCCTTCAGACTGGCTATGATGTTTTTATCAGCATCCTTGACATATTGGCCCTGAAAATCGGTCGCTTCCGATGTAAAGCGGCCAGAATCGTCCACGGGACAAATGACCTCGCTCGACTTTGTGATTAAGCCGGCTGCCAAGCAGACGCGGTAATCGTCCTCACCAAAGTAAGGTGCGTTGTGAACAATACCGGTACCGGAGTCCTCTGTCACATAATCATCCACCAGGACACGGTGCGCCTTTACCGCGGCACCACGTTCAGCAAAGTACGGAAATACCGGCTTGTAGTGCAGACCCTTGAGCGTCTCACCAGCAAACTTCTCTTTGACTTCGTACTCAGCCTCCGTCTTGTAGACATAGGACAAGCGCGACTCCGCCAAAATATACAGACGGTCGCTCTTCACATCGCGCACCTGCAATGAAGGGAGCAAGTGTTAATAATGTTGATAGTTACATGCATATATATATATATACATATACCTTCACATAAGTCATTTTCGAATTAACACAGATGGCGAAGTTCGAGGGCAACGTCCAAGGTGTCGTGGTCCAGACTAAAAAGTAGGTATTGGGCAGCGAAACAGCTTCGAGGGCAACGACCACACAGGGATCAACGACTTCCTTGTAATTCTGATTCGCCTCAAAGTTGGACAGTGAAGTCGTGCAGGCAGTCGAATAGGGCATCACCTTCACACCCTGGTAGACCAGTCCCTTGTCGAAGAGCTGCTTAAAGACCCACCATATGGTCTCCATGTACCATGGGTACAAGGTCTTGTAGTCGTGCTTGAAATCAATCCAACGACCCACGCGTGTCACAATACTCTCCCACTCATCCGCGTAGCGCATGACAATCTTCCTGCACTCGCCGTTGTACGCCTTGATGCCCATCTTAGCCACATCTTCCGGTCCTTTGATGCCCAGGAGCTTGTCAATCTCAAACTCCACCGGCAATCCATGGCAATCCCAGCCAAAACGACGATCCACGTGGTATCCTTGCTGGTAGGCATAGCGCGTGACAATATCCTTGATAGTTCCAGCCAGTATATGGCCATAATGTGGCAGACCGGTTGCAAAAGGCGGCCCATCGTAGAAAGTGTATCTAAGAAAGCAAATTTAGTTCAGTATATTTGTCTGACGCAATCGTCGGCAATACTTACTTCGGTTTTCCCTTTGATATCTGACTGCACTTCTCAAAGATTTTTTCGTCTTTCCATTGCTTCAGCACATTTTCTTCCTCGGCCGGAAAGTTAATGTTCTCCGGCACACGGCAAACGTCGCTGCGCTCAAGCTTCCTTGTAACGCTCATTCTGTTAGACTTCATAAATTAACTGCACATTCGAATATTATAATTAAATTTACTCACCTTTTTATTTAAATCCGAATTCCAATGCAAAAAACTGCTGTGATGGCAACAACATGTGCTCGATAATTCACCGCTCTCAGAATTAGTTCGCATATATCGGAATTATCGATAACAAAAAAAAACGATTACTACATGCAAGCATTAGGGACACTACCACGGTTGCTATAATTGGCGTTTTTGGGCCAAAACTGGCTTTTTTCCTTTTGGCGCAATGTTCTTTTTTTCTATTTGGCACTTATTTCATCAGTTCAGAATCAGTTAATTTGTATAGTTTTAGGTTGACGTACATATTTTTTTTATTTAATTAAGATGAATACGTGAAATGCTTTGGAAATTTGTGTTATTGCTTTAAATTATTTGCTTTAAATTAATTGCTTTTTAAATTAGCTAATTAATTAATTAATTGCTATCTCGTTAAGAAAAGAAATCCTTGCATTAACTAAATTTGATCTATTATTAAAAATTGTTTCACTTTATAAAAGTAACAATAGCGACTTTGCTTGTATAGTAACGAGTGACTACAAACAGAATCACGATACAGTGATTCAGTATTTATTTTTAAAAATACTTTTATCGATAATTGGGCGACGTAAAAACTAGAATGTGTACATTTAGTTAGCGCTGCCGTTTTTTATTAGCTAAATAAAAGGTCAATAAATACAAAGAGAAGTGCATAATAATCCAAACAATTTGAAATATTGCTTGTCGCGTATAGTGGCGTATCTTGCGCTGTTTAAAACTTGTTCTTACCAGAGACAAGAACAGCGCTTGTGTCTGTGACACAATCCCAATCGAATACAATGGCACGCCCAATTTTTCCCAATCAGCAGAAGATAGCTGAGAAATTAATCATTTTGAATGATCGTGGTCTCGGGATACTAACGCGAATCTACAACATAAAAAAGGCATGCGGCGATACCAAGTCCAAGCCGGGCTTTCTGTCCGAAAAGTCCCTGGAGTCGTCGATCAAATTCATTGTGAAGCGTTTTCCCAACATCGACGTGAAGGGGCTTAACGCTATAGTGAACATCAAGGCGGAGATTATCAAGTCGCTGTCGCTCTACTACCACACTTTTGTCGACCTACTCGACTTTAAGGACAATGTGTGCGAGCTGCTGACCACCATGGACGCGTGCCAGATCCACCTGGACATAACGCTCAACTTTGAGCTGACCAAGAACTATTTGGACTTGGTGGTCACCTACGTGTCACTGATGATAGTACTGTCACGCGTCGAGGATCGCAAGGCGGTGTTGGGCCTCTACAATGCTGCCTATGAGCTGCAGAACAATCAAGCGGACACTGGCTTCCCGCGTCTCGGCCAGATGATTCTGGACTACGAGGTGCCGCTTAAAAAACTCGCCGAGGAGTTTATACCCCACCAGCGGCTGCTTGCGAATGCTCTGCGCTCCCTGACCTCGATCTACGCCCTGCGCAATCTGCCCGCCGACAAGTGGCGCGAAATGCAAAAGCTCAGCCTTGTCGGTAATCCGGCAATATTACTCAAAGCCGTGCGAACGGACACCATGTCTTGTGAGTACATTTCGCTGGAGGCTATGGATCGCTGGATCATATTTGGATTGCTGCTGAACCATCAAATGCTGGGCCAGTACCCGGAGGTGAATAAGATCTGGCTCTCTGCCCTGGAGAGCAGCTGGGTGGTGGCGCTCTTCAGAGATGAGGTGCTTCAAATACACCAATACATTCAGTCCACCTTTGACGGCATCAAGGGCTACAGCAAGCGCATCGGCGAGGTGAAGGAAGCCTACAACACGGCGGTCCAGAAGGCAGCTCTGATGCACCGCGAGCGACGAAAGTTTTTGCGCACCGCCTTGAAGGAGCTGGCGCTTATAATGACGGATCAACCAGGCCTATTGGGGCCCAAGGCAATATTTATATTTATCGGATTGTGTCTGGCACGAGACGAGATCCTTTGGCTTCTGCGCCACAACGACAATCCCCCGTTGCTGAAGCACAAAGGTGAGTGACTCCAAGCGAGTAATTGAATGACTTATTTAAAACTGAGCTTAATTTGCAGGGAAGAGCAATGAGGACCTGGTCGATCGACAGCTTCCGGAGCTTCTGTTCCACATGGAGGAGCTACGCGCGCTGGTGCGCAAGTATAGCCAAGTAATGCAACGTTACTACGTGCAATATTTGTCCGGCTTCGACGCCACAGACTTAAACATACGCATGCAGAGCCTGCAGATGTGCCCAGAGGACGAGAGCATTATCTTTAGCTCGCTGTATAACACAGCCGCTGGCCTCACCGTCAAGCAGGTGGAGGACAACGAGCTGTTCTACTTCCGGCCCTTCCGGCTAGACTGGTTCCGTCTGCAGACGTACATGAGCGTGGGCAAGGCAGCGCTTCGGATCACAGAGCACATCGAATTGGCTCGTCTGCTCGATTCAATGGTGTTCCATACGCGAGTGGTGGACAACCTGGACGAGATCCTTGTGGAGACCTCGGATCTAAGCATATTCTGTTTCTACAGCAAAATGTTCGACGATCAGTTTCACATGTGCCTGGAATTTCCAGCACAGAATCGCTTCATCATTGCATTTCCGTTGATCTGCAGCCACTTCCAGAACTGCACCCACGAGATGTGTCCAGAGGAACGTCATCACATACGCGAGCGTTCGCTCAGTGTAGTCAATATCTTTTTGGAGGAGATGGCCAAGGAAGCGAAAAATATCATTACTACCATATGCGACGAACAGTGCACCATGGCGGACGCCCTCCTGCCCAAGCACTGCGCCAAGATACTTTCCGTTCAGTCTGCTCGCAAAAAGAAGGACAAATCCAAATCGAAGCACTTTGACGACATTCGCAAGCCGGGCGACGAGTCGTACCGGAAGACTCGCGAGGATCTGACCACCATGGACAAGCTGCACATGGCACTGACCGAGCTATGCTATGCCATCAACTACTGTCCCACGGTCAACGTGTGGGAGTTTGCCTTTGCGCCGCGCGAGTATCTCTGCCAGAATCTGGAGCATCGCTTTTCGCGCGATTTAGTCGGCATGGTGATGTTCAACCAGGAGACGATGGAGATAGCAAAGCCATCGGAGCTACTGGCCAGTGTTCGCGCCTATATGAACGTGCTGCAGACAGTGGAGAACTACGTGCACATCGACATCACGCGGGTGTTCAACAACTGCCTGCTGCAACAGACACAGGCCCTCGACTCGCATGGGGAGAAGACCATTGCGGCCCTCTACAATACTTGGTACAGCGAGGTGCTGCTCCGTCGCGTGTCCGCTGGCAACATTGTGTTCTCCATCAACCAGAAGGCGTTCGTGCCGATCTCTCCGGAAGGCTGGGTGCCATTTAATCCGCAAGAGTTCTCCGATCTGAACGAGCTGCGTGCCCTAGCCGAACTGGTTGGACCGTATGGCATCAAAACATTGAACGAGACGTTGATGTGGCATATTGCCAACCAGGTGCAGGAGCTGAAGTCATTGGTGGGCACCAACAAGGAGGTGCTGATCACGTTGCGCACCAGCTTTGACAAGCCCGAGGTGATGAAGGAGCAGTTCAAGCGCCTCCAAGATGTGGATCGAGTCCTGCAGCGCATGACGATCATTGGCGTTATTATCTGTTTCCGTAATCTTGTCCACGAGGCCCTGGTGGATGTGTTGGACAAACGCATTCCTTTCCTGCTGAGCTCGGTTAAGGACTTTCAGGAGCATTTGCCAGGCGGCGACCAGATTCGCGTCGCCTCCGAGATGGCCTCAGCGGCGGGTCTGCTGTGCAAAGTGGATCCCACGCTGGCCACCACATTGAAGTCAAAGAAACCCGAATTTGACGAGGGCGAGCACCTAACCGCATGTCTACTGATGGTCTTCGTGGCCGTCTCCATACCAAAGTTGGCACGCAACGAACATTCCTTTTACAGGGCCACCATTGACGGCCATTCGAACAACACACACTGCATGTCGGCTGCCATTAATAATATATTTGGAGCCCTGTTCACCATCTGCGGACAGAACGATATGGAGGATCGCATGAAGGAGTTTCTGGCTTTGGCCAGCTCATCGCTGCTGCGCTTGGGCCAGGAATCGGATAAGGAGGCCACCCGCAATCGCGAGTCCATCTATTTGCTGCTGGACGAGATTGTCAAACAATCACCCTTCCTCACAATGGATCTCCTAGAGTCGTGCTTTCCCTACGTACTGATCCGCAACGCCTATCACGGTGTCTACAAGCAGGAACAAATACTGGGCCTGGGACTGTAGGGCAGCAGCGAGAAGCGCGTATTTTAATCCCGAGTATTCACATAGTTTCTGCTAATCGATAATCGATCATTGTGCATTATGCCAACGAATTACGAGTATATTATTATAATTCTATTGTTAAACTTATATGATAACCCCTGATGATATACTTAATACCCCATTTAAATCATGTCTAAACCATACTAGGCACAAGTATTCAGCATTTTGATACATTAATACGTATAAATAAAGTACATATGTAAACCAAACCAAACGACAATTGCCAGCTCTTTTATTTGCCTGCGATCCTCTGATGTCCTTTAAAGTTTCTGAAAAAATTCAAATTATGGGCACAGTACTTACAGTATTTACTTGCGTTTATTTTTATTATTTGTGTGTATGTATATTAAATGTGTATTTAATTCTTGTTCTTTACGCATCTCTCGTCAAAAATCTTCCACAATATTAATTTATTTGGTCACGTTTAATGTTACTTCTTAGGTTTGTGTACAAATACTTTTGTTGTAGGTAAGTAATAAAATATGTTTAGTTCTTTAATGTGGATTCGATTTCCCTAGCAAATACATGAAATATGAAATTGCATTGTATTTTGTGTACAATTTCATTAATGATTTGTCAATTCCTCTTCAAGATTTTACCTTGTCTACGTTAAATATTGAGGAAATTTCCAAAAATCAATTATTCTTAAGATCGTGCGTTAAGTTTGGGATTATCTCTTTTAAAGCCCGCTGTTGTGTCTAATAAATTGTAAAAATAAAATACAACTAATCGGGAAATATACAGAAGTTATTATATTTCGATCAGTGAACTGAAAATGAACGGAAAACAATTTGTTAATAAGGACAAATAAAAAAGTACAAATGTAACTCTCATCAATTGTGTCTCATGCAAGTGAAACCAATCAATAAACACAAAATCCTATTCTGCTGAAGTCCTACAATAGTTTTGGTTAAATATACCACAATCACTACTTGCTGCTAGAAAGCTGGCTGTATTTAATCGTAACAATATCTTTAGTTATCTACATTTAATTGGTAATTTAATTATACAAATATTGTATTATCAATGCGCTCCTTCAATAATTTACTAATTCTTATAATTTCTTCTATAGATTGAAATTTGTTTGAAAATGTTATTCTTCTTATTTTGTTAATTGCTTTCTTGCATTTGTTTTTCTTTTTGTTGCAATCAGTCAGTCAGTTTAGGCATCTGTTGACTTACAAATTGTCGTCATTGTCTTTTGTTTTGTTTTGTTTATGTTTTTCTTAATAAAACAAAGTTTACGAAATTCGAAGAGAAAGCATTGAAAACATACGATTATGCGTGTTTTTTTTTTGTTGTTGTTTGTTTATCTTTCTATTTGTTATTAAATAAAATCGCAATGTTGCTAAATGTTTTTAAAGCTCTCGAGTACAAAAATCGTGTTAAATTAAAAAAGCTTCGAAAACTCCTCGTCCTTCTCCGCCATGCCTTACTTATTCGGAAATTTCCAGTGTATATTTTGCATTCTTCTGAAATATTTTGAAATATCCTGTGTAAATTTTGCATTCTGGTTAACGCTTATCGCTAATTTAGCATAATTTTTCGTATCGTATCGTAATATTAGTTCCTCTATGACCATTTTCATTGTTCGAATATAAAAGCCTACAAATATGAGTACGGGGTAAGTATGTCTGTCCCTCTATATGAATCCTGAATGTGCTAGACGAACTCCTCCTGCTCCAGCCAGGGATGCTGCAGGCACTCCGCTGCCGACGCCCTTATAACTGGATTGTACTCGAGCATTGGCAGCAAAAAATCAGAGAACTTCTTCGCCTCCACCGGATCCCAGTCGTATTTCTCGACGAGCACATTCAGCAGACTCCAGGGCTTCAGTTTGGTAATGTTGCGTAGGCTCCCTACAAATAAGATATGCTCAAGATTACTGGCAAGATCATCAGAGGGCAGGCAAGATGCACACTCACCATAGCTCGTGAAGTACTTAAGTCCGTGCTTTCCACGCAGTATCACCGACTGTGGTATCGAACCGAGCAGCTCCACAATGTGCGCCAGATGGTCCTCATCTCGGCTGTAGGACTCGCCAGCATGCGGATCAAACAGGTAATCCCCTGTGGCCAGCTCGAAGGCCAAGCACGCTGTGCTCCAGATATCGGCGGTATAGTTATAGGGTGCCCCCAGCAGAACCTCAATGGATCGGTACTGTCGTGTCTGTATATCCTCCGTGAAGTGATGGTACTGGGCATTAAGAACAGGAACCGTAACGATTATAATTTTTAAAATATAAATTATTACATACAAATTACTTGTTGATTTTAATCAAATAAATTTAAAAAAACTTTTATTTTACGATCTAAAAAAAAATTATAAAATAACAATTAAACTTAAATTTTTATTTAAAAATTGTAATTTAACTCATATTATTAATTTGTATTTTAGCAAGTGAAAATAAAAGTTATTTTTAAATTTTTATTATAGAAATTAAAAATGTAAATGTATTTTGAATTGGAATCTATACAAAAAATTGATAAATAACTTTTATTTTCAATTGCTAAAATAAAAATCGAAAATTACTTTTTATTTTCCTTTTTTGATTATAAAAAATTAAAAAAAAAGTTATTTTTCAATTTTTTTTTATAGATTTATTTATTCTATAATTTTTTAATAAAAGTTTCACCAATCAATTATGTTTGCTTTATCGAATAGATATTCACATATATATTTATGATATGTACTCACATCGTAACAGGCATTGCCCAGATCGGCGATCTTGACCCTCACATGGCTGTTGTTGATCAGCGATTGTATTGTGTGCGTATAGGATTGGCTCTGACTCTGGCACTGACTGTGGCTCTGATTCTGCGAAGGAATTGCATTGGCATTGACATTTAGTTTAGCGGTTGTTGCTGTGGTTGTTGTAGTTGTTGTTGATGTTGTCGCTGTGCCAGCTGTAGTTGTTGTCCTTTGATCACAACTGCCAGTGTTGATATTGTGACACAGGTCTGTGCTAGTGGTTGTTGTTGTTGTTGCTGTTGCGGGTGTTGCTGCTGTTGTTGCAGTTGTTGGCACGATATGCGTTAAAGAGTACGTGCACGTGCTGGTGGTGCTGCTGGGGGCTGGAGGTGGTGCAGTGGCAGTGCTGGTTACAGTTGCAGATGCACAGGCAGGGACGGGGTCAGATTGTGATGTGAATGTGGATATAGATGTGGACATAGATGTGGATGTGGTGGATGTTGATGTGGACGTTGTAAGCGTGGTGGGGCTGTTGTTGCTGTTGTCGATCGTGGACGTGTTGTTGCTGTTGTTCTGTTGTGTCGTAAACGTGCACGTGCTTTGAGTATTTGAGTTCACATTCGAGAAGGTGGAGCACAAGTTGCTGCTGGCACTCGAGTTGCCCACGTTGGCATTGGACAGCTGCTGATGTGTGTGTGCGTGTGTGGGTGCATGTGAATGTGAAATTGGTTATGTATATCGATCACACAAGGAAGGAAAGAAAAGAAGAAAAAGAACACACAATTTTTTTTTTTTTTGGTTTCGGTGCAATGCAAAAAACATTCATTGGACGGCAATTCAAAATTGGAACTGCCCAATCGCAGTCCAACTTTGAATCGCGAACCAATAATAACAGAAAGGCTCCATCAGCACTCAATATCCCAGTCCGGATAGATATGGAATGCTGCCTGGAGCCACAGAGAAGTACAACATTCAGAGCATACATAAATGGGCGGCACAACAATTTCTATTCTACATTTAAGCGTTATTGGCTCAGGTATTGCAGCATCATGGCCCAAAGCGTGTGGACGGTTACAATAACATCTAAAGCTAAAGCCA
Organism: Drosophila subquinaria; assembly: GCA_037043405.1. Lineage (NCBI taxonomy): Eukaryota > Metazoa > Arthropoda > Insecta > Diptera > Drosophilidae > Drosophila > Drosophila subquinaria. The sequence goes on from JBAMBL010001936.1 coordinate 315,077, forward strand.
GTTGTATGCAATAACATTAATATCAAAACATGTTGGGTTTGGGTTTTGGGTTTGTGTAAATCTCGGCATGGTTTAATATGTGTACAAAATAACATAAGCATAATTATTAAAATTAAAAATTATCATATTCTCTTATTTATTTGTATGGATAAATAATAAATAGGCATTCGATTGACTAATGGATCATTAAATTCTATCTAACCCAACTCCCAGTTATTAGATTAGTAACGAGAACTTTCAACTAAGCAGTTAACGAGTTAACAAGTCAGGAGCGAAGGGAGGCAGGAAGGCAGGGTGGCTCCCATCTCCCCCGTCTGGTCTAACAAAGCAGCAAACACAATTAGAGAACGCCAGAAATATCCCCCTCTACCTCTAGAGTCTAGAGGATAGAAGTGCATAGACTTTACCTTATCAGGATTTGGACAGGCGTTATTTGTACTTGGACTAACGTCGTGATCGGTAGGCGTGTCGCTGGCAATGGTGCTATTGTCACCGACGGTGTCGGTGTCTGTGTCCTCGTCAGGATCGCGATCAATAGAAGACTGCTCGGCGGAAACGGCGAAAGCCGAAATGCCAATGCCAAATGACCAAATGAAATGAAGAGTTTCCCAAAAGAAAGCAACGAGGAAATCAAATCCAATTAACAAATTAAGCATGTGACACATATGCACAAACATACATACATACATATATAAGTACGTATGTGTATTAGAGTTCGGCTTATTTAAATGGGGCTATGACAAAGTAATGAATTTTTTTATGGGATATGAGACAATAAAATGTAATGTTTCAATCCAAGTCGATTAGAATGTGATTCTTAATTCTAAGATTTTTTTTGTGGATATCATTTACATACTTACATACGAGCTAATGCAATATTCAAGACTTATACAAATCTGTTTATGAGACGGACAAATATAGGAAGCAAAGGAAGAACTCGAATGAATTGCAAAAAGTCCGAATTTTTATTAAAATATGATTTATTAAATCTTTTAATTTCTTCATCGCCAAAAAAGAGTCGAATTTAGGTAGTTGAAAAGCACTTCCGTGAAAATCTATTCATCATTTAATTTACATCACTTATTATAATCCTGTATTAATCTGGGGTGCCACAGAAATCTCTTTCACCTGAATTTGACGTAAATTTGTATGAAATTTACGTCATTTTTCAGGTGAAAGAGATTTCTATGGCACCCCAGAATAGCTTGTTATCACAGCAATTTATAACTGTTTAATAACATGTCATTGAGATTAATCGTCGACGACAAACAAGCTGACATTCAGGCGCCAATTTGCCAAATATAATGAGAACTCAGTGAGTTTACGCTACAGTTATGTATCCGTAAGGCAATGGTCACACACCGATCTAAACAATCGATGCAGTTTTTAAAAGAAAATGTTTATAGGTGAACATGAAACATCATAATAATTACAGCTCGCACAGAGGAATGCGCATGACATTGCATGGAAAAAGACTTGGCTACTTTACTGCATCTTAATTTAAAGTTTAAATTTTAAACTATCAAACAAAAAAGTTATAAGCTAATTGGACGTTTATGGACCCCTTATAAAGGGTTTTATAAAATTCGAATGTCATTTTCATTAGCGTATTATTTAATGCTTTAAAGTTAAATTACAATTATCTCAAAAATTTAGAAAAAAAAAACCAAAGTTCATGTCGAATTGTGCTAAATTTTACATTTCATTATTTTGGGGCAAAAAAATACAAAAAAACATTGGGGACCCCTGAGACCTAAAGAGACAGAACTTTCTGCAAAAATAAGCCGAACACTAGTGTGTGTATATGTGAAAACTTATATCGAATGTACACATGTGTGTGTGTCTCGAGGTGAGTGCAAACTGTTGAAGCTGACGCAGTGCGACACAGCGGCACACCTGGCTGATGAGCTGGAAAGTGCGTAGGAATCTGAGCTGAGCTGAGCGAGATGGGAACTCACCTTGGCAGTGATTTTCTTCTCGGCCCGATAACGATTGCTTAAATTCGTAGAGCCTCCTCCGATAATGGGACTGTCAACTCCTCCGCCCACGCCCCCAAGCAGTCCAATGCCGTTGCACTCGTTGTCGCCCAGGAGACTCGAGTACTTGGAGGCCAGCGAGGAGGTGGTGTTGGAGTTGAGTGTGGACGAGGTGGTCGTGTCGTCCTTGTCCAGCGAGGACATGACAATGGCGGCCAGTGGAGTCGACGATGTTGAGTTGTTCGCCGTGCTGTTGCTCGTGTTCGTGTTCGTCGAGCCATTCGGATCGATCAGCGGCCACTTGGCCCGGGTCTTCGTCTGTTTCTCAATCGAACTAACTGCAGATGGAGAAAGAATGGATCAGTTTCAGGTCAACAAACGATGGAGTCAATCTCTCTTACTATACGAATCGGGAAAGTCGGCGCCCTTCACTCGCAGACTGTTGATCTCATCGTCGATCTGTTGATTCATTGCCGCAGCATTGTCGATCACCAGGAGAATGTTTTCGGGCTTAATGTCCGTATGGATGATGCTGCACTTGCTGTGCAAGTAGTCGAGTCCCTCGAGCACCTGCTTGATGATGTTGCGCACCTGGGAAATGGCCAATCCCTGGTAGTTGTTCTTCACAATCAGCTTGTACAGGCTGCAGCCGAGTGCCTCGAACACCAAGCAGGTGTGGACACCGTTGACTCCTCGCACTGTAAAGTGATTCATCAGTCGCACAATCCGCTCTCGCTTCACGTCGAGCGCATCCGCATCCCGTATCGCCTCCAGCAGGCGGATCTCATCAGCTGCAGTCTCTATGTAATGTGGAGCACTCTTTACCACTTTGAGAGCCACATACTTTTCGTCTCTGTAGGTCAAAGAAACGAGTTGTGAGTAAACCAAATAGCCGAGAAGTTTTTCCAGTACTTACTTGAGATCTCGGCACAACCACACGGTGGAAAAGTGTCCCCAGCCGAGTTTGCGCACAACACGAAACCGATTGTCGAATATGTCGCCAATGACCACCGGATGATAGCCACCGCGGCAATACTGTGAGGCGTCCTCCTGCTCCTCGTCCGAGCCGTAGAGGCTGCTATCCGGTGAGTCTGGGTAGATCTCGTCTGTGGTGCTCAACGTGCCACGTGGCTCCGAGCTGAAAGTAGACAATGAGGTCCAGTTAGTTTAATATTTTCCGTAAATAAAGTATATATTTTAATCCAATCAAAGACCCAGTTTAATTTCCCACCCCAAAGCCAAAGGACTTTAGTCCAGCGGTGGGCACGAAATCTGAATTCGGGAGCACTACAACATCAACAACAACAACTAGAGTCTACCTAAGTTGGGAGCAGCCGCTGCTCCCAGAGCCACTGCGTGCCCACCGCTGCTTTAGTCAGTCACGCACATGAATGTTACCAAATCCACATCCTCCTGGTCGACTACCGCGGCAGCTGCGACCTTACTAATGTCTTTGTCGTCCACTTTCTGCTCCTGTTGCTCCACATCAGTCGTCGGCAGACTTATGGTCAAGGGCTGCTCCCTGGGCGCCAAGTAGTTCTCCAGTATGCATTCCCTGGGCGAGATTGGCTCAAAGTTCAATACGAGCCGCCTGTGACCTTTGGGTCGCTGTGACTGGTGACGCAGTGCGATGAGTATCGGTCCGGCAGAGACGCAATTCCGCTTCTTGGTGAACCGCTTGCGACGTCGCTTCTCCTCCACCTCCAGCGTCGCCTCGGTAGCTGCCTCTTGAGCGGCCCGCTTCTCTTGCTCCGAGACATAGTTAAAGTCACAGCTTAGCTCCTTGGTGACTTGAGGTGTGGTACTGGAAGATCCATTCACCACGCTATCGGTGCTCCAACGCTTGAGCAGGTGCATCAGGTACAGGAAGAAGAGAAGCAGGCAAAATTGCAGGCCATAAACGAAGACTTCATCCTTGGCGAGCGTGCCAACGATCTCACCGAGCAAATGGTTCACTCTGCTCGCAAGGATCGAGATCATCTGGAAGTAGTGGACATAGTTCTGTCCAATTAGCGTCCAGTCGACGATGGTCGACACTGTGGCATTGGCCTCCTTGGGGCAAGTGCCAGCCAGCTGCAGCTCCATCTCCGAGCTGTGCATCCACAAACTGTCCATTTGGATTGTGCTTTAAATTCAATGTGCGTCTTTATTGGATTATTCGTTTTCCCGCCTACATTGCACCCAAGTGCAGTAACGACGCGACACGAATAGAGGACAGAGGGAAACAACGAGGGAGTAGCAGAGGGTAACAGAGGTAAGACCGACGACCTTGACTTTCCTATGCGTTGGCGGCTTGCGTTAGTTTTCGCATTGTTTTCGCACGCCTGCAAACAGTTTGCACTCGTCTTTCTTTCGTTTTTTTCGTTCTTTACTATTGAAGACGCCTTACATAACGCTCCCTCGCTCGCCCGCGTCGAGGAGGTGGAAGTGAACGTCGACGTCGACGTGGAGGTAAATAAATAAATCGCACAACGCAAATATTTTAATTATGAAAAGTATCTGTATCTTTTTGCCCGACAACCGTTTCGTTCCAAGGCATTGGCGAGAATGTTGAAACGCTGCTGTTTTCCCATTTTCCCCATTCAAATGAGCGAGCCAAAGTTAAAGAATTCAATTCGTGCCGACGTATGAGCAATTGTTGTTGTTCTTTTTTTTGTCACTACTACTACAAATATGCATACATACATATGTATGTACATCTATACACATTGGTTGCCGCAGAGTATTCATCCAAATACACATATTTACATATGTATCTACATGTGTATATCTATATTTTGGCGTCATTATCCAATGTACTTCATCAACTCGTCGTCGTCGTTGTTGTTGTTGTTGTTGTCGTTGCTGTTGTTGACGACGGCGGCAAGTGCCGGTCATGGAATACTACAGAGAAACACAAGCAACATCATTATCATCATCATCATCAACCGAATGATCATAATCGTTGCGATATCTTAGGCACTGTGCCAAAATTGCGTCTATAGCGTCATTGAAGAGGGCTATTCAACTTGAAGGATTTCGATTTAGACTTTGAATGATTCCCAAGAGCTACAAGTATGTGTGTGTGTGTGTGCCTTATGTACATGTCTTTAATTTAAAGTTTATAAAAAGACCAAACAGTCTGTGAGTATTGATTTCCCCCACCCCAGCTCACTTGGTCCCACAAAAAAAAAGCACTTGCTCCATGCATGACTCACCCTAATGCACAATGAGAAACACGCACCTTGCATCTTATGCTTTGTTTCCCTTTTCGCCCAAAAGCAACTAAAATATTCTCAGCCTCTGCTGCTGTTGTTGTTGTTATTGTTGTTGCTGATTCCTCAATATTATTATTTATAGATGTGGCATATAAAAACAATAAATCGCTGTAAAAATATGTGCAAATAATCACACGAACCTCGTGTGCGTGTGTATGTATGTAAATATGTATTGTGTATGAACATGAATACGTCATAGTTTGCTCAAATGCAGCATAGGTAACGCTCTGTATGTGTGTGTGTGTAGTTGAGACTGCAGGGGACACGACGCCCGTTTGGCGTCACGTGGCGACTTTGTGGTTGAAGCAAATTAAAAACGTAAACAAACCAAAGTAACCATTACATACATATGTACATACATATGTAAGTATGTACATTTGTATGCATACACATGTATGCACGCGTGAGTGGGCGGAAAATAAAGTTCGCAGCGAACGAACGCAAATATTGAAAATAATATGGAAATTGTTGTCCTATTTGCTCGGTGAAAGCACTGTGGAGCAAGCTCTATTGAAACTATACCTAAAAAGCAATTATTTTCAAGCCAGGTACAGTAACGTTTATAATTTGAAAATATAAATTACGTATTAAATTAAAGTTATTTGTTGATTTTTATCAAACAAATTAAAAGCAAACTTTAATTCTCATATCTAAATAAATAACTATAAAATAATTATTAAATTTCAATTTTTATTTAAACATCAAAATTTAACTCTTTTTTCAAATTTTATAATACAAATTGAAAATTAACATTAATTTATAATTTCTATAATAAAAACTAAAAAAAATAACTTTTATACTATGATTTTCAAAATTGTATACAGTTTCTCGTAACTCTTGTTTGTGATCCATGGTTTAATCATAATTGTTCTTAAGAAAGGGTATATTAGTATTTTTGAAGAAGCAGAAATATGGAAAACTAACGTTTTATTTAAAAGAGCATTCTTGCTTTTAAACTCTGTCTGTTCCTACATAAAGACAGAGTTAGATAGACTCGAATTTTGATATTGTTTAGAGTAGGGGGTATTCAACGCCCAGATCATTCTACTACATTACAACAAGTTCAGTATACCCTTCTACCCTCTTAGTAACAGGTATAAAAACAAGATTTATTTAAACACTCATTTGTTGTTCTTAAAAAAAAGAAGAAATTGAAACTGACATATTTCCAAATCAATCGAAAAACTATTAATAAAATGTTTTACGCTAAGCAGATGCAATGAATGCGTTCCACTGTGCGCCTGGGAACGAAAGCACTTGGTTGACCTGTCAACACATACATAACTGAGAGGTGCTCATTGGCTCGATGAATTTAATTGAGCCTACGCTGTGGCACGTGGCGAATAGCATTTAAGCATCTAAAAATGTGTTAAAATCTATGACTAAGTGGAGGTGCTACTCACAGGCCGACGAAAGGTCCTCGAAATGGAGGGAGCGATTTGTTCATGGAGAGCGGTAGGTTCAAATTGATTAGTAAATGAATATAAGAAATATTAAAGCATGGTGTAATTACACTATGTGTTCAGGAAAATTTAATTCAGGAAAACAACAAGTTCAGGGACTACTCAATGAGGAATACATATGTACGTAGAGCCCAGTTAACGGTACGTTACATTAGGTTTATACTCCCGAATTCAGATTTCGTGCCCACCGCTGATCTAAATTATGGTTCTTAGATTTTCTACTTAGTAAATTTCTGCAAACTTACTTTGTAAGATTTATCAATGACTAATAAAAAATCAAGAATAATATTTCGAAAACGAAAGTGAGAGTTAAGATCTATGACTTAATGGAGAGACTACTCACAGGCTGACGAAGGGTCCTCGCAATGCTGGCATGTCGCGGCGCCGATTGAGCGGCGGTGAGAGCGACAGGGAGAGGAAGTCCTGCTGGGCCTTGTCCTCGTCGACGATGCTCGTCGGGGTGCTGTAGATGCGAGTTGTGGGCAGGTAGCCAATCTGCTGCAGAAAGTCGTCGCGGTACGACAGCTTCGTGGTCGACTGCGAGGATGTAAGCGTGCCCAGCGACAGAGGCTGATGGGATGCGCCCGCTCCATGGTGATGCAAGTGAAGATGATGCGCGGATGGCACCGTCGGAGCTGGCACATGATGGTGCGACGTTGGATGGAAGTGGGGATAGGGAATGGGCCCAGGTGCGGGTGTGGGTACATTGCCCCCTCCATAGCCATGTCCATGGGCGTGCGACAAATAAGGAGGCGCTATGATCTTATCGTCAAAGCTGCGTCGAAAGCTGAATCCCTTCAGCGAGTTGCTGTAGTTGCGATGCGACAGCGGCGAACTGCCAAGATCAATGCTGGCCGCCGGACCCAGCAGTTTCATTGTGCTTAAATAGTTGGGCGACCCACTGCCCGCCGGACTCAGCGTTTGCGTCTGCGTCTTGCCGCTGGCCGTGGCGGTTGCACTCCCCAGCATGCTGAGTGCCGGCGAGGTGCGCAGCTGGGGACTGCCGCCGGCTGTTGTTGCTGTCGTGTTGCTGCACACCGAATTTCCCGCCGAAAGCGGCGGCGAGATGGCGCTCAGCGTGGAAATGCCGCTGTCGCTGCTGCATATGCCGGCCGGTAAGGTGTGATTGTGTGTGTGATTGTGAGTGTGTGTGTGATTGTGCGGCATCGGTGTGTGCGTCGGCGAGATGAGATGATGCTGATGTTGATGCTGATGCTTGTAGCCGCTGCCCGCACTGCCGTTGCTCCCTCCCCCGCTCGCTGCGTTGGCGTTGGCAGCGCTCACAAGACCGGCCATGCCGCTACTGGGCAGAACCGGAGCCAGCTTGGCAATGTGCCCGCAATGCGACTGCGACTGCGACTGCGAGTGCACCGAATGCCCGATAGCCGGAAAGTCACCCTGATTGTCGACTGGTTCGTATTTGTGGCAAGTCTTTCTTTGTTTACCGATGCTCTTTATTATTGGGGAGTGTCGCCTCGTCTCGTCTCGCCTAGCAGCTACATGGCGTCCTTGTCTTTGTCTCTGTCGTTGCCGTCGACCACATCCTGTTTTCTGTGTTGTCCTTTGTTATTCTTTGTTGCTGCTCCTGCTGCTTGGGCGGATTACGCGATTAATCTGCCAGTGTGGCCAGAAAGCTGGCAGGCTCACTTCCTTTGGGAGTCATCGCGACGAAATTTCAAGTACTTAGTTTCATGTAGCATACTTTTGTGCGTAGGAAAATCAATGAAGCCCCTGCCTAAAACATTTTAATGCATTTTAAGCAGCCTTTTCCATTTTTCGCTATTCACTTTGCTTTGTAACCCAAATTGCGCATGAAAAATCAACACACATTCACATATACCGTACACCACACGCACACACTAACACGTACGCATACACTAACACCAACACGAAGGCCTGTAATTTTTCATCAACTATTGGCTTGGTTTTGGTTATTCGATTCTATCGTTTCGACCGTTGCAACTTAAATAAATTTAGTTTCCTTTTGCCACAACTAATTCACTCCTTAGAATTTTCACTTCTCCAATTTTGACTGTGCAGCAGGAAGTAATAAAAAAAAGACCAATTTTTATTTCCCTTTAAATTTTCAGTTATAACTTTTCAAAGCGTCGCGCACGAACTCTCCGACTGCCTATCGGTTTCTGACCCGTAAAAACTCTGCAGCGAAGTTTCGCCGAGCCGCCTCCACTTACTGCCCAGCCTCAGGCATCTCTCTCTCTCTCTTTCTCTCTCAAATTTACTCTCACGGACTGGAGAGCGCATGTGCCGGCTTTACTGTTACTTACGAGGCATTCCATACAAAGCACCAAAACAAAACAAACCAATACAAAGGAGAGAGCTGAGAGCAGTGAAAAAGCTTGCTGCCATCTGCCGCTTGAGTCAGCTGTCAAAAGTTCTATCATAACAGTAACAACAAACTGGACGCAGTCGTGTTTGTTTACCAATGTCCGAAATCGGTAAAGCAAGAATTAAATGAACTTACGAGTAAATCTGAGCTTTGAACGACGGACTTTTTTGTGAAACTAGAAGAGACAGTAGAAAGCCGAAGCTTATATACCCTTTTTATGCAAAAGTGTCAAGAAGAAAAGACAAGTGTTATTGTTTATATAGTAATTTATTGATTTCGGTTTCATTCTGTTTGTGGCAAAATTTAAATTTTTAAGACAATTGTAAATTTTTTAATGTAAATTTTGGAATTATAGTTGTAGTTATTTTTGTTTTTATTTTGGACTCGTAAGAACAATAAATACACACGCAAAACTTTAAAATTTAATTATCATTAATTGAATTTTATATAGTAGTATATATGTATGTATGTATGTATAGTTGTATTATATTGTATTGCAAGTGTGTATATACTGCATACATTATTTGCTGGTTCGTCATAATTGATATCAATGATATACATAACTTGTATGATATTATACACTTTTGGGACTAATTGCGTTAATTTACAAAATACAAATGGGTGAAGATTAATTTTTAATTTGTTATCGAATAAAATACTTGTATGTTAACAGAAGGCTAAAAATCCAATACAATTTAAAATAATACATATTGAAAATATTTTTAATGTGCAATACTTTATGGACAATATTGTACTTATATTTTTGAATAACATGTTTGGATAGCAATACTTTTAGAGTGATCGGGATTATACATATAATTGTATTTTAATTTTGTTTTTTTTTTCTTTGTTTAAAGCGATTTGAATAATCGCAAGAGAATGTCAATTTCCAGTTCTTCAACGTTCAACTTCAACATTGGGTGCAATTTTAGGCTGTTTAACTTGACTTATGTATTTACATTTGCAGTTATTGTTATACCAATGGGCCACGGAAGTTGACTTACGACTTTGACATTGACTTCGAAATTGTCAAATCATAGACCCATTGTTTAACAAGAGCAACAGTTTATTGGATTCTTTACATACATATTTTAACAATTTCGTTATAAACCTATTTTGACAAATTAGATAGACGTTAATTAAATGGTCACAGGTTTCGTACGCCACACGAATGTTTGATCAGTTTTAACAATAAACAATTACAATTTTCTTAGCTAAGAGGCGACACACACACACACACACTCACAAATGCAAAACTAAGGTTAACTTTGTATATTATAAATGTGATATACATAAGTGTCAAAATTAAGCTTGCAGTTAACACAGTTTACAATCCGATGCAATTAAATAAAAAGACCGAAGGATTTAAAATTACATTTTGTTTTATAGGCATACTATAAATGTATGTATACAAGTATTTAATTAATTAATTTAACGCTTTTTTCTCAAACTCACTAATATTGAAATATAATTGTTAATACATGTATATTTTGTTGATACTAATTTTTGTTTACTATTTATATTTATTTGCCAATAACACTTTGGATAAGTATCCAAGTATCAAGTATCGTAATTGATTAGATAATATGCATTTGCAGATTTAATAACTACAGAAGGATGTTATGAATATTGATTACATATTACATATAATGAATGAATGTATGTGTGTGCATCTGTTAGCACAAACTATGCATATTAGGTATAATTCGAATTAGTTTCAATTCAGTTTGCATTCAGATGGCGTTAAGTGAACTCGGAAATGGAAATTATGTACTTGTATTACTTAGATCGCCCTTTCAAGTGCAGCAACAATGTTCTGTGTATTGAATAGTTTGTATCGGATCGGATCGATTAAAACTTGCCAGCTGCCGCTTTACAATCAACATCATATTTTAAATTAGAATTATGTTCTAAAGCTTATAATAAATATAAGTATGTATGTATAAGTATATATTTTCTGTTTCCATCTGTGTAACATACCAAATTATTAACAAAAAGATCAATTTATTTAAATATATAAAATGTGTGTGGCTGTTCAAAACGCTCTCATGAATTGGGTTTGTCTCGCTTGAAGCATGAACCTAATATTTTTGCTTAACCATATCTAGATGTGAAGAAAGAGAAGAAGAGAAAGAGAAAAGTATAGTGAAAAATTATAATAATGTTAACTTAAGTATGTCGTAGTCCAAAAATTAAAAAAAACGAGGCAGTGTGATAGTCTAATTGAATATTAAAATAAATATAAAACCTAAGAATTGTTCAATTAAAATATACGAAAAGATGTATTTACAATGTGCTGCAATCCCGTTATCAATTCACTTTATCGCTATTTTTTAGACAAGAGGGCGTGGCTTCCAATGCATAATGAATCGATTGATTTCATAAGTATAATTATAGTTCATAGGCAGTGTTACATATAGTGCCCCATCTTAGTATTTTAACTGACTTTAATTGATGATCTGACCTAATGAATTTGACTTAATGGACGCTCTGCAGTTCGATTAAAGTATGCTATTTATTACAGAAAGTCAGAGAAAGAGAATTAATTACGTTGAATGGAAGCAAAACTACAATTTTACTGAGGCTCAGCATATGATATCATATTATCATATATATTCACACATGTTATGTGAGTTTTATCTATTTCTTCGGATTCGATTCGTTGTGAAAATGAGTGTCCAAAAATATACGTTTAGGTCCTATAACTGTGCTACATATGCTAGGACTGCTTGTATGTATGTGTGTATACATGTACGAGAGCTTACTGCTAGAAAGGTTCTTGAATTGTTAATGCTTTATATTAATTATGTACCATTATTATGTATGTATTGTTCTCCCTGCCAAGTGAGGGGCGCAAAAAGTTTATGTATATATGTATATATAAAGGGATTCCATTCCGGAATCAAACTATTCTGTAATACATTCAAAAGTGCTTTACTGTGGTTTACAATATTTTGGTTTTGATTCGTGTTTTTCTCTTTGTCTTTTGAATTGTTTTTTTTTTTTGTATTTTTAATCTATTTCTGCACAGTTAACAACAAGTTCGATGGTCATAGACGCTTTTTTTTAAGTTAAGCTTGTTATTGTACTGCTGCTAAGTGTTTTTTGAATAACCTCATATATCTCCTTACATTTGATTCCTCTAGTAGATAATGCTTGGATAACGGCTAACGGGGGCCAACTGTTTATATACCTGGTGTGTATGTGGTCTGTTCTGTTGTGTTCAGCGACGTGTTCTCGTTGGCCGCCACTGGAGCTCCGGTGAATGGATTGACGCCAACCGCAGCACCACTGGGTGGTGGCATAGCAAAGACCGGCTGACCGCCAGCTTGCTCTCGTGGTTGAGTGGTGACTGGTGCTCCTCCAGCACTCAGATTCACATCGTCGAGATCAGCGTCCTCCTGTGTGGACAAAGATAAAAACGTGAGCAAAGGATCGGTTTAAGCATATCATTTGATTCGCTGGAGTAGTGTCGACTTGGTGGTGTGATTCTTCAGCATTGTTTAGTCAACGAGTTTCTTTCTTTTTACCAGTATGCAAAAGCCGTTTACAAAGCGAGTTATCAGTTGAAGTAAATGTTACAATGCGTTCAGCTCAAGCAAACCAAATATTGCATACGAAATAAAGATTTAAAACAAACTAATACTACTTTTTGTGTATGTATGTTGTTATGTGTTTATAGCACAAATTCAGCTAGATGAAAATAAAATGTGAGTTCATTTACCCATTTACCAGCCCCAAAACAGTTCACCAAAGTGCAAAGATGAGGGCTCTTGTCGCTTGATTAATATATCATATAATATTTTTTTATTTTTCGATGATGACTTGCTCAAGAATTTGTTCCGCTTTGTGCATTGCGTAATTTTGCAATAGAATTTTGAACACAATTTTCTTGTACAACGGGTAAATTTTGTTACGGTGATGGTGTTTGGGGGATTAGTTATGTGTATCATACAATTGGAGGTGGTTATTTCCCTAAGATCATGCGGTGCTCGTGCCGGTGTCGTTTCCTAATTCTATACTTACAAGACGTGGCTGCTGTCCCAGATGCGGTGGCAGATCGCTGGCCTCTCGATTGCCATCGGAGCGCTGGGCATTCATATGGCAAAACATATCACATATAAATATATAGATATAGTAGTGATTGATAACAATCGGATCCGATACATATGTATATGCGATATTGTCGAGCCGCGCGCAGACGCAAACGCATTTGTGTGTGAGGTAGTAGGTGGATATGATGAGTCGATCGAAAGGTAGTTTTGATTTGTAGAAAAAATAAACAAAAATAGAAACGTAAATTTGTTGTTGTTGTTCTCTGCTCAAATGCACATTTGTATACAAAAGAATATTGAATTCAAAGAAAAAGAAGAAGCACATAAATCAAGCAATCTCAATATTTAAAGTAGAATGCGAGACGTAAAAAACAAGAAAAGCAATTGTCTGTCGGCTCTTAAATAATAATCAAACAAGGGCTTCAGATTTTAATATAGTATGTGTACATATCGAATTTCGTTGATATGTGCAATATGATTTTAGAAAAATAATTCAAAGTTGAGTAAATATTTATGTAGATAGTACAGAGACGTTGAAGCATTTGATGATTTTCGTGGTGTCCGTTTTAATTACGATAAAAAAGAACAGAAAACAGAAAAGAGTAAAGGAGAAGATCAAATAAAAATAAAATAAATAAATGATTGTTGAATTGAAATGATCGAAACATTTGTGGGGTTGTTGGTGTTAGTTGTAGTTGTGTTTACCTTTGCCATTGTCAACAACTTTCGCTGATTTGAAAAGAAAGAAAAACTCAAGCTACGTACTTACCCCGAAACTAAGAAAACGAACATATGTAGTGCAAAGAGAGGCAGTAGTAAAAGTAGTAGAAGTAGTAAAAGTGATAGAAGGGCAAAATTAAAAAGGGTGAACAAACAATAAAAGCACGTTAATAAAACATCAACTCAGCATTAACTGTGTTGATAGCGTCGACAAATTAGAAATACATTAATAATAAAATATATATACTCAAGGAAATAAAGCATTTATTATTGATCGAGTGCCGATAAAGCGATTTGCAAAATGCCAGTTTAATTTAAGCATATGATTAGCTAAAAACTACTTTTGACTAAACAATTGCCTCACAAAAATCATCAAAATGAGTTGAGTCCTGTGTGTGTGAGTTTTGTTAATTTTAGTTAGTTTGGTTATCTATGCAATTATGTACAATTAGTGTAGGAATAGGTGTGTGTGTGTGTCTGTGATGATAGCATTTATTGCTGTTTAAGTTTATATTGAAATCGATTGGTTTTCTTGTTTTTTGTTGTCTTTTATTTTTTGGCATTAATTTGAGTCGGGAGGATTAGTTGGTAGGTGGGCAGGGGCGCAATCAATAAAGACCAAATCAAACTTCACTCACATTTAAATGTGCATACTGATCGTGCGACTCGTTCACCGGTGGCTTGAACTTGCCGCAACAGAAGTTGCAGCAACAGCAGCAGCAGCAACAACAGCAGCAACCCGTCAACACCGTGCAGCAAATAACCAAGGCCTGCAAAGAGAACCGAAGAAACAGAGAGAATGAATGGGATTCAATTACCATAGGCAAATCACGCAGAACTCACCTTCACCGCTGGCGATGTGACCACAAAGTATGCATTCACATTCTCCTCACCGAACTGCTCGGCAATGTAGAGACCCAGGGAGCCATAATTATCATAGATATTGCGTTTGGTCTGATCGCTCAGTATCGAGTGTGCTCGATTGACCTCCTTGAACTGCGAATAAAGAGAATTACAAATAAATAAATATAAATATAGATGTATATATGGTATTGTGGTGTACTTTACCTTATCGGCAGCATCAACGTTGTCAGGGTTTTTATCTGGATGGTACTTAAGTGCAAGTTTTCTGTAAGTCTTCTTGATATCATCAGCTGTTGCTGTTTTTGGAAGTCCCAATATCTCATACAGCGAATCGCCCGATGTGCTGAAAGATTAAATAAATAATCCAAAATTAAAAATATAAAAATAGTTTTGCATGCACGAATAACTGAAAAGTGAATTAGTTACGGGGAAAACCACAACAAATTATCGCAGTACAAATGGTTTACTTTATTGTTTTATTTGCCAATCAGCGCTGAGATTTTATTTGGCAGAGAGAGAGAGAAAGAGAGAGCGATCTACGGCAGCTGCGGTTCGCTGGACTATTATTTACTTGCTGTGCAAAGAATAACAGGTCGCCTTCAGTTCCCAAGTTGCCACTTGCGACTTGCTACTCGGGCGATGCCACAGGGCGACGATGACTAAGCGTCCGCTGAGTCGCCGAGTCGCGTCGCGTCGGTCGTTTTTTCCATTTTCGTTGTTTGACATTTCACAGCAACAGTTAAAGCTAAAGGTAATGCAACACGCGATAGAAACACATACCAGCTGCATACATACTAAATACATAGACCAGAAGAGACCCTGAGAGTGGGCGCTACACATTCGACATTGAGCAGGGCGCGGTTGGGCGACAGACGGACGGACGGACAGTCGGTCGGATGTCGGATGCGTACGCAGTGGCAACAACTTGGCATTGATGACGCACCCGCAAGGCGAATGCAGCCAAGATGGCACTAACCGCCACCCGTCAACCAATCCAGAGCCAACTACAGTATGTCGCGTAATTGTTTTGACTCAGAAAAAATTCACATATTTCATATTATTAACAAAAACAACAATTCTATTTAAAACAAGTTGAAAATAATAAATAATGAGATTCCATTAGTTTATCTAGTATTTAGTGTTTTGCTATTAACTGTATTATTTATATACAATAAATAAAAAATGTATTTTTGATTTTAACCTTTGGTCAAACAATTACTGGTCGTACTGTAACTGTGAGTTTTATGTGCACTTCAACTGCATTACGTACAAATTTTCCAGCCCAGAGTTGGATGTCTGCCTATTTTCAAATGTACATATGATGTACATAAATCTATCATCACAGCCCCTCATGGTGCATTTGCCAAAGTGGATTCTTTTAGCTTAGCCGCTTATCCATGTCATAGCAAATCGACGTGCTGATAAGGAGAATGAGCCATCGTAATAATTGTCGCAAGGGGGAAATGCAAACTCAATGCCAAGGGGGCAGCAGATCATTTGTGTAGGAAAGGAACAAGGCGCAAGGTCAAGGACACGCCACATTAAACACATACATACACATTAAACGGGCCAATGCAACTTGCTCTTTGAGCCAAACCGATGGGAATTGGGGCAAAGAAATGCCGCTCGAGCATTACTCATATTCGATTTAAAAAAGTATGTAGTACATTTTACTTACACATATACATATATTTACTTATCTGCAGACCCGATTGTCAAGTATGCCTGTACCCATGTGTGTGTGAGTATGAATGAGTGCGAGGGCGAATGGGAACACAAGCTGCCAAATATTTAGCGGCTAAAACCAGCTATAGCACTCCAATATAAAGTTGTTATACTAGATAACATACATATGTACCTATATTAACTGCCGATGTGTGTGTGTGTGTGTCTGAGAGCGCACTTGTTGTTATCACAAGTCATCGGCGTTTGAAGCGTGCTTGTGTAATTTCGCTGAGCGAATCACATATTCAATAAATGCCGTCAATTTCTCATCAAAACATGTTTGATTCGATGTGAGAATGAATGAACATGTAGAAATTAGCTGAATGCAAACACACACACACAAACACATCTCAGTGAATGCGCTCTCTTTCTCTCTCTCTCACTGTGTAAATTCTGAATTTAAGGTTGCGGCCCTTGTTTATCCTAATGCCAATTCAAAGGAATTCAATACGCGGCAGCAGGCGATGCCTTCACGTTTCAGCTGCTGTTGCCTGCTGCTGCTGCCGCTGCTGCCTCTGCTTGCTGCTGTTGTTGCGTGGAAAATCAATTGAACGTCGACTGCGCTGCTTATGCCTCTGCCTTTGGCGCTGGCGTTGGCAACGCGCATCTGCCATCTGCACCATGCATGAATATGTGTATGTATGTGTGCGCAGAAGAAAAAAAAAAGGAATATGAAGAAAAGTGTTTGCAAAATTAAACTTACGACAGTTTTCTTTTATCCATGCCACCTCCACTCATGTTGCTGCTGTTGCTGTTGCCGCGTACCTCTTTGATACAATAGGACGACTATTGTGAGCAATTAATTATTAACACTAGCTTTCTTTGCACGCACTCACAGACTCGGGAAACAACACATTTGTTATATTTGTCACGAAATTGTAAATGACTACTACGGCTACTGTAAGTAATCGTTATCGATTGTTCTGACTAATGATGGGACCGTGCCGGTTGCCTTGGGTAAGTAGTTCAATCGAACTTATTCTGTGAGTGATTTGAGCAATGCTGGTTCCGGTTCTAAATGGCCAATTTGTATGTGAATCTATTTCATTAAGCAATAATTTAGTGATAAAATATATTTTAATAGAACTAAATAAATTATAAATTAGATTAATTAAAGGAGATAATATTAATGAATGCTGGGTGTTTGTGACCCTTCGACAAGTGAAGCTGATAAAATTTATTCGAAATCAAAATATAGAAACTCGACGAAAAAGTATAACAAAATTTGTGAAATTCTTAAATTTCTAGCTCAAAATGCAATACCAAAATAACTACTTTTTTATAAAAACCAAAATCTTAAAATCGAGTTTTTATTGAGAATAAGGTTGCCACACTAGCTTCTACAGATTGTGGCGGTCGGGCGATAGACTGGTATTTTATCATGTTTTTACGTTTTAACCTATTTTCTGCCGCTGTTTGACTAGTCGAACAGCAAAATTTTGAATTTTCAGAGCGTTTTTTAATGTAAACCAACGTATTCAAATCCAAATGGAAAATTAAGAAAATTAGAAAATCCAGAAAATGTTTACTCTGGTCATCCCATATTGAAAAAAAAAAAATGTATTTTAAATTTAATTTAAAAAAAATATTTAAGCTTTAAAATAAAATTAATTTTAAATAATATTTAAGTTTTAAAAAATGTGAATTTTAATTTGATTTTTAACCTCATATTTGGATTTAGAAGGTCCAAATTAGCCTAGAAAAGTTGTTTTTATAATGAAAAACTCACTACTTTTTGTATCGCGGCATAAAATGGGTTAAATGAAGTGTAAAATTGAGCTTAATTCCTTTTATAAAACTTTTTCATTGCGCGTTAACGCAAAGAGTGAATAAGCGAAGCTTGCTTTATTGCTCGTTATTTTTTTATGCTGCATTAAGTTTTAGTATATGCACCTGTCACTTTGAAATTTATTTCAAAATCAGTTAAGTTTCATGAATGCAACAACTTTATGGCAACTAAGACTGCGATAATCCATATTGCAATTTATAGCACAATAAAAACATAATTATGTCGCAGCTATAAACAGCGAAATGGGGCCGTGTAACGCTCGTTTATCAGAGTATCCAGTCACTACAACCGTTGGTATTTAAAAAATTACCTGTTTTTAAATTGCATATCAAAATCAGTACTTCAAACTTTGTTTTCATTTATCGGCATGAATTCTGGTAAGGATTGTCCTCTTGTCATGCAAATTTAAATTATTTGCAATTGTTAAAATATTTTTATAAATTCGGAAATTGTTTTTAAAACAGTTTTTTCGATAAAAGTGGAGGCATCTCTTTTGAATAATCGATAACGATAAGTTTTTATGGCAAAAGTGTGACCATTCAGCTACAAGTCCAATTAGAATTATGCCGCCTCTCGTCAGTGTTGATTTGGCGGTTGAAATTGTCGGTTGTGTGGAGTGTGTAAGCGAATTTGTTTTTTGTGTTTCCTGCTAGTGTCACAACCACCGCGAAAGCAATTGCAACTGTTACACATTTGAATTTCGCCAAACAAATCAATTCAAATCAAATCGCGCGTGCTGTGTTTCTGTAATTTATAAATACATCAGTTCGCGGACGGACACATTTATCCAACTTTTTCTCACCTTTGCATGCTCAACATCTGCGGCTCCGTCGCCGCGACGTTCGCCAATGTTGGCGGCCCGTTATTGGCAACAGGTGTCAGGCAGGCAATGTGTTTGTGTCTCTCTCTCTCAGCGCGATCGAACTGAATGCAAAGATTGTGCCTATAATATGATGATCCCATCAATTTGGTCAATTTGGGGGCTGGTGCTACCAGAGATCTATGTCAAAATGGGGGGGACTCATAAATTGTCGCACACTCGGCCGTTTCTTTAATGCAAAATTGCAAACAGAAGAGCGCAGAATAGCTAAAAGAATAAATATCTAGTTTTCGACTGTACCGTTCAATTTGTGCGTGTATTTGAGTGCGTGCAATTTTTGTTAAAATCGCTTTGCTCTTTTGCCACACAGAACGTGACAAATTTCTTAAAGCACTTTAACGGTGGCAACAACAACTGTAAACATTCATATGTACAGTTACTCAAGTAAGTGTTTTCACCAAAAAATCAAAATTTGAACTTTTGAAATAAAAAGTTATAATTAAAACTGAAAAAGCCAAATATATGTTTTTATGAATTGCTTTTTTTTATTCTTAAAACACATTAATTTTGTTTATTGTTTTATTATGAATCTCAAAACTTGTTTTTAATTGACTCAAAGAACCAAGAACATATAAAAATAAAATATGTAAAGTTTTTATTTTGTCAAAACAATTACTTGACTAACTGTAGATACACCAAATGTACATTCGAAATTTTATATGAATGCGCCTAAAGTTAATAGAAAAAGTTTAAAATTAAGTTCTGCGGCATGTTTTACAGCCTATTTCTGAGGCCTATCCAGGAGTTCCGTTTGGATCCTGACTCACGTACGCACATTATACTAGTGTGTGTGAGTGTGCATATGGCAGCTTTACATCATGTACGCGTACAATGGATGTTTGTGGATGTGCGTATGTAAATATGTATTTATAGCGCAATTAGCAAATTGTCTAAAGTTATAAATTTATGCCAATATCCATATTGCGAATCCAATTAGCATTCGAGCGAAAATAAAGCTGTTAAATACGCGTCGCTAGCTTTTACTGTTATACACTTTGGATACTCCCACCACATTAACCCCCACCCCTCACGCAAGTCCGCCCACCCACAAAGTTCCATTTGACAACTGCAAAAAAATACGTATTGACAATTCTTATGCAATTACGACAACAAAAACAACGTCCCACTCGATGGTAATTTAAATAAATTTTGTATGCAACGAGAAAATAATTGATAAGCGTCATAAAAAATAAACAACAGCAACAACAGCAAAAAAAACTGAAAGTGAGTACAAATGTAAAAAACCAAAAAACAACCAACAAGTAGTCGCCGTGGACACAAACAACAATACGAGTGCAAAGCTCACAATGCATTGCAATTTTTTCCACAATTAAATAATATTCAACGAAAGCCCCAAAACCTCAAAATGAGTCAGTTTCAGTGTCAGGCGCGTGGCGTTGCATGCCTGCGCGTATTTGCCCGTTGGTGGGAGTGGGACGGGGAGGGGGAGGCCAACAAAGCAGCATCATAAGCATTCCGCGATTGACGGCGCTGCGTTCTCAAAATGTATGTGATCGCTATCGCAGAGGGTGGCAGCTGGTGTGGGAGCAGGAGGGGGAGTCACTGTGTGATTTGTTCATGCTGTTGCTTTGGGAACTCTTCTTCTTTTTGTTGGCCCCAAGACCAATTCATAAGAAGAGAGGGAGAGAGAGTGAGAGGTAGAGATATACACATGCATGCGCGCGTTTTTGCATTTGCTGCTCGCAGTCGCGTCGCTGCTGCTGCTGCTGCTGCTGCCGCTGCTTCTGTCACTGACCATACTCAACGACATATCGACAGCTGTTGTGTTGTTGGTTTTAAAGCTTTGCGAATTATTGAATTAATATTGCAAATGGACGTTGAGCAAAACATAAAGCAGAAAGAATAAAGTGAAAGCATAAGCTTAACAACTGGACAAAAGTGAATAATGGAAAATAGACTAATTGCTGTTAGTTAGAGTTGTTTTGAAATTTAAACGTGCACTTTGAACCCTTCACGATAAGCGGCAGACGTCAGGAAATTATCCTTATCATGCTTCAGTCTTTAAATTTAAATAAGCTCCAACATACACACACACACACATGCATAATTATACACTGTTTATAGAACTCATAGCGATGATTAGCAAAAGTGGGCCAAGAGATTATGCAGATTAAATGGCATGCAGGCAACGTGTGTGCAGCATAAAAATTGCCGGCAAATTACCCGCAAATCACTCGAAATGGGAGGGGCTACCCGCAGTTGCCACCCACGGCAACTGCCACCTGCTACTTGCCACCTTGACGTGGCAATGCGCGAATTTAATTAAATTCGTATGTATGTATGTAGATGGCTTTTCAATCAGTCAATTCCCCCGCCTGGTTAACCGACCGATCAACAGACCAAGCGACAGACAATCCGCTGCAGACTTCAGCTTATCACTGGCAAAATGCAAAACAGACAAAGACACCGGGACAGTGTGTAACTTGGGGCACTGTCCCTGTCTCTGTCTCGTTGTGTTGTGGCTTATGGAGGTGTGTGTGTACTCGCTCAACATTTCAGAATTCTACACCTCACCTGACATATGTTACATTGCGCTTGCCGCTTACCGCTTATCACGACGCTACACTCCACACACTCACCAACAACAACAGCAACAACAAGAACAACCATGACAACAATGACGACAACACTAAATGGGCCTCACCCATTGGCACAATTTCAGATTGGGGGCTTGGTTGCATGCAGAGTGGCAAGTGAAGGGGGCAAACGGATATGAAAAGTGGAGGGGCAACTGAACGGCAGGCAGGTGGACAAGTGGGAAGTGGGAAGCGGGTAGTTGGTTGGGCTGTTCAAATGGCATCCCATAAAAAGGTTCACAAAAAATTAACATAGCCATAAAAACAAATTCGCAAATTGACGACAAAAAAAAGAAAAATAATAAAAATAGAACGAGAATGATAAGTTATCTTTGGCGCGTCGAAAATTTGATACTCTACCAGGCCACTCTGGTAGAGTATTATCTAGAAAAATTAGTTACCTTTTTTCGCATATTAAATATACATGTTTTATGAAATTTAGTTATATTGATAAATGGGAATTACATTATCTGGGGTGCCACAGAAATCTCTTTCACTTGAATTTGACGTACATTTGTATGAAATTTACGTCATTTTTCAGGTGAAAGAGATTTCTGTGGCACCCCAGTATATATTCAAGGAAAGTTAGATCAGTGTTATTTATTCTTTTCATCCCAACTAACTATCTAAAATAATTTCTAATATTCCTATCTGTTAGTCAAGAAATTAATAAGAAGATAGCAAAACTTTTAGGTTTGATAAGAGGTAAAAGGTATATTAACAAAACGAAAGTAACATTTTTAAAGGGAGACCGAATATTATATACCCTTGCAGACATATTATTTGATAAAGTTGTCGATCTACGATTGAAGCTTACTTAATAAAGGTAATTTAAAATTTAAGGTTTTTATCTCCGCTGGGAAGTAAGCTTTTTATCTACTTCGCTTAAATAATATTTAACAAAATATTTATTTTAATAGGGCTGTATCTGAAAAAGGTTTAGGCAAGGGATATTCTCGTTATTTCATACATTTGTTATATACAGCAATTAATCATACCCTCTTCAGGGTGCAGGGTAAAAAATGCTACTGACTTTTTAGCGGGTTGTTAAGGTTTCGACCTGTCAACTGTCAGCTAAAACATTCCATTGTGACGTCGCTATAAAATGTTTGCTACACCAATTTTCCCTATCAGCTTTAATTTGAAATCAATGCATTCGTCGCTCATTAACATAAGAAACCGAATGAAAAAGAAAAAGAGAGAAAGAAAAGTCAAAGGAAAAAGTCAAGTGAAACGAAATGAAAAAAAAAAAACAAATTAAATGAAATGAAATTGTTGCGATTTCATTTCTAGTTAGGCCAAAGTGCGAGTGTGTGTAATGGCAATATTTTATGGGGAAGCTGCCTAATGGCCAACAATAGCACACCCAAAAGCCACAGAAAAACAATGGCCAATGGCAGAAATTATCAGGGATTCTTTTGGTTTGGAATGGGAAACGCTCCGGCATCTAATGGGCCACCTACCAGGCTCGGTTGCCTCTCCCTGTTGTGTGAGAGGTTGAGATACACAGAAAAAAACCGGGTTGAGATCAAGCGAGATGAAATACCGTACTAAAATAAAGTATTTCGTACTCGTCTTAAGAAATTACGAGATTATCGAGCTTATCACCGTTAGTATGTGATTTTAATCCGGAATCTCACAACTTTATCCATAATCAGGCATCATAATTGATGAACTTTGATCACCTGTTGAATGCAACATTTAACAATCTACACTTTGGATTTTGAAATTTTAAAATGTTTTCTTTTTTACTGTGTACTTTTATTTTATGGGCCTGGAACCTCCCAAGTAGTCAAATTGAGATCTTAAGCCGGCTAACAACTGAGACATGTTTCTCGGCGCGCGTTTAATGCCCTCTTAGCCCGCTTTGGGAACAGGGAAAGAGGAAGTTCGCACAGGTTTCAGCTTTAAGTCTACAGCAATTGTGATAAGGTAGATAATCTGAGCGGAAGTGAAACCTTAACTGCTAATGAATGATCAATCATCAGCAGGTGAAAACTTTGCTGCAAAAACTTTTGTCGCCTACTTTAAGGCGCACTCTTGTCGAAAGCTTTTACTTTGACAGCTTTCTCTTATCAGCAGGGTCTATCGATTGATCATTGGCAATCAATTAGTTGTTATCCAAGAAGGCCAAAGACCGACGATAGTTGCGTTTTATAGTTTGAAAGTCATAAATGTTGTATCATGTTTCCGCTATATAAGTACTATCATCTATATATACTATATAGTTATCAGTTCTTGTTTTTAAACGAACGCAGGCAACTTGGATGATGCCGCATGCGGCAATTCATGGCCAATAGATATGTAAGCTCTAGTGCACGTTGAAGTTGCAACATTGACATTTAGTGTGACTTTCAAGAAGGGGAAGGGACGAAGCAGGAGGAGTCTCTGGGGTTTAGCTAGGAGGGAGGGAATCGCATCGAGCTGCGCCCAGTTGCCGAGATGCCACAGATGCCGCTGTCGACCCGCTTCAGGAATAGGTCAAGACATAGCTGCACAAAGGAATTTCTTTATAATATCAAATGCAGCAGCAGCTACAACAGTGACGTTGGAAAAAAGGAACAACAACTTAGTCATAAATCCCTAACAACGTTGCGTCTTGGGCTTTAATCTAAGATCTAGAACAGATTTGTGTTGCAAACTTAAAGCACTCGAATTGAATATTCCACTGTTTTGGTCTTGACGTAACTTTGGACAAGTCACTCTGATGAGCATCAGAAAAAGTCCTTATCTGGCAGAAGTTCTTTGAAAAACTTTAGAATTAAAGAAAGAAATTGAAGAGAGATGCCCGCATGGCGTATACGCAATATGTGTGCACGTGCGTCAAACTTTGAGCCGAGGCGGGCTTAAAATTGATTTTGAAGTAATGAATGAGTCGCACGCCTCACGTCCATCAACACTGGGACACTCTCTCTGCCCGTTCCCCATTGTTGCCAATGACTAATGACTCGCTTGCTTCTACTTTAGTATTAATTGGGTCGACTTTATTGCCTTAAGCTTCACAAGAATCCAATATGGTAAGCGCCTCGGCCGAAGGGGGGCTGGCTCTGTGTTTCCAGGAAGTAGATGCCCGACTTTGACTCGACGCTGACGCCCATGAGCAGCGAGGACCAGCGACAGTTCTGGGCACTCATGTCCTCGACAGAAGCGCATTGGGCGGAAACGAAATCATTTGCGGTTGACCACATTTCCACAGCCAGATCGAGAACACGTTCATGGGAGCAGGCATCTGCATCCGACGTGTTCTCGCAACCCGGTTGCTCTTTTCCCCCATTCGGATAGAAGTCCACTTCGCCCAGCTGTTCCATTGTGCCCAAGCCGAGGCCGTTGGTGTGCACGACTTCCACGAATGCAGCATCTTTCGATGAGAGTCGATGCGTGAACTTATCACTCTTTCCCGATGGATCCAATGCTGTGATTCGCGGCATCTTCTCGCCCAGCAACTGCTGCACTTGCTCTGCAACAGCCCCGGCCAGGTGTCCACCCTCGGCAAAGCCCACCAGCTGCTGCTGCCTCAACGGCACATCAAACTGTTGATGCAGCAGGACTATCAGGCTACTTACGCTGGCCACAATCTCCGACTCGGTACGAGTATCAGCCAGGTCCAGGGCAAACACATTACAGGCCTGTCGCTCCAACAGAGCCGATGTCAGTCTCGAGGAGCTATTGCCTTGCCACTGGGGAATGGACAGGCTGATGTAAAGTGGAATGAGAGTCAGTTGAGAGTCTTTGGTCGAGTAAATCGATGACTCACACTATGGGCTCCAGGGCAAAGAATGATGAGCGCAGCAATGATTCCACCTCCGGCTCGATGCGTTGGGGTGTCTTCGGATTGCGACGCGTGTAGAGCAGATAACCAGGTCCAGCTTCCGAGAGCTCCTTACCTGTGTAGCTGGATATTGCCAAAGTCTGTTCCAAGTTCGCACTGAGATCAGTGAACTCACCTGCAATCACAGACGGAGCGTTGACCGCAACTGCAGCCAGGAGAAGGCAGTGCATTACCTTTATGAATCGCATTTTGTTATTAACTGAAAGTAGACCGTCGATGGTATTCCTCGGATTGCTCGATTGTTGCTCGAAGTACGTCGAAGGCGTCGACTGATTAGATTACACTTGGAGCTCGTTTATGGACCACCTTTGCGATAAGGGCCTCTTATCAAATTAACCCACCAATGACACATCACATCATTGACCACTGCGCAGGAACCCGACACTCACCACACACCTGAGACACCTGAGTCTCCTGTCGCCGCGTTCCTTCTTTCCTCCATCGTGGACAACTTTGGCTTTTGTACATGTTTTGTATTTCTCGCACGCCACAAATTGTTATTTATGGCTCTCGTTGTAGTTTGTCAAATTAATCAGCGGCGCAATGTTGCATGGCAAGTAGAGGTAGTCACCTGCCCCCACCTCCTTCCCTTGTCACCTGCCACCTGCACCAATGATTTGCATTGCACGGCTGCAGCAAAATGCATTTAATTGCTTGACAGATCAATGGCTTGATTCAGATTCAGCTGCTATCTTGGATGCAAAACACTTTACACATCGAGTCTCCTCACCCCTCACCACTTCCCACACAGAGAGAAAAAATGCTGAACTCATATTGAGAATGATTTCCAATTAAATATATGCAATGTTTTAAATTCATCATTTAACTACAAATAAATAAAAAACTTTTTTTTTTTATAAGACAACTTTGTAAGAAAACTAAAAATAAACCCAATTTTACAATTCCCTCATTTTAAGAGACGAGGTATCGAAAACCTCGTATGGTTTTTAAAATTATATTTTCCACACAAAACTTAGAATTTTTTTGTCCAAAAATTTGTGGAGAACTATTAATTTCTTAGTTTATTTATATTCGTATCAAAAAATTCGTAGAATTTATATTAAAATAAAATGTTAACCTAAACGAAATTACAATTAAATCTAATAACGTCACCAGTCCGACAATTCGGGCCCCTGTTCTCAGCTGTAATAGAATATACACTCAGACCAACATTTATTCGTACACCCTTTTTTTACTTTAACAGCTATGTAAGTCAAGTCTTCACATTAAAAAAAATATACTTGGAAAGGTCGTTTAAATTCCGTTTGAATGATGCAAAACTTTGCTTAACACATTAAGTACCCATTAAAAATTTTGAATTTAAAAAATGTATATTTTTTAACCATTTTTCTCGATTTTTATTAAAATTATTTGATGCAGAAAAATTCTTCAAACAATTCTAAGAGTGAAATTTTTAAAAATCTCTTTTTTAGTATTTTTTATAATTTTTTTAAAACCATAAAAATTACTATTTTAACCCCTCTTTCCTACTATTCACACAAAAAGTCTTGTTTTAAATACGTTTTGAACGCACTACAAAGTTTGAAAGTACTTAAACTAAAATACTAACTCATCGGAACAATGAAACGGAATCTTTAAATGTAAACTTATAGTTCATTTAATATTAGTCAGAATTTAATTTTTTCAAAGTTTCTCTTTGTGTAGTTGCAGCTGCGATTGCTCCGTGGGGAGTGCAAGTGCCACTTGGCGTTGCGTCAATGTCAGCTGGCAACACAATGGGGCAGTTGTCAGATTAGGCTTGCATTGTCAGCTCTGCTGGGGGGCGGACAGATAGAAGTGGACACACCTAAATTCGACTGGGTAAATTGGCCCTAAGCTGATGATCATTAGTCGTAGCTGGGCCAACATTAACTATGATGACGTATGGGAATTAATGCAGCTGTGGGAATCCCATAGAAATTCAAATTTGAGCATAGCATCTGCAGCGTTTTGGGGCAAGTTACTTGACTGGCAACTGAAGCGTGAACAACAACTTTGTGGAACGGTTCTCTTTTTCGCAAAGAAATGCAGATAAATCGCTGCGAAATTGTCTGTCAAGTGCACGCGGCGTTGCCAACAACAACAACAGCAACAACAACAACAAAAATGGGCAAACAATTAACCAAACAACAGTCACCCCATTTCCCCCCTCTTGCCCATCCAAAGCACACTTCTTGACGCCTCAATGGGCACGTCAAGCGTTTCGGAGCTCAGGCTGGATTTATGGATAAACGCGCGTTATTAAACGAAGGCCGACGGCGGCCCATTAATAACAAGGCTCAATACCCAGCAGAGTGTGTGGAGTAGGGGGGGAGGAGTGGGTTGTCTCTTTGTATTAACATAAGCGAAGGGAAAGCGATATGAAGCAGAGTTCCAGCACGCACTCAATACAATGATGATAAGCCAAGTGAAAGAATTGTAGCATATTCTCTGTGTGTGTGTGTGTAGAGATGAATGCAGCAAATCAGAGCAAAAGCTATCGATGGAGGGCAGAGGGAGATAAAGAGAGAGAGAGAGGGAAAGAGAGGGGGTCAAAGGAAAAGTCAATATGCCGGGTGTGCGAACTTTGCAGTGCTTGAAGTTGAAGTTGAAAGCGATTCAATATAATAAATGACTGTCATAGCATTGCTGCAAGTTCGAAGGCTTTGTCAATATCACGCATACGCAGGGTATGAATCCGCCCGCTCTCCCTCACTGGTCCACCAATCCGGACAAGAAGCAATCCCAGTGGAAAGTGAGGAAAACTTTGGGAAAGGGCGTGTGAAAAGAAGCAATCAACAATATCTCCGAGCCAAGTGTGAATCCAAACAAAGACATTTTGTGGACGACTGGGCGGGGCGGAAAGGGAAAGTCTGAGCTATCAGTGACGTCCATGTATGTAGCTTTTTTTGTTTATTGCAAGAGAGTAAAATAGCGAGTGGAAATTGTTTTTGATGTGCCGCAATTTCTCATAAAAATTTCATTACTTGCTTTGGATGTTTGATGAGCAAAGGACGAAAAAAGGGGATGGGGATGCTTATGTATTCACATTCTCAGCAATGACAGGGACAAGTCTCCAGCCTGGACATAATCAATTAGTGTCTTAGGTTTCCATAACTTTATATAGTTATCCACTGACTTTCAAAAAACGACCCCAAAATCCAGCCATAAAAGGGCTACTGACAAGGAGCCTGCGTGTCTATACACAAAAACTAGTATCTATGTATGCGTGCCTATTGTGTGTGTGTGTGTAAGTGCGTGTGTGGATGGTTGTTGAGTGTCGGATGTTGGGAAAGTTAAATAAGATGCAAGCTGAACTAGCCTTGATTAAAGAAGTTGCACGCAGGCAGAAGACGCATCGAAGTGGGGCGGAGTGAATGTAATTAACAACAAGAAGGAGCAGGAGCAGGAGCAGGAGCAGCTGTTGTCACAGCTGAAAGTTCAACAAAAATGTTGCAACACGCCAAAGGACCCTCTGACAAGGACACAGCCGGAACGAAAGCTGCCGCAATTCAATTCCAATTAAATTAAACGAAGCGACAAGGACTCCACTTCCTCCACTTGCAGCATCGATCTCTTTAGCCCTCTATCCTCCCTCGTGGCGCGTAATGAGGAGTACATCCCGTCCAGGTTTACTGCACTGCGTCGCACCAAAGAGTCTTCATGCTCAACGCTATTCCGTAGGATTGTTGCTGTTCCTGATCTGTCTCTATCAGTTGACATCTTGCCATGCAGAGGTCTTTACCCTGGGTTACCTAACGGGCTCCCAACGTCGGCCTGGTAATCTGGACTACCAGCGACCTGGAATTACCATCTCTGGAGCCATTTCTCTGGCTGTCGAGCAGGTCAATGCTGGCAGATTGCGAACGCTGGGTCACTCCCTAGAGTTTGTTGTGGCGGAGACGTTTGGGGACGAAGTCGCCAGCATTCGACAGACGGCGGCACTATGGACTCAGCAAGTTGCCGCCTACATTGGACCGCAGGAGACTTGTGTGCACGAGGGTCGCATGGCGGCTGCCTTTAATCTTCCTATGATATCCTATGTAGGTTCACAGTCCTCTTTCCTCTTCTTCCCTGTAAATGTATCTATCTCGACAGTACTGCACGCATCGAGATCCTTCCAACAAGCTGGACTTTCCCACATTTGCCAGAACTCGACCCCCGGACACACAGATCTCCAAGTCAGTGGTCGCACTATTGTTGGCCTTCAACTGGACCCAGGTGAGCTTCCTGTATCTGGACGATGCCAGCAGTCAGTACCAGCCCGTGGCAGAGACCATACTCAGCACCCTGGGCGGGGCAGGTGTCACAGTGCGCGACATTCGCACCTGGAACACCATTTATCACCACGGATTCATGGCCAACCCGTTTGACGCGCTCGTGGAACAAACACATGCGAACACACGCAGTAAGTAGAACAAGTCTTAGCAGTACTTTCGTAATTTTTAAAACCCTCTACTCAACAAGTACAAAAGGTCTATGAGTGTGGAGTAGATCAAACTTGTTTTACCGACCATCACACTCAGTTTTGGAGATAGAACTTACTTGGTGATTACCAATTTCCTATGTTATCTACATTTATTAGATTAAGAAGGATAATAGGTAAATCCTTCTTAATCTAATATAGATTGAAAAAATATATATAGGTATTTAAAGCTTAACGTTTTTAGTTTTAAGCGTCATAAGATTAAAAAGGAATGCAGTAATTTACCTAAGGAGTTTAAAGTTCATAGATACATTTATCTCATAGTCAAGGTGTCAATCAGGCATTAACACAGCCACCGAAACCGTTAACCGGTGTTACCCGATTGAGATTGGCAAAGTGAAATACACGTATTGGGTTTTTGTACAACCATCGTTTTTCAAACTAATTTTTGATTTTGATTTTTAATTTGATAATGGTATCATTAAGTAGATCTTATTTCTAAAAATTAAATAGCTTTTTTGTTATTGACATACATAAATATTATACATTAAATATATATATATCAAAGTTTAAATATTTGTACAAACTCAAATTCACTAAGTTCGTATTCCCAAAACTGATTACAAACAATTCATGCAATCTTAAAATTTGATTTTTCTGGGATACTCTAAGTAAAGGAGTTAACTGCACTCAAATCTAATTAACTAATTAATTTAAATCTTGAAACATACTGGATTTAGTACACAGCAATTTTAAATTTTAAGAAAAATATTTAGTATAAAAGATACTGTTTTAGCAAACTCTATGAGATTATCAGGCCTGTTCCGGTTTTCACTTTCGGTAAGATTTTGCGGAAGTGAATTTCTTTAACATTCTCTATTATCATTTTGGCGAATTTCTACGGATTTATTTCACTTTGAGCTGATGAGTTTAAGTCCGATAAAGTGAAAAGCGAGAATTTTTAAATAAATGGAAAGTGAATAAATGCATTTCACTAAATGCTATAAAGTAAATAGTGAAAACCGGAACAGGGCTGTATATGTTTGGCAAGGTTTTATATGCATATTCCGACTACTATTATCATTAAGCTGTCATATGTAGGGACGGCAGTCCAAAATTTGAAATTTGAGATCGTTTTATACTCAATTCAATTTGAAATTTTAAAAACAAAACGGTATACATTTAAGTACAGTAGCACTTAGTTTTAGGATGTAACTTCGTAACTTCGAATAGGTCAATGCTCAATCTCGACTATAGTCTATTTAGCTTGTCTTATAATTGAAGTTATTTTGTTCTAGTCTACTTGGTTCTGGGACACTACTATGAGCACGTGGGACTGATGGTCAGTCTGCAGCGGAGGGGTCTCCTGGCAAATGGTGACTACTTTGTGGTGGGCATCGACATTGAGCAGTATGACACGGCCAAGCCGGAGAAGTATCTGCGTGGCATGCTGATGGAGAAAGTGGAGCCGCTGGCGGCAGTGGCATTTCAGTCCTATCTCGGCATTGTGCCAACTGCCCCCGTTTCCTTTGCCACATTCGCCAACGAGGTGAGCTCCATGACCTCCATGGCCCTCAATTGGCCTTCTGATTGATGTGATGTGTTTTCCTTATTGCCTCCCGATTAGGTAAACAAATACATGGAACGAGCGCCATTTAACTTCCCCAATCCTCTGGGTCTCTTCGGTGCTGCAAAGCAGGTTGGCCTAAGCCCTCTTTCGGTTCGCTTTCCACTCACATGCTTTAACTTGAATTTCCAATACCATTTCCAGATAAGCGCTGAGGCGGCCTATCTCTACGATGCCGTTCATCTCTATGCCAATGCCCTGCTGTCCGTCCTGGAGGCCGGAGGGAGGCCCAAAAACGGCAGCGCCATTGTGGCGGCCATCAAGGGCTCTCGGTATCTCAGCGCCATGGGGTGAGTAACCATATCGCATCTGCGGAATCAGCTCTATATGTATCACCTACCGAACAGTTACCATGTGTACATCGATGAGAACGGCGACGCTGCCGGCAATTATACGGTATTGGTGAGAGGAAGAGTCCGCAACAATCGCAACCAGACGGTGTTGGGTCTGATGCCAGCGGGAACTTTTAGCCACAAGAGCTTCAACAGCAGCAACAGCAGCAACAACGATGCACTGCCCGTAAGTAATCCCTGAATATGTCGCTTCCCATGCTTTTTTAAAATACTCTTGCATCCTCTAATGCCTGCTCTATTTGCCTTAGAAGCAGGTAAGTGCTTTGACATAGCAAACAATCATGTGGCAATCTATGCACCTTTCTTTATCATAATCATCCTTCTCTGTTTCCCTACAGGATCTGAACATGTACCGTCGCATCGATTGGGTGGGCGGCGCACGTCCAGCGGCAGCTCCACGTTGCGGCTTCGGGGGCGAGAACTGCGTCAGTAAGTGGAAGATTGTTGTTGTTATTTACCTTAATTATGCTGGACTCACACTACGACGCCTGTTTGCAAAAGTATAGTATGTTACAAAAACTAAATGGTTCAGGAGACGAGAGAGTTGAAGAGGTTACTGGGACAGGAAGTATAATTGGCTACAAATCGAATAAAAATGTTAGAAAGAGTGACCCGATAATATAATAAATTCACGTTGGAGCTTAAAAATTATTTTTCCATCAGAAATTTAATTGCATATGATTAACGGATAAAAGACAGTCACATGCAATAAATTTAACAATGAGATTCCGGATTAATTATAGCGACTTTCATTTTAATATTTTACTAAGGGATGCATTGTGAGATTTATATCAGTTTTGTATACTTTAGCAAAAATGTTTTGAATAAGCATTGTAGACAACAGCACTGATGGGCACAGAACTATCTTTCCTGGGTTGCTGACTTTATATCAGTATCAGGGTGGACCCAACAGTCAGTAGAGGAAACAGAGATCCAACGGTGTCACAATTTTGTATGGCAAAATCAAAATAACCGGCTTTTGAAAATATATTATTTATCAGAAGCCACTCGTATATGTTTCAATTTAGCTTCGTCAATGAAAGCAATTCTATGTATATATATCCTAGATCGTATTATTTT
Organism: Drosophila subquinaria; assembly: GCA_037043405.1. Taxonomy (NCBI): domain Eukaryota; kingdom Metazoa; phylum Arthropoda; class Insecta; order Diptera; family Drosophilidae; genus Drosophila; species Drosophila subquinaria. The sequence goes on from JBAMBL010001936.1 coordinate 348,044, forward strand.
TCTTGATTTTGTCCTGGCTGAAGTTTTTCTTAAAATTACAGACATAAATCGGAAAAACTTCTGCCGATTAGAGCAATTGTTCCATTAATTTAATGCAACCGAATCTTAATTTTTATAGATTATACTGGCGAGATCTCGGCAGGCATCGCTGGAGGCGCACTGCTTCTGTTGGGTCTCGTCTCGCTGGTGCTCTATCGCAACTGGCGCTACGAACAGGAGCTGGACAGTCTGCTCTGGAAGATTGACTTCCGTGAAGTCCAGGTGCATGAGAACGAGCGGGAGCAGCAGAGTCTGAAGCAAACTCGAGTAAGTCATCAAAGGGGTAGGAATAGACATAAAATTGAGTACTTCCAAATTGAATATTCACATTGTGCAAAACATCTATTATTGATGGAAAGCATCTTTCCTGCCTTTCGCATGTCTGACAGCATTTCATAAATCAATTGCCGCGTCGTCTTCCTTCGCAGTCCACCCATCCGCTAATCCGCACCAGCCAGGTTAGCCTCAGCTCCAATCCCGATGCTGATTTCCGCTACACGACCATTTTCACCCCCATCGGACTCTATAAGGGGCAGCTCTATGCCATCAAGAAGGTTCGCAAGAAAAGCGTAGATATCACACGCGAGATGAAGAAAGAATTGAAGCTGGTAAGCAACTGTAGCTTTAGACTTTACCAGGCTTAGTTTCTACATTCCCACTCTCCATGTCGTCTCTAGCTGAGGGATGCCCGACATGACAACGTATGTGCATTTATCGGCGCCTGCACCGAGCCACCCAACATCTGCATCATCAGCGAATATTGCACTCGGGGCAGTCTTAAGGTCAGTGCGAGTCAACTGAGACTTTTCTTGAACTGACCACCCCTACCCCTATTCTTGCAGGACATCCTGGAGAACGAGGACGTCAAGCTGGACAACATGTTCATTGCCTCCATGGTGGCGGACATTATACGCGTGAGTGCTGCTGCTGTGTAACATTATACTAATGGCATCCCCTCCCCAACCCAACCCCAATCAATTATATACGTACACTGAAAAAAAAGACCACTTTCTAAATTCAAGAACATTCATCTTAAATATTTTGTTCTTGAAATAAGAATATTTTAGGTACAAATTACTAAAACTAAGAATATGAATCTTGAAAATCGTAAGTTCTTAATATAAGAATAAAATTCTCAAATTTAAATATTTTGTTCTTAATAAAGGACCATTTTAAGACCAAATTATTTAAACTAAGAATATTATTCTAAAAAATGTAAAGTTTTTAATATAAGAATAAGAATCTTAGATCTTAGATCTTTTTCTCTTAACAACAACACACTTTTTGGGATTTAGAATTCACAACTGGTTCTGGCATCTCAAAGATGACATTAGGCTTGGATCGCTTGCTTAGTGCCATAGCGACATTACTAGACCTCAAGTTAACTAAAACTTACTTCATACTTCTTAAAATGTTAAGAGGCTTAATCTTTATTTGAGATTTTTTGTCTTAAGTATTCAAAACTTTTTGGTCTTTAAATAAGAACATAAAATCTTAAAAAAATAATAAGTTTTATTCTTATACTAAGATTTGTGCTCTTGAAAATATAAGAATTTATGATCTTAAAAATAAGAACTTGGTCTTAATTAAAATGTTCTTAGAATCAAGATGTGTTTTCTTACTTCTAGATTTTCATCTTGATTTTAGATCCTTTTTTTTTATCAGTGTACCTACCCCTACCCGCTTTCCATCCATCACATACACATCTATCGTACTGCTCTCACCATCATTTACTGTGTGTGTGATTCCAACATTGTGGCTTCCGCAGGGCGTCATCTACTTGCACGAATCGCCCATCCGGTTCCACGGCTCGCTGTGCACATCCAATTGCCTGGTCGACTCCCGGTGGGTGGTCAAGCTGACGGACCTGGGTTTGTTTGCATTCAAGCAGGGCATCGAGGACAGCTCCACAGATATGCAGCACATGTCGGCCAAGTGTCTGAGTAACTCGCTGTGTTTCTCCAAAGAATCTCACGATACTAATGTTATTCTCTTCCAGAGTTGCTGTACAGAGCTCCAGAGCTGCTGAGGCAAGGTCCATCCTCGCTGGTAATGGGCACACAGCGGGGAGATGCCTACTCTTTTGCCATTATACTCTACGAGATGCACGTGCGGCGAGGTCCGTTCGGGGAGACGGGTCTGACGCCCATGCAGTGTCTGCAGAAGGTCATGCAGCCCCAGGATCAGGTGCATCCCTACCGACCATCACTGCAACCGCTCGAGACGGCCTTCGATTGCGTCAGCGAGTGTCTGCGCGAGTGCTGGGCCGAGCGTCCCGAGGATCGACCCGAGTTCAAGACAATACGCACCAAGCTGCGGCCGCTGCGAAAGGGAATGAGGCCCAACATCTTTGACAATATGATGGCCATGATGGAGAAGTATGCCAACAACCTGGAGGCCTTGGTCGACGATCGCACGGATCAGCTGCAGGAGGAAAAGAAGAAGACTGATGCGCTGCTGCACGAGATGTTGCCGCGCTGCGTGTCCGACCAGCTGAAGAAGGGCCACAAGGTGGATCCGGAGCACTACGAACAGGTCACCATATATTTTAGCGATATTGTCGGTTTTACCGCCATGTCAGCGGAGAGCTCGCCCCTGCAAGTGGTCGACTTCCTCAATGATCTCTACACCTGCTTTGATTCCATCATCGGCCACTACGATGTCTACAAGGTGAGATTCCCCACAACCAAAGCATCCTCAGTTGCATCAATCGTCTTCTAATGCAGGTGGAAACCATTGGCGATGCCTACATGGTCGTATCGGGTCTGCCCCTACGCAATGGAGATCTGCATGCCGCCGAGATCGCCACCATGTCGTTGCACTTGCTCAGCGCCGTATCCGAGTTTAAGATCCGACATCGACCCACTAACCGGCTATTGCTCCGCATCGGCATCCACTCGGGACCCGTCTGCGCCGGCGTCGTTGGACTGAAGATGCCGCGTTACTGCCTCTTTGGGGACACCGTCAACACGGCCTCTCGCATGGAGTCCAGCGGAGTGCCGCTGAAGATTCACTGCAGCTGGCAGTGCAGACAACTGTTGGATCGACTGGGCGGCTATCAGTGCCAAGAGCGCGGCATAATCTCGATGAAGGGGAAGGGAGAGCAACGCACTTACTGGCTGATGGGCGAGGACGATGAGGCGCGAGTGCGTCGCACTTACGAGCGCTCACAGCGGCGTGGCTCGCGGGCACTCAACAAGTTCATCCAGGGCACCATTAAGCAGGCCCAGGAGCAGGCCAACGATGGTGGGATACGCTCTTCGTTGAAGCAAAAGACCCTGACCCGATCCTCCAGTCTGGAGTCGCCCAAAAAACTTCGCTTTGCGGCTGGAAATATGTTGGAGCATCACCGCTATCACAGGTTTCGTAATTCACTGTATTCTGTATTATCCGATGGCAATAACAAGGCTTCCATCTTACAGTGACGAGGCTTTGCTGGAGGTGGACTCTTACACCGGCCTGCGACGTTCTTCTGGTGGTTCCACGCACTCGCGCTACGAGGAGTCAACGCTATCCTGTCAGAGCATCGAGCATCTCGAAGCGGTGGATCACAAGCGGCGACCCTCTTCCTACCCTACGGCCAACACGCCACTGCTGCTGAATCACGTGGAGGTGTGAGCGGAGGGAGGAGTACACGTACATAATCCAACAAACTACAGGAATCATAACTAGTAGAATTTGTCATCAGTATATTTAGCCAAGTATTAGCGTGGTGTTTAGTCCTTGTCCCGTAGCTTTAAGTGTTGTTTGAGCCCCGATCTAGATCATCTTGAATCTATACATATTCACAATTAGATCGAAGGAATCGGAGGTAGCAGAAGCTCGTTCTAGATGTCATGTGGAGTTCGTAGTATCAGCCTAATGTGAGAGTGATTATAAATCTAGTCGTTGCATAAAAGAAATACGCTAGTTTAGCGGGTAACTTAATCTTAAATAATATAAAATAAAATAAATCACTTAGCCAGGTTAATTTCCTTTTGCATAAATGGTAGCATGTATGCTAAATTAGTGGGAGTCATTTATTTATATAGTTTTATTTTAATTGTTTGTCGTCTTGAAGACATTTGCTATTATAATTGTATTGTATTGTGTTTTGTATTATATTATATGTATGTATATCAAACTTAACGTTTTTATAAGTATTCGAGTTTAAAACCAATTTGTGCATTTCATTGCGGGTTCTGTTTAGACCCTTATAGCTTATTTCTTCCCTCTTCCAATCTTTGAACTCTTGCGAAAGCCAGCTTGCAAAAATATCAAATTGTTTGTATATAAATACGTTTAATGTAATTTCTAATAGGGAATTTCAATTTGATTGCTTTTGTTTACTTAGTGTTGCTAGATATATATGTATATGAATTTATATGTATATGTTGTGTTCTCCCTTTTTTTATATTCTCCTTTTCTTTTTGTTTTTTTGATAAGCCACAAGCTTTAAAGCGCACTTTAATGCATAAAATGTATTTTTGTTAATTTTTGTAATTACATAATTTCGAAAATACTTTGCCTTCATTTTTTGTGTTCTTGCGTGTGGGATGGTCGAATAATAACAACGTTCTTTAAATATATTATTACAATATACATATGTACTACTCAATTCAACAAGTTACTAAATAACAATCTTGTACAAATCTAGGTATCTATAATGCTTTGATTCGGTTTTTCATATCAAAATGCTTGCAACAACAATTCATCTACATAAAATATAAATATATGTATGCCTTTCAAGTTTCTCACAAAAGTTAATATAATTTATAATATTTGTACATACTTGTATGTAAATGATCATCGTTTATAACTATAACTATAACTATAATTCTCAATTATTGTTCGACTGCCAAAGCATTTGCGATTCGGCTGCTCGTTTCGGTACAAAACTAACAAATGGAGTTCAACTTCCACTTAACGGTTAACAAATGTGTTTATAAATATTCGTAAATACGCTTTATACGCGTACATACATATGCAAATATATAAATATACACATACATATGTGGGTAATGCTTAAATGCGTCTCTGAAAAAATAGTGTATCAACAATTTTACGTTTTCTATATATATAATTTGTGTTTTTTTTTGTTTTTTGATTAGTTCATTTTTGCATTCGATCTACAAAAATTGCTCAACAATTAATTAAGCAGCATTAAAGCCAATGATCTTTTAGTTTTGCATAGACAGGTTAAGAGAGTAGCTTACGATTCCTGGACAATAGTTTTATGGAACTACATAAGGTAAGGAGCAACCTTTCAAACTCATTGTGGCTCCATCTGTTTGAGAATGAACTCAACTAACAACAAATGTTTTCTTTACATTGATCCCAATCTGATCATACTAGGTAATTGGTTGACCTTTGGCCAGAGATCCGTCAGGACAGGTTAATAGATGGGAAAAGAACACCCACAGTAATGGTCCCGCGCGACATTTTAAAGCAGCGGTGGGCACGCAGTGGCTCCGGGAGCAGCGGCTGCTCTCAACTTAGGTAGTCTCTAAATTCGAGCCCACCGCTGCTCTAAAGCAATGTGCTCTCGGATGTATCCATGTACATGGGAATCCCCTTAACTACTGATTGCCACGTTATCAGTATAAAAACTAAATGTCTATGTCAAGTTATTGGAATCGTACCCCTTTGGTATCTCAAAAGAAATAAAAGATTGCCACAACACCATACGAGTACAAGTGTACTGGTGAAAAAGTGCTCCAATGGGTGCATATAGATTTCAGATACACTCCCGTGGATGGAGTGAATGCCGTGATGCGATCAGCCTTGGGCTTCATCTGAACTTTTTGGCTAGGCTGGTCGATCTGTTGGGGAAAGAGGGGAATATGTTAGATTGTGTGCAGAGCATTCATACCCATCATAGCAATCATACCTTTTGATACCGTGCCGTGGGCTGGAAGGAGGCGTATGACAAGGTGACGGTGGTGCTGATCCGCCAGATGAGCCGCGTGACGACGCGATTGACAAAGTGGAGGCCCGTGGCGCATTGCAGCCCAAATATATGGCCGATCCCTTGTCGATCTCGCGCAGATCAACGCGCGACCCGTGGGCAGAGGAGGGCACCGAACCTGTCAATTCAACTGCGAGTTCAATTGCGAGTTGTAAATCCTCCAGGTGAATACCTACCCGTGTACGCATGCAAACCCGCCGGACTACTGCGGGGACGTACCCCGAATCCGCTCACAGTGCTGGCGCTGCGCTGCAGCTGTGCGTTCCCTCCATTACTCTCCGTGGCCGCCGGCTCTTTGCGAGCTCCAGCACTGCTTACTCGCCCCGTTCCCGTTCCCATTCCCGTGCCCGTGCCTGTCCCGCCAGTGGAGCTACCCCTGCCAGCTGCCTTAAGGCTTTGGCGCGAGGAAGAGCGCTGGAGCTGAAGTTGAAGCTGCTGCTGTCGCTGCTGCTGTTCTCGTCTCGCATCCTCAATGGCTGCCGCGTACTCAGCGGCCTCGCTGGAGGTAGAAGGATTGGTGCTCGCCAGTGGCTGCTGGCAAGCCACCTCGTCTTCGGGAATACGCTCGTTGCCCACCGATCGGCGCGGAAGCGGCGAGTGCTTGGGCGACGTGGGACAGGACTGAGCGGCACCACCGACGACACTGCCTCCGGCGGCGCTGGCCACACTCAGCATACTGGGGGATGAGCTGGCGTTGGCGTTCGAGGACTGGGCACGCAGCCGCGAGTGCTGGGAGGCGGTGGAAGGACGACGCCGGAACAGCCCTTTGCTGGGGTCCATGTTGCAGACGCCTGCGAGGAACAGAGGGAACAGAGGGAGAGAGAACAGAAATGCGAAACTTCAGTGACAAGTGTCGGGGTCAATAATTTTATTGCTTCTGTTAAAAGTAATGTCCAATTAGTGCTTGGGCTTGGGTTTCTTGTGGGTATGCTTGACAGAGGATTTACGCGGCGACTTGTGCTTGGTCTGCTTCCGAGACGACAGCCGGCTCATTTCGCGGGAGCCAGGGAGAGTGTCATCTTGCCCATCTTGCTCGTTGTGTGACGTTCCCACGTCCAGGTTTTTGACAAAGCGACCGGCGTTGTCAGCGTCAGCTGTGTAATAGATTACATTGGGCATGATCTCCTCGCCCGAGTTGCTGCTCGAGGAGCTGCTGGTGTCGTCGTCGCGTTCAGGCTCGGTTTCAGAAAACGCGTCACTTGACGAAACTTCATCACTACTTGACGGCTCGAAGGTGTTTTTCTTCCACTTGTCGATAATGAACTGAAGCGTGTAGGCAATGGGCGCGGTACCACCCGGGCCGGTACCCTCGGGAGCCACCATGGACACCATGCTGCACATTGTGAAGGGGACAATGCTCGCACCTGTGGGACACTTTTCGCCGCGGGAACAGTTGCCCTCGCAGATGTCACGGTTCTGCAACAGCTCCCGGTAGTTGTCCAGCGCCAGGCCGCACTTGATCCGGTCCAGTTGCTCCAGTGCCGATGAGGGGAAGCGCTCTCTCAGCCGACGCCGTTCCTCGGATAGCTTGTACTGCTCGAACTCCAGCAGCTGAGTCTGAAATCCTGTGTTGGGATTCGCCACTGCGCGACCAGCGCGCACCACCTTCAAGGCCTCCTTCCAGTTCAGATGCGTGGCCGTCATGATGTACGCCACGGCGACGGTCACCGAGCGGGACATCCCCGCCAGACAGTGGATCAGTACGTTGCCCTCGCGCAGTCGTGCCGCGTGGATAAAGTCATTGCAGACGGAGAAGTATTGCGATAGGTTTTGATCTGGCGTATCCGAGGCCATCACACATAGATAGTGCTTGTCCTGCAAGTGTCAAAAGAGGAGATATGTGTTAGGACGGGATTCGATTCGATGATCGAGAGCAGCGGTGGGCACGAAATCTGAAATCGCGTGCACAACAACAGTCGCGGCTCCCGGAGCCACTGCGTGCCCACCGCTGATCGAGAGTGTTATGCATACCGGCAGCAGACGCCTTGGACTGTCATGTATGGCAATGATGTGCGAGATTTTGAACTTCTCCAGCTGCTGGTGATCCTTGGAGTCGCGGTAGTTGCCCACATACAGTCCCGGCAAGACCTAAATAGGAAGAAAGTTACCATAGCTTAATTTGGTTTCGAGGAATATTCCACTATGCTATTTACATTTCCCATATGCCAATTCATTCCCTTCGATTCTGTACTAAAGATTCTTCAAGTCTGTGTGTTTATTGAATTTGTTTATTTTGAAAAACTATAGATTGTGTTGTTTTCTCTTGTTGCTATTGACAACTGACAAGTGGCCTTGACAACTGTCTCTCAGGGCCTCTCACAATTTTAAGTGAAATAATGCACTTTGTTGCATAGTCAACTGACAAACTTTCTATTATCGATAGCGATCAATACGATGCAGGTTTTGCCAGGGACTCTAAACATATCTGTAACCCTTAAGGTTTACCCCCACATGTAACTAAAAAAAATATTGTTTTTTTTTGTTGCATTTTTTTCTAAGTATAACTATTTGAGAATACGTCTGACTGAGATATGAGCGTTGAAAGAGAGGAATATCCCTTCTGTAAACGACTGAAATTGAAACTTCAAACGCGTTTTTCTCGAAATTAATTTTTTTAAGTCGTTAAAAAAATGAATCGAAACTACTGAACCGATCTTTTTGAAACTTATTAAATACATAAAAATGTATTGTAAATTGTACTGATCTTTTTTTAAATCCTTTAATCAAACACTAGTTTGATAATCCTGTTCGCAAAAACTTTTGCCACCGCAAAACGTAAATATGAATTTAAATACAATTTCTTTGGCGGCCATTTTACAACGTACCTATGTAATATTTTTCAAAAGAAACATTACTGATATGTGTTCTACAAGTGGGGATAACCCCTTAACCGGTAATATCCGATTGACATTTAAATAGAGTAAGCATTTATCTCTTTGAAAATATTTAAGTAATCAGCAGTATTTCCCGCTATCATATGACAGATATTTTTATATTTTAAGTTCAAATAAATGTATGCAAATACCAAAATATTAAAAAATAAACAAATTAAATTACAAGTAAATTATAAAATACATTCCACTTAATTTTTGTATTTTCATTTAACTAAATTAAATTATTATATTAAATTTATATTAAGAACCCAAATAGTTTCTATTATATTTAATATAATACATAAATATATTTTGAAATTAATTTGAATTAAATTTAATTTAATTGAAAATTAGGCATTCAGCATATTGCACTAAAAGATTTCAGTGCCAAATGCCAAACTTAGTTTTTTTTTTTAACAATAACTCAAATATATTCAGTAACAAGTATACATATTGATTTGATAACAGAAATTAGACAGAATTGAACTTGAAATTTCGTTCAGTTTACTTCATATTAACATAATATGCTATACTACAATCTATTCTATAATATTCAATCAAATAGTTGGCTATTTGATTGCAAACATTTGCGACTTCTGCTTGAAATGGCATTGAAAATGTTAATTTGAAAGTTTCGTTGATGTGCTCAATTTTGCCGAGCTTGTGGACGGAAGGAAGGAACTTACCTTGTTCATGCCATTTCCCATGTTTCTTCATTTAAATGTTGGGTCCACCCTTCTTCAATTGTCAAGGAAATTTACCAAAAATGCTGAAAGTACAATAAACAAACAGGGAGAATCCTTTAAGTACATTTGTTTTTGACAAGTTCAGGGCAAATTTCGTTCCAAGGCTAAAGTCAAAGTTAATGCGATGACGGCAAACATGGTATAAGGTATAAGGCAAATGGCATAAGGCATATGGCATGTCCTCATCACTGGGTTTGTCTGTCTAGGCTATTGTTGTGGCTGCCCCTGATGAAAGTGCAAGTGGCAGCTGTTGCAGTGGCAGTTCCGACTGTTGGTTATGGCCTCATCGTCTCGACGTCAACAGCAGGAGCACAAGTCAGAGCCAAGTCCTCCATAGACAATGCGAGGAAACACGAGTTGTGGCCTAGACGTAGACACAATAGATGCGCCACATCCGTCGCGGAAGTAAACAAACCTTGAAGTCGCTGCCTTTGTTGCATCTCATTAGTGTGTTAGACACACGGACAGACAAACAGAGAGACGGACAAACAGATATAACAGAAAGTAAGAAGTCGTTGCTGATTATTGGACTAAAATTCAGCTCAATACAAATGAGTCGAGTCGAAATATGCCAACAGACTGAGTATATATGTATATAGCAACGGATGGATTGTTGTTATGGGATGTGCGGAATATAGAGTGAATCGTTGGACGGATGATAATGCGGCAACAGTTGGTTGACTGCTTTGCCCTTGCCTTTGTGGGCCTAAGCCAAGGAAACAAAGGAAGGCTCATCATAAAGTCAAGACGCTGCTTGGCTTGGTAGGCCTTGACTTATGTAACTCAACAGCGACTGAGGCTGCATGAAGAGGCACCTCCTCTCCCTCTTCCTCATCCTCCTCCTCCCTCTGCATTCTTATCTGCCTGTGCACTTGGAACATTCACCACATTTACATAAGTTTCAAGTTGGAGCAATGAGCAAAAGTGGCGCTTTGTTAAATTTCATAGCTGGCAACTGTCACCTGCCAACGCTGCGTGGGAATTAAATTGACTGCCATACAGCCAGACTGTCAGACTGCCAGACTTCCACTGCGACTAACTTTGTGAGTAAGTGAGTGACAGAAAGATGGCCCAAAGATAGGGCACGTGTGGCATGTTACTGCAGGCAGCAGCTGTCATTAAGCAACAACCGAGCAGCCTGACAATGCCAGGAGTGTCCTAATGAATGTCCTTCCCAGGATGAGCTTAAGGACGCAGCAAAGCAATTACAAAATTATCGCTGGCAATTCTTGCTGCCATCGTTGTCAATTGATCAGTGAACTGCCTGTTTTGTCTGTTTAGTTTTGCGGCATCGTCGACATGGATTTTGAGATTGCCACAAACATTACACTGGCTAAAAATAGTTTACGGCTAGTGCACACCAATAGCCTTTGGCCGTTTCAATTCAATTGAAAGGTAACGTCTGTTGCGACAGGGATGGAGAGTGGGAAATGGGACGGCAAAGGGGAATGAAAGGAATGTTATCCTCTCTGCTTGTGTGTGTGTGTGTGTGTGTGCCGTGTACTTAGCTCATGGCCAAATAGTTTGAGGGCTATCACATTTGGACATTTCAACATCGCATTTACTCAAAAATGTCATCACAGACGTATTTGTAATGTTAATTCAAATATTATTTATATTATCAATATTATTCTTATTTTTATTATTTTTAAAATTTTCTTATTTTCACATAAACTAAATTGTTCATTAATGTTGAACATGTTTACTTATTAACAGCAAAAGAAACTGTTGAAACATTTTATAGTTTTCATATAATAAAGGTTTTTCTACACATACGATACTTTTAAGCAGATAGTTTTGATAATGTATTTAATACGATTTTAACATATTTCGAACTAGTGAAGAAAATTTACAAAACGTTTAAAGTATACAATAGTAAGCCCTTATTTCAAGTGTGGTACATATTATGTTTAAGTATATGTTTTATAAATACAATGTTCAACTTAATTCATGTATTTACGATCGTAAGTAACCAAGGGATTTTGGAAAAAATTAAACAAACGAATAATAGAGTGAATAGATTTTCGATCAAAATGCATAACACTAGTCAAAGCACAAAACTAATCTGTAGTTTTGCAAACAAAAAGTACTGCTATTATACTATTTCTCTAGATGGATAAGGTTTCTGAATACCCCTATTGTTTTAAAGGGTCATACAAAATAATAAGCAAACGACAAATTATAACTAAAATCCGTTTCAATCACACATCTGGAATATTTTTTATAGCATTTAGAAAAACGAAAGTCCGTTAGCACCATTGCTAATGCACTATGGACCCAATGACCATTTTTTTTTTTAAATACCAATTTTAAAGTTGTTTAATTTAATAAATACAAATACAAAAATATTAAGTAGCCAGAGAGCAGTGCTTGGTGTAGTCTTTTCACAGAAACTAATTATTGGTGAAATTGATTCTTCTGAATTAATAAGCCAAATTAGTTTCGCTGTCCCGATTAGATCTTCAGGAAATTTCCGTCCCCTTTCTCTTCAATCCTGTACTACGAGCTATGCAATATATAACCCATTCCTTGTACTTTGCTGTAACTATAATAATCTGTCTCAATTTATAACCAATTCTTCCTCCATTTGTTCTCTTAAAACTTTATTAATTTTCCGTTTAGCTAGCTTTAAACTTGATTTTTTTTTTGTAGTACATATTATGTTTGTCTGTCTTTGACTCTGACTCTCTGATTGTCCGCGAGTCAAAAAGCCCTAGCTTGGTGTCGTTTGGGCCACTTGAATGTGCTGCTCGCTTAGTAAATCTACGTCCAAATAAATTAAAAAAAAAAATAAAAAATTAAAAAGGCTGTGGCACGCCCACTTTTTACAGTACCGATTCCAATTGATATTATGAGTCCAATGTAAAAAACTTGACCAAAATATCTTCTTTCGTTCTTGGGTTATTAATTTTAACCAATAAAATTGTCATCGGGACCATAGTGCAATGGTTGCCAAAACCAAGGCAAGTGCAAAAAGTGTTGCATGCCTTCAGGCGCGCCGGAAATGGCCGTCAAATTGATGGCCAGCTTTAATCAAATTAAACACGTTGGCAGCATGTTTGCACTATTGAGGAAGGGGGAATATGAGGGGATGTGGATGTGGATGTGGTTGGCCTTCAAGCTGGTCGCTGAGCAGGGATTGGAGCAGTCAAATGTAGATGCTTGTTATTGTTAACCATTTGTGAGGCGAGTTTGATGCCAAGTTTTTTCACTTTGCTAATTGGCAAGGCATCGCAGACGACATGAATGAGTTTTCAGGCGGGTTTTCTTATCATTTTCCACAGTGCAAATGACTCGCCATTAAATTCAATGTACAAAGTCGAATGAAAAACTGTCTGCATAAATTAGCAGACCTTTTGGCCTTGCAACTCAGCCAATAATTGTAAAAAACAAGAGTCAAACATGTCGCCGATGGCGTGGCGTGCCGCGCGGCAACGGATACGGCTCCGGGTCCGGGTCCAACTCGGAATTCATTGCCTGCCACAGTCGGACCCCCAGCGGGTAGTCAATTATATCGCTTAGACATTTTACATCAGCAATAAAATATGTACATTTATATCTATATATCCATCTAAATGCAAATGACACACCTATCACAAACACACACACACACACACACACGAGACTGACAGTTTAATGGACTGTCGCTTTATGACTCCATTTTCAGTTGCTGATCCAATTGCCAGGAGCAGCAAGAATAGAAGAGAGGTCGCGACTGGATTCGAATGGAGGCTTCAATTGTTTGCCCCAAGCTCAGCAAACTGTGCAAGCGGTTGTAATAAATGTCTGCCAGTTTGGCCTATGAACCATGTAAAGGACACATACAACCCGAGGAGGAGAAGACACAAGCACAGGCACGCACACATAAATACGGCCGATTAAGTTTTGTTTTTCGCTGTCAGGTTTAAACAAATTCAGAGGCGGGTCAGCACATGAGACAACAACAAAGAAGAGAAGGAAATGTTTTTCACTATCCGGACGGAACCTGGAAGAGGAGAGGACGTAGCGTCGCTTTGTCTGAGGGCAGTCAACTGTCGGGATAGTCAGAAGAGGGAAGATAGACATATATGTACATATGTATTTACATATAAAAAAGTGGAAGCGTAGACGGGCAGACGCCGACAGCCGACAGCGAACAACATCCACGTGCTGCTACAAAATAGTTTATTAACATGGAAGCAGCTGGGGATGGGAGGGGACAAGGAAAAACACTATGAAACTGCTGATTTCTGCTATTCAACAGCATAGTCTCTCATGTCCTTGATGTTGTCCTCGAGCCTATAGCTATCATGAAGTTAAATATTTGCAGCTCCTAAACAAACACACAGCATGCTAAGGGTAGTGCTAGAATCCAAACTGCTGACCAAGCACAAAGTATTGCAATTTGATGACACATTCACAAAGAGTACACAATTCTTTTTATTAATTAAACTTATAATAATTCCCGATTTAAACTTTGGCATAATGTCAACATTTTTCTAACTTGTCTATAGATCCAATCGATTTGAAGTTTTCTTTTAATTACTTCGGCTACTGTCCCTATCTTTTTAAGAGTCTCTTGTATATTTTTTAAGTGCGAGTTGTGGATTTTCAAAGAACTGAGTACTAAGTATGGGCACGTGCATTTTTAGGGTTTTTCAATCGTGGGTCTCTTTCAACAGTCCACTTAAGCAACTAAAATTTGATAAAAATTCCCACAACTTTTGAAAAAGTTCAATGTAAATTAATAAATGACCACTGTGCGACATGGCAATGGAATGCGATTAGTTGGAGAAGGAGACTCGTTCTCCCACATAGTTCAGTCGCAAATCTCTCCAGCTAATTAACTGCATTCATACTCATAAACACGAACCTTCTATTCAAACGAATGCCCGTCATTTCCGGCTCTACGAGGAAGGGGGACAGAGAAAAATACTTGTGATGGTCGTTAACCAGTTCAAGTGCAGTTTGGTACGGAAAACAACAGCTAATAATGAAATAATGGAAGAAGAAATATTGCACTCGGATTGAACATTTCAGCAAGTGTTTAATTTAAATAAATAATTATTTAGCTTGTGTGTATCACAGGAGAGAGGAAGAGAGAGTCGATCCTGCATGCTAATTTGGTTTGCATACGAAATGACGAAGGCAACGACACAAATTTATTTTGTGTGCAACAAGGGAAATTATGGTAAGTTAGATTGAAGCTCATTAGTTGTTCAGCTTGAGCGATAAAAGTACACAGAGTGAGTATATTCATGAGTACCAGTTAGATTATACTTATATTGTATTCATGTCCACACTCGAGAATTTACGATGAGAAGGGAAATGAGTTCAACTTGACCCATCCGCATATCCTTCATTTTTCATCCGGCAACGTCAGTCGTCGGTCGTCAATCGTCAGTCGTCGATGGCCAATCGCCAATTATCGTCATCTAAAATGAATGCCCCGTTCAACTGTGAAAGCGCAGGGTAAAAACATTTTGACGACAGTCGAGGGCCATGGAATTGTTTTTGCAGAATAAGTGAAATGGATGGCACGTTTAGAGGCATTTTCACACCAATTTGGTGCCCGGGAAAACACAGAGGACATAGAAACAACAAAGGGACAGAAGGACACAAGCATTAGGGCATTTAGGCATTAGGCATTAGGGCTGTGGCACGGTCTCTCATATGTATTACTCATACGACCCGTGTGCTACGATTTATTTAAACGGGGACCACGCTACGCTAATTTCCAAGTTGCGTGCAGACATTTTTCGTAGTACTCATAAAAAGGCTACAAAAATAAAAAATGGTAAGGCAACTGCAAATTACGCCATCCTGTAGTGTAATTTTCTAGCCATTTGCGTCGCAGGTGTTGGCCGGATTCAAGACAGAAGTAGTAGTAGGAGCAGTATTAGCCCGAAAAAAGGCACATTTTATGAATAAATTGCTAAGCCTAAACAATACTCACGTTGACTTGTGCGTACTCGTATTTGTTGCTGCTGCTACTTCTTCTACTACTGCGTGGTATCCCCTTCCGATTCGTAGTCAATGGCGCTGCATTTGGCGCGAGGAGAGTTGAACTGCGCCACGAACTGCGGACGATTCGTAAAAATATATAACTCCACCACAGATGGGATGGAGTCAATCGGTCGTGTCAGTGACTCCTTCACGGCTGCTGTTATATCACACACCGTGCGAGGGCGAGGGCGAGGACGAGGACGAAGCAGGCGAAGTTAGCGTCGACGCCAACGCCAACGTCAACGCGGCGACCGCAACGTTGAATTTTGATTGAACTTGATTAACTTTTGTTGTTTGTTTATCTGATTTTTTTTATATTATTATTGCTACTTGTAAAATTTAACGTTGTCGAATGCTAAATAAACTGGCAAGTGGCAAGGGGCGATTGACAACTGGCTGACAGTTAATTTGTTATTTGACTATTTTTCGTGTTGCAAAAAACGGTGTGTGTGTGTGTGTGTATTGAAAGGCAGCGAGCTGCGGAGAAACGAATGGAGTAGCAACAGCAACCACAACAACAACAACAACAAAATAACAATGTCCAACCGCAACAACGGCGCGAGAATAAAAAAAGGAAAGAGCTGAGCCCCCGAACCGTCCAAGCGCTAAAACGCCTCAAACGCTGGTCACAGACTGACTCTGAAACTGAATTGAGACAGAGTCCTAGCCGACTCGAGTCTCGAGTCCAAACGAGTGAAATGCCAACCGAGGGATATGAATGAAGGACCACGGCGAGGAGGCATGCGCAGTCTGCATCCACGACAGAAGCGCGCCAAATGAAATCACTCAAAGCAAAGGCAAATCGACTCGGCTCCGCTTCAGCTCCCATGGCAAGCTTTCGTATGGTTATATAATCACGGCAACGGACTGACCAAAAACAAGAACCCGAGAACGAGGGAGAGAGGGGGCGAGAGAGAGTGGGAAAGAGTGGGAGAGAGGGGAACACCTGCTATACCGGCGAGCTTCCGTTATAAGCTGCGGTCAGGTAAATGTCCAATCATCGTTTCATCACTCATCCAAAGTTCAGTCAGTCGCATATCCGCAGCCATGATCCATAAATTCAGATGCCAACTCATCGAGTACAGCTCCCGATTTGGGCTTTGTTTGGACGACCGAGAACCCCATAAAAGGCACGCGAGGCTAGACAACATTTGTTAACATAGTATAACATGATACGAGTTAAGTCGATGTTGTTTTTGTTTTTATTTATTTTTTATTTATTTATTTAAATTATTTATTTAAAAACTTATTTAATTAAAACACTTAAATTTAAAAATTTAAAATAGCAAAATAAATAAAAGTTAATAGGGGAAAATAAAAATTATTTTAATTTATTATAAATAAATGTGAATGTGAACGATCTGGGGTATACAAATTAAAAAAATATAAGATTAGCCCAAAATTTGTTAGTATCGCTAGGATTGGAAATAACCTGGAGAAAACCAATCTAATTAATATAAAATTAGAGAATATGTAATTGGTTAAAATAGTTAGACATAACAATATAGAGGCTTTAATAGTGAGCGGAGAACACTAAGAACCAGGGTATCAAATCGAAAAGAATATTGATTTCAGTTACGGTTTCGTTTATGTTCGCATTAAGATTTTCAGTAAACGGTTACGCAAAAATTTATATATCGGTTCTGAACCGGTATGATTTCAGTTTACAAAACAATTTAAAAAAATGTTAAAGTTACGTAATTTTTAAAACAAATACTCAGTCATTTTAAAAATAAGTATCTTTTTATTAAGATTAATATATAAATCAAATAAGGGCTGATATAAAAGTATATTAAGATTTAAAAGACCGTGATTACATCTTAAGAATGTAATTAAATCTATTGGTAAATACCGGTAAACGGTTATGGTTATGGTTACGGTTTTAATCCCTGCTAAGAACTAGACCCAGTTATTGGTGCAATGCTGAATATACAAAAAATTAAAATTACGCGTTAATCTAGAATATACGTTGAATGTTAGTAATGCAGTAATTTTCGATGTATGAATGTATGTATGTACATGATATGTATTGTTGCATCTTGAATTGTATTCGAATTATGCACATTCTGATTTACAACCATTCATACATATGTACATTAGGGTGTCCCTTATTTGGTCAAAGTCAATATTTTAAAACGCATACGGGCTAGTTCTGTTCATTAGGTCCTAAAGCACTCAGAAATAAATTTTTACCTCAATCGG
Organism: Drosophila subquinaria; assembly: GCA_037043405.1. Taxonomy (NCBI): domain Eukaryota; kingdom Metazoa; phylum Arthropoda; class Insecta; order Diptera; family Drosophilidae; genus Drosophila; species Drosophila subquinaria. Next base: position 365,836 of record JBAMBL010001936.1, read on the forward strand.
AGTATGATAACCCGTGCCGACTTGGATCGGAAAATTTTTAAATTATATGGGACAAAAAAAATTTTTTTTTTTTTTTAATTTTTTATTTTTTTTTATTTTGTTTATTAGGTCCTAAAAAACTCAAAACCAAGTTTTCACCTTAATCGGAGTACGAGAACCCATTCAAATTTGCATTGAAACATGAAAAATCATCGAAAAATGTATAATCAGTGTTAAAATACTGTTTTTCATGTTTTGATGCAAATTTGAATGGGTTATCGTACTCCGAATAAGGTGAAAACTTGGTTTTGAGTTCTTTAGGACCTAATAAACAAAATAAAAAAATAAAAAATTAAAAAAAATTAAAAAAAAATTTTTTTTGTCCCATATAATCTTTAAATTTTCCGATCCAAGTCGGCACGGGTTATCATACTCCGATTGAGGTAAAAATTTATTTCTGAGTGCTTTAGGACCTAATGAACAGAACTAGCCCGTATGCGTTTTAAAATATTGACTTTGACTAAATAAGGGACACCCTAATGTACATACATAGATAAATACATATGTGCAATATTTAAATATGAATTATTTCAGTTTTATATGCTCAGCTGCCTCAGTTGTTGTTGATCATCGTTGTTGTTGCCCACGCCCGAAATGATTTGGAAAATACATCGAACGCAAATAGCGGCAACGGCCTGTTCGGCCGTTCTGTGTGGGCGTGTCGGTGACCAGGCGATATTTGTATCTATATAATAATACATACGCGATCTATAGGTATGCCTTCCAATGAAATGCGACAGACTCTGACGCATCATCTTGGTCAAGTAAATTACTAAACAGCTGCTGAAAATATGAAATATTTAGTTTATAACTTGCGATTACAGCTGAGCGTGAAGATATCTATTCACGCGCTGATCGCTAGAATTATCGATAAGTTGATATCAGTTAGTTATCTTCCGCGTGGGTGCACAACAACAACAATTCATGACGCAGTTGAAGATCGACGGAAGACATGTAGGCGGCGCTGACAGCTTATAAAACTGTATTGACTCGAATGTACATTTGTGTTTACTTAGATATTGAGATATGAGTATGCTCTGAGCTGATTCCAGAAGCCATGCGACTGCCGACACTACATACTTACATACATACATACTTAGTTTCAGTCAGTGGAATTTGGCACGCTCTCTCTCTCTCTCTCGGACAACTTTTGGATACTCAGCTGATAAGTATTGTAGTTGTTATTGCCACCATTGGCTATTTATAAATCTGATGTGTATGGATCTTGGCACTCGAGCGGCCCACGATCGCAGATCACAGAGAGCTGAAAACATCTCCGATAGACAGAGAGCAAGAACTATGTATAACGGGAGCGAGAGAGGGAGCGTGACTGAGCAACGAGCAAATACTGCCTTTGATAATTTATTGTCACACAGTAACAAAAACATTTACCAATTTAGGCCTTAACCGACAATGATTGTAGCGTCACGTCGCTAAGAAAGTTAACAGGCCGCAGCAGCAGCTCAATTGAGGCACCACATAATAGAGAGAGAGCGACAGAGAGAAAGAGAGAGAGAGCGTTCTATCAGAGAGACTAATTCGACTGCGGCGACGCCAAAGGCATGGTGGAATTATAAGGTAGTGTCATGAGCTCTGTTGAAGTTCAGCCGATTTATATTACCCCGTGAGATAAAAAGGGAAGATTAAACAGGTAAGAGCGCTATAGTCGAGTTCCCGACACGTTACTCCATTTTAATATACTTGTTAAAATTACTGCATACATTTAGGCGTTTGCCTAGCTTACATTTAAAACACCCATTGTATTTTTGAAAGAGGAAGGAGTGATACAATTTTGAAAACACTTTGATAAACTGAATTGTAGCTTTGATGTAAGTACTGGTATAATTTCTATCGGTAATTATTTAATTTTGAGGTAGGAATGGGGTATGACGAAGAATGTGAAAAGCACTTTAACCCCAAATTGACTTCCATTCTTTGTAACGGCCGCAACGGAACTTTCAGCAAGCTTAATTTTTTTTCAAAAACATAAAGGATTTTATCTAAAAATAGGTTTAAAAGTTCTCCCACAATATCTGCATTTTCTACAAAATTTCATTAAAATTTACAACACTGAACAGAAACTGTATCAGCTTAAACATGAAAATATGCGTGCAAATGTAACGTCCGCAACGCTGGATCTAACTAACTTCTTCTTATAGTCTCTGAGATCTAGTTGCTCAGAAAAGCATACATACATCAGATACACATGCTGTTGTCTTTGTTTTATTCATATATTCGTTGATAGTACACTAAAAGCGATGCGGCCTCTGAAACGAGAGCGCGTTCGTATTCATGACTGACCTTAGTAAGCACACACCATGGCAAAAGGTAGCATCAAGCAGACCCAAAACGAACGAACGTCGAAGAAACTTGCGCTCAGTCAACGAGCAACTTTTGCTGTGAGCAGTGAACAACGACGTGAACTGGTGGACGTGGACAAACGGACTAGCGGACTACGTGGTCGTGTGTGCGTGCAGTGGCAATGTGCAAAAATAAAAAATCTATAGGTGTTGTATATTTAAATTGAATATATATATAAATACAAAGCATCATATCGCACACAAGCGAAGATATAGAAAGAGAGAGCGAGTGAGAGAGAGAGAGAGAACTTCAAACGGCCAACGGAAATACGAAAAAGCAGAGTGTCGAGAGTGCGGAGTGCATGAGCTGAGCAGCTGTCGGTAGCTGTTAGAAAGTGTAACCAAAGAGTGACATCACGCCAGTGGAGACGGAGACGGAGACGAATCGCAGCAATTAGCAGAGATTGTTGTTATTGTGGAAAAGCCAGAGACAGTTTAGCGGTGAATGGAGAAACAGTGAAAAACCGCAGCAAGTGGAAAATAAAAGCGTTACGTTAAAGCGATAAATATCGCACATACGAGCTGTATCGAATTGAATCACTATAGGATACTACAATAGCCGGCGGTGGAACGTACGAGAATCAACGGACAAAACCGCCGCTCTCAAGGTGAACCTGCCTGCCGAACATAGGCAGCAACAACAGCATCAGCTTCAGCATCATCAGCAGCGGCAACGGCAGCAACAGTAGCAACACAACTCAAAGCAAAATTATTCGAAATTAATCGCAGCGTTTCGAGACGAATACGGAAAGTGACAGGACTCGCTTGTGGCAGCCAAGATGAAGCCAACTGTGATAGCAGCTAACCAGGCCACCGCCGGAGGAGGCGGTGGCAACGGCAACGGCTCGCCCGCAGGAGCCGGCGTTAACATACCCGTCAACCGGGAGTATGTCGGCGGCAGCAACATGCACGGCTCCTCGCCCCAACAGCAGAATTACCAGCCGCAGTTCTATAGCAGCCAGCCAGCCTATGGATCGCCGCGCCAGCAGCAGCACCACCAGGTTCCCGCAAGTCAGCAGCAACATTTTCAGGCAAGTGACTGACTAAAATCAACGTCGCCAGTCTCAAGGTCGAATACGATACACATATACGTATATATAGGCGCCCGACAAGGTCGCTTTTGTGCTATTGTTGTTAACGACAGTTGCCTTCATCTCATTTAATTACCTCCAATGGAAACGTAAAACAAAAACATATTTTTGGGGCTAGTGAATCCTTCAAAAGCTGGTTTTCCCATAGTCGAGTATCTCGATATTGTACAATCAATTGAAAAAGCGCCTTTGTTGCGTAAAACTGAATTCCAATGGACCCCCTGGAGCTACATTTGTGCTCAAATAGTTGTACATCTGTGTCCGTGTAATGACTCTCACACACACACACATGCATCGGCTTCATGTAGTGCATTTCCATCCCCTACGACAGCTGCACAGTGTGTCAAGTATGCATGCGCACACTATTGACCTACTTGGGATGGCCTGTGCGGGGCTTTGGGGTTTGGTTAGCGGATAGTCAACACTGCGTATGATTAATGTGGCGACGCGTGCGGAATTTAACCACATCAAGAGCAGTCCAAGTAAGAGCACAGCTGATTGGCTACCTAATCTTAATGCTCGCCATGCGCCAAGTATCAAGTGTTTTTTGTACAAGAATTTGCTTTCTGTTCGTTATAAATACAATATTCGACAATTTCTAGAAAATACGCGATGATAGACAAACGCAAATGCTCTTCCCAGCAAAAACTGTTGAGCAGAGAGCGGGAGAGAGAGTCGCATTAAAATCACAACGGTGAGCAAATTGTTTCTCAGCGTATTCTCAATATTTCCGACTCGGTCGCAGCTGTAGCTGTTGTAGGTGCACTCACTTAGAAACATATGTATGAACTAACGTACATATGTACAAACTGATGTATTGTATGTGGGTGGGTAAATGCCAATATGTACATGTATGCATATACATATATGAATGTACATATGTTTGCCTCTCTGAACGTTATGTACGCTGAATGCGTGTAGGCGGCGACAGCACACAAAATAACAGCAGTTGTTGCCCAACTTGTTGGCCAACGCAACGTGGTCGTGACGTTGTCTGTCCATTCGTCATAATAAACGCATCGCAAAGTGACTGAATTTAAATAATATTTATCCACATACATTCATAAAACCGCCAAGTCACTACATACATACATATGTATACTCTTCTGTTTTTTTGTAAAATGTGTAGCACATTAAGATGTTTAAAATTACAGTTAAGTAATTGTGTTAACAAAACAAGAACTCACATATCTTATTTTGTAGAACAAATTTATTTTTTTATTTACCTTACTGCGAAGAGCAGTATTTCTTAACTTAATTCACGAATTCCCCTAAATGTATTTACATAAAGTTTGATCGGATAAAATTAAAATAAGAGTGATATAGATTCACTCATTTGAGCGAAATTAATGTTTGTGAAATTAACTTTTGCAATTTTGTTGTAACTAAAGTCCCTTTCTCGGTAAAATATAACAACTATATTTTCAATAATATCCAAAAACCAGACTAAGAATAGAGTTGAAAATAAATCTAAATCAGTTGATTTATACACTGATTTTAATATTATTTTGGAAACTAAGAAAACCTTTTAAGAAACAGTTCGCTTGCAGAGTAATAGCAATTCAAATATTATAAGCTTCTCTTTACTTCCGTGTTTTAAGCCTTTTTTGTGCATTAGCACCATTTCTCTCATTCCCTTCCTAAGTCCCAAAAAAATGTGAGAATTTTCGTCTGTTTATTTGATTATTAAAAATTAAAATGCAACGAGTCCAAAGTGAAAACACATCCAAATGTAAGCCAACAACAATTGTGACCGAGTATTAATCTGAATGTAAAGACTAATTTATATTTATTAATATATCACTACTAGAGTATGTGACAGTATTCTACTGAAGACCCCGAATATCCAATAGAATTCTTTTGTTTGCCGATTGAGAAAGAAAACTAGGTGACTCCGCCCCCTGCTCCCTTTGTTCGTGGTGACACAGGCGAGCATACTCGACTGGCGGAGACCTCGTACTTACTATGTAAACAGCACACACTGGATAATAAAAAATACTATAATTCGCTACAAATATTAATTTGGTCTTATGTACTAAAGGTACTATTCGCCTAAATGTATCGATGATATATTTACATTACAGAAATTTAAGAATGTAGACTTTTTAATTACAGCATAAAATTTAACAGAGGCTCGAAACAAAGTTATAAAATGAATTTTAGAAGAATCTAAGTATTGTGTTAGGAATCAGAGTTCAATAGAAGTTTTAAAAGCAGCTTGGGCGGGGAAAATCAAATTGCTTAAAATATTCGCTGTTTATTATCCGATCGCGATAAAATTTTCACCAGATTGTGTTCGTTTATGCCCAATTAAAAACCTCTAACTTCTAAATAATCCTCATAATTTCGATTTGAAATTTGTAATTTTTATTTGGATTTTCTTGTTTAATTCATATTTAAAACATTTAAAATATAGAATGAAAATATTTTGCTTCAGTTTAAACTTTAATTGACAATTCTGCGTTTTAATTTCAGAGTAAAAACTAATAAATAAATGATTAGTCACTCATAAATAAATAGTGGGTCAAACAGGTCCACAGCAAACCGACAAATTACCTGCAATTACTAACAATTTTTTATTGCTGTCTTTGTCACAGTTACTGAGAATTAGAAAAATTTATGTAATTAATTTTATAGTTGATAGTGTTAAATTCTTCTTCTGGATAACAAAAAATCGCATATTCAAAGGCTCACAACACACAAATCGAAAAAGCTTGCAATAACTAACAGCAGCACTAAACTAATCTAATCAATAATAATAAAATAAACGTTCCAATTGTTTTCAAAATTCGATCAAATACTGGCTTAAATTGAGCATATCGATTGTGAGAGCTGCCAACCTATGCCGAATTTGCGAGAACAATCCACAATGAACTTCGTAGTGGGCGGGTGCTCACAGTTGGTTGCTGTTTGCTATAAATGGCCAGTCCCCAGTCGCCGGCTAGCTCATTCACAAGTCTACAGTCGAACAGTCGAGTGCGTCACGTCGCGTAAACGGAAATACAAATACAAATACAAAGAGCAAAAGAGAATTGTAAAACGCTGTTTATTGATAAAGCAAACAATTAACTCAAATAGGTAATGAAAGGCAGGCCGATTTACTGCCAATTGAATTTCGCAGCTTGTCAAATCGCGTCAGTGCTGGCCACGGTTGCCACTTAAAAGTATCTGATTGAGCCAAAGACAAACAAAAAATGAGCCAAATTGACTGAAAAGATACAAAAACCTAATTCTGAACTGATGAAAAAAGGAGCCAAATCGAAAAATAAAGTGCCATTGCGCCAACAGAAAAAAAAGAGCCAATTTTGGCGCAAAAGCGCCAATTGTGGCAACCGTGCTCCTGCCTTACAATTGTTACTTTTGGCAAGCGTCTATTTATACGTTGACGTCACTTGTTATTGCTGAGGCTGCAAGTTGTTGTTATTGTATACACGCATACATATATACAAACACTTGTGTATAAACACTGACAACAAATATGGCTGCGATTGGGGTGAATCATCGCTTATTTATAAACAATTCGCCCACTGTGCAGGCACTTTGCACGTTAGCGCGGTGTTTAATAGTTAAATGTAATCTGGTATTGCTTTTGATATTTGCAGCCGACCTTTGGATTCGAACCCGATATGGACATGGATATGGATAACATGTTTCCACGCTCCCGGCTGGGGCGAATGCATCAGGATCCCTTCGCAGGATTTGGCGGCACACGTAAGCGGAATAGTTTGCACGATCCCCATACCCATAACAACCCCCAGGCGCACTTAATGAATGCTGATGATGACTTTTCTCATTATTTCGACGATGCTGCAGACTTTGGATTCCCACAACTGTCCACAATGGGTCGACGCGGCCGAGTTGCTGGAGGTGCCAACAACCACATGGAGCGCGATGATGATTTCTTCAACAGACTGCCATCGGAGTTTCGTCAGTATATACCAGAGAGCTTTGGCGCACGCCGAACTGCAGCTGGCGGCCCGCCTCAGCAACAGCATCATCCCGAGCAACAGTCTCATCCACAGCATCAGCCTCATCCCCAGCAGCAATACTATCAACAGGATTATAGTATGCCACAGCAGCAGACGGCACCGGCTCCGGCCCAGGCACAGGCACAGCCAGTTCTGCAGTCGCCCTCTAAGCGTCTATGCGATGCAGCCATCCAAACGGAGGACCCTCCAGGCCGCTCGGAGGTCGATTGCGCACCGCCTGTGAATCTAAACCAGCATGGGCTGCGCAACACCATGGATATGGGCATAAAGACAGCCGCCGAGCCAGATCAAGGATCACGCTCACACTCTGCGCCTCCGCCAGAGCAGCAGCAATTAAACCAGCAGTACCAACAACAGCAACATCAACAACAGCAACATCAACGTCCAACGGCGCCTCAACCATTTGGCACCCAGACAAGTCCACCAGTGCAAGCCAGCTTTGCCACGGGTCAGCAGCAAATGCCGCCGCAATTCCATAAGACTTTCTATCCGCCACAGCAGCAGGCGCATCCCCAACAGAAGCAGCAGACACCTCCGCCGCCACAGACACCCGGCGGCAGCTATGTGCGCACCATACCCATTTTCGTGGAGGGTCGCACGGAGCCCATTATCAATGCGCATAAGGAAATACCAAATCAGAACGCTGGAGGAGCTCAGGCACAAGCGTCGGCTCATAGTCAGGCCCAGCCTCAGGCATTTTACATGCCTTCGGGCCAACAACAACAGCCAGCCCAGGCAGCCTATATGCCTTCGCAGCAACAGCAGCGTCCTGGTCCACTTAATACTCAACAACAGCAAGATCCTCATCAGTTCGAGGCGGAGGCCAATGCTGGTGTGCCCCCACAAACGCCGCATACGGTGGATTCGATAAAGAAGATTCAGGACATACAACGTGACGTGCTGGAGCTAATGGCCAAGGTAGAACAGTTCAAGGGCACGCGCAAAGACAAGGAATATGCTTACCTGGACGAGATGCTAACCCGAAATCTACTTAAGCTGGACACTATCGATACTAACGGCAAGGACAGCATTCGGCTAGCTCGCAAGGAAGCCATCAAGTAAGAGATCATAGTTATTGTAAAACAACAGACTTTCTAATACAAATCTTTACTTACCAGGTGCATACAAGCATCCGTCAATGTGCTGGACGCCAAGGCCGAGGAGAACGGCAAAGCAGCTTCTGGCACAAATTCGGATGCAGTCGCCGCAGAGACAGCCGAGGCTAAATCTACCGATGAGACCGAGACGGCAGTTGTCGCGGAGCCGACTACGCCACAGCCGGTAGATGCTACTAAGATTCAAGAGCCCATACCCCTGCCGCCGCCGCCAAGTGCCGCGGACAACGCTACCAACTCGGAGTCACCCAAGGTCGAGGGATCAATGGCCGAGACTACCACGCTGACGGAGACGTCCGAATGATGAACGCATCGCCGGTACAAGGCGACCGTTTCGAAGCAGCTACGCAACTCAACCAAATTCAAATAACAAGAGAGAGAATGAATTTATGATCGGACAGTGACAATTTTTGATTAAAACAAATGAGTAGGAGCATCGGATTGGGTGCTGGTGAAGTGGCGTTGTACTCTTTGCTAGTATTTAGTAGATATATACATACATATAAATATATAAATCTCATGTGACATAACAAACTGCAGCATAAACAAACAATCATACACCCATACACATAGTGAAACTCGCGATGCATATACTACATATGTATGTAGATTAGGCTAAGTAATGATGTTTAAAATGACAAAGTGCCTGCAATTGCAATTGCAAATAATACTGAAGAATGTTAACCATTTTGTGTAAACTGGATTATTATCGTACAGTTTTTATTATTATATATCGGAGACATCGATGAAGCCCGAGCCGGAGTAAGATCTCATACAAATCTACATCGAAACGGAATCATTTTTAAAATTATCCGCTGGTGGATAGCTCGACGCTTTGCAAAATTGTTAAAACAAAAAAAAAAGGATTCAAAGAAAACTTCTATGCATAATTATTTATGTTACTAATTATTAAATTAAATGTAGATATTGTTCACAATATAATACACGTACATAAAAACCGCCGCAAAACTGAGAATCATTTGTGGAAGTCTTCGTTTGCGACATACTGGCTACACATTTATATCCGATAATGATAATACAAATACAAATACTCGTGTACATGTGCATTAAGAAACATTGGAAAAAGGACGCAACATTTTACGAAATCTTATGATTAACAATAGGATATATGTATGTATAATATATAGATAAATATGGAAGGCAACCATGACGAGGACATGGTGCGTGTGATGTACGATCAGATCCGTGTTATAGTCGTATATAGGCAATTTAAAATCTTATTAGTTATAGTATGGATTGCATTATTGTTCATTATATTACTGGGCAGCCGTTTCATATATAAGTGTATTTAAATAGTTCCGATATATGATCCATAATGTACAGCTATAGCTGTTAATGTGTAGATATCTAGCAAAAAATGTATGTAGCTGCTTTGCAGTTGCCATATTAGATACGGTTAAGCATTGCTAAATTGTTGCACAGTTTATCAGTTAATAATTTCGACATAGTTTGCCGGAAAAAGTCCATAGGTTCCATCGGGACCAAGTCCCTGCCACCAGCCTTCGTCAATTTGATCGATGTGCGTTATCACATCGCCCGGATCGAAAGTAATCTCTGATTCATCAGCTGCCTGGTAATCGTACAAGGCGCGTGCACGTAATCCCAAGTCGCCTAAGCTCTCCTGACAAATGAAGTCATCTTCGTTGACCAAATCCGTTACTGCATTGCCACAAAAAATAAGAAAACAGCGATGAACGAGAATATAAAATGATTTAAAATAAATGCAACTTACGTGCATTACGCTCCAGTGTGCTAAGTCCGGATGTCTTCACCGATTGCGACTGCTGCACCGTAACGGACACTTTGGTGCGCACCTCTTCGTCTTCTTTCTTATGCACAGCCGTGTCGGTTTCATTTGACGATGTCGTCTCATCCGGCGACTGGGATTGCAATGAATTTGTTTTACTGTGCGGTGACCGCTTAATGGTGGAGAACTGTTCACTCTCATGAGCCAGCGGTTGGTCCTCCGCTGATTGCGTTTCCTCTTCGCTTATAGCTTCAGTGGAAACTACGTCCGCAGCAACGATTGGCGCCTCCACGGACGGCGGCGTTTCGACGACGACTGGCATAATGAGAGGCGATTTATTGGGTGATATTGACCGTGGAGACACAGATGACCCTGCGTCCTGAGTCTCGTTGTGATTGAATGCATTGATGCGCTGTGCTATTGAATTACGAGCTGGCTTCGCCGGTGGCTGGGTATTAAGTCTGAAAGTTTAAGTCTATTAATAAGGATTGGGAACTTAATAATGCTGTGCCTACTTTGATTGCAGCTGGCCCTCACTGGTGTGCTTGGTGAACATGGCCTTGGCAGCACCCACACGCGAACCAATCAACTCCCGCGCCTCCTGATTTCGAGCCTGACGCATACGCTCTGCGTCGGTCAAGTCATTGGCGAAGTTAGCCAACGATTTTTCCGGACTCAATGGCTGCGGCGAGCTGCATACAATTAGATAGAAATTGATGTTTAAAACATTTTGTACGCTCAAATTGTTAAGTAAAATATTACGTTTTAATGGGTATGTGTGCGGGTTGAAGTTTTGTCGTGCTTATGACCAACTTTTCGCGTTCCTTATGCTCCTTTTCTTCGCGGGCTCGCTGCTCCTGCTCGATTTTTTGGAGCTCCAAGCGCTTGGCTTCCTTCTCATCCCCCAGGCGACGCTTTTCTTCAGCCTCCTCCTTTTTCCAGAAATCCTGCATGACGCTGGCATTGAGCTCCTTTGTGGGAATGACGCGCTTATAATTTGTGCCAACTTGCACCTTTTGGTCGTCGACAATGCCGCGGGGTTCCTTAAAGCTGTACGCCGAGCTAACTGTACTTAGCTTCTTGAGTAACCGCTCAAGATCAATGTCATCCTCATTGCGTGCATTGATCGTCAAATGGGCACCGGAAAGAAATTTACTGACATCATGAATGTGGTTAGCGCAAGTGCCCTTGCGTAGAACAGGTGCGCCTTCGCCCTTTATCGCCGAGTGGATGGATCGGTAGATAATATGAATAGTAGTCAGATAAGATAACCAATAAAAGCAAAGCAAAATGCTGACACACTCACCTGCCAGTTCACCAGCAGGTATTTATTAAGGCCCGTTTTTGGGTCTTCGATTCTCAGAAACGCATACATAATCTTTCCACTGTTCAAGTCTTCAGTTAGCTCATCCACGCCCCCGTCCCCCTTTCCGACAAGCTTAAGCTCGTTCGTTTGACCCTCGTAGCCAAAGAGAGACCAGTTTGTGCTGCTTTTGTCATCCAGTACATCCTTCCAGGCGTCCACTATTTGAGCCCGATTCTTCTCAAAGCTAATGGCCATTGTATCTCTTACGTTTCAGTTAATAAATAAATGTATGTCTCCTCTCGCTGCTCGTAAGCCAGCAATGACTGCCAACGACCTTGAACAAAGCCGCTTAAGGCGAGAAATCGAAGATTAAAATGCGTTCGCCAACTTTCACTCACGCCCCTTTCTTTAGTGACGCCACCGTTGATTTATAGAAAGCCAACGCCCCACACAGTTTTAATTTTCTTCGTTGACTGAAGTTTTAATTTAAATTAGCAAAACTGGAGAAAAATCGAGTGAAACAGCGATGTCGTCGATGCTTGCAAAAAAAACATCGGAACCATCGGTGTTTGGTAGGCCACTATCGAATGTTTTTATACACAACAAAAACTAAACAATTCTGATAATTACGACCCTCTAAAAAGTTGGGAAATAAGAATTTCAAAAAATTATGAGAATTATGTTTAATACAATCCCTTTTACTGATGAGATTTACAGACTTAAAAGCCGTGTACAAAAAAATTTTATGTGTTCAGCAAACATCGAAGCATCGGGACAACACACACCTCTAATAAATATATGCATTAATCAGCTGATTGCATTGGTAAAAAAAGGTGGCATCTTTGCAACGGTAACAGATAAGTTGTAAAAAACCAACATTGTTTTTTTTTTAAATAAATATTGAAGGTAGAGCTTTGAATCTTTCACAGTTTTGTAACATATTTTTCGATTTTTTATTTTTTATTTTTAGAATTTTTTATTTAATGATTAATTTCTTCACCATGCAATGGCAGGCTGATGTGCCCTAAACAAGTGCTGCCGATTTAGCTTTTTCCCCGAAAAATCTCGCTGTTTTTGAAGACCAATGTCGGAAAATGTTTGGAAATTGCGGGAAGCGGGAATTCTGGCTATTTTAGAAATGCATTTGGCTTTTTTCCGCTACTTTAATGCTGCCACAATTTTCATGAAAATATGTAGCAGCAGCACTTGCAAAAAAAAAATTAGGTACAAAAAAATACCGTTTTTAATTTCTTAAGTGTAAAATATACCAAATGTGTGTAAGAATGGCAGCTTACTCATACGTTTTTATCGATATTAGCCAATACCACCACCACTACTTTACGGCAAACTATCATCTTCAATATAAAAAGTGCGCGAAAGTGGTGATTTTACACATCCATACATGTATTTTGCTATGCCAAAAGAATTTAAACAAATGTGCCGTGATGTTTGGCTAAAGAGCGAAGAATTCAAGGCATGGCTTCGCAGGGATGACACGGACGAGAAAAGGGTCAATGCAGCTGCTGCAAGACTACATTTACTGCAAAGCTAAGTGATTTGCGGGCTCATGCAACCACTAAAAATCTCACAAGTGCGATGGGCGTCTTCCAACAAATAAATTAAACAAATCGCGAAGAATTAAACGACCTGCTGAAAATCTTATAAGTAAAACACATAAATTAAGCCCATAACAAAACGTTTTTTTCTGCTCTTTTTTCAAAATATTTTCAGCTTATTTTTCCCTTCTCTCCAGTTAAAAACAGCTTTTTTTTGACAAAAAGTTGGCACCATTTTTTTTTTGTATTTTGTGTATTTTGTGAGAACTTCTTACATTTTTTCGAATTTTTAATTTTCGATTTTGAATTTATTTTACCAACTTTTGGTGCTGCATGGGGTGACAAGCACCGAACATTTATTAAAAAAACGATCTCATAAAACGATCTAAATTATAACTTATTTGTATTTATTAAATTAATAGTCTATTGCTTTATTATTGCTAATTAGTTTTTTTTTGTATTTATTTATTTTTAGTATTTTTGCTGCTATTGAATTTGTCTTTGGTATTTATTTGAAGTGCTGTGTGGCCAAAAAGCGTTTACGTATCCCACACACGACACATTGGGTCAAAATTTAGCTTGCTGTGATATTTTTTTCATAATCTGCTTGATCGAATTTATTATTAAAATTAAAAATTCACAAAAGTAAAATAATGTACACGTATTTTTAAAATGTGTTTTAAAGATAACTTTTTGAAGCACACCATTTTTAAACTAACCTAAACTAAATTGACGCATTCAAAGTGAAAAAACATATGCCATAACATTGTTTTATTTTGACATTTCGCTTTCAAGATACTTTCAAATATCCAAGCCGCGGTTGACATCTATTTGGAAATGTCCATTGACAATTTTGACAATTAGGAAAATTACACGGTGAAAAAAATAGTTCTTAAGCAATGGTTGTATTTAAATCGGCTTTTAATACAGTGGCTCACAGCTTATTTCGTGCAAGGGTAGGGACAAATTTTAAGATCGAATAACTCCCAAACTATTAAAGACATCAACAAAATTTAAATGCAGTTCTTTTCAGCAGACTGTCTATATTAGTTAAGATAATTAATTGTTATTCATTTTCTATAAATAGCCCTTTACAAATATAAAATAGTACAAATCGGTCCTAACGAGATTAAAATAAGTTTTATCTTTATGTGTGTAAATTCAGTAATATAAATATAAGTGTCGATATTTATTTAGATTTTGTGTTAGCGAATCTATGTATATCCGTTTAAATTGTTATGATCCGACTTGACTATCGCAGCCAGATATCGATTTGCCGGCTAGCTAGGGAGTCTGTTAACCAAAATATGTATATTTTTGTATCTACCTGCTGGCAAGGATTCTGTGATCTTAGCATCCACTCCTACGATCGCCCTATCACTGCGGACGTCAGTCCACGCAAGTGACGAAAGCAGCACGAAGGATGCGAAAGGGGACTAGCGACTGCTAATTGGCATTCAGAAATTTATAGTATGCAACTTATCTTTATCTTATATTATCATAAAATTGAAATTGTTGAGTCACATTTTGGGACGAATTTTTGTTAATATTGAATATTATACGTATTTGGGTTAAATCGATAAATGTACTTTATGTAAAAATGTGTGTGACAGATGAGAGATTGAAAATCCTATTCAGCGTAAGATAAGTCATTTGATGAGCTAGATGAATTGTTAGAATATCCAGCGATCCAGCTCTCATTGATATATTGAAAATTAAAGTTTTCATCAAGTCCGACGAAAAATGTTGGTAGAATGCCTCGCCCTTTAACAAAGGTCATACCACGATAGTGGCATTTGATTCCACATTTGTGGAGTATGCTTGCAGTCTCGTCAGTCACTTGAATGTGTCCAGTGACTCCGGTTGAGTCCATTCGTGATGCCATATTCACCGCATTTCCCCAAATATCGTAATGAACCTGTGAAGCACCCACCACGCCGGCCATGACCTCACCACTGGATATTCCAATCCTTATGTCGGCAGAGAACATTTCACGATCACTTGGGATATTCTTGTAGCTCTCATTGCACATCCAAAGTGTTCGCATTAGATCCAAGGCAAATGCTGTCATCACAAAGACGATATCCTCGTTTCTCTTGCTTATCAGCTTATTGTGCCTGTGGAAGGAATTAATAGAACGTCGAGCACGCATAACTGCAAAACAAATGAAAGTATGTAATATCAACAGATTTGCCATAGATCGGTGCAATCGCTTACCCTCCTGAGCAATAGATTCGTGGCCACTTGGACGTCCACTTACGGTCGAGGAAAGACGTATGTCTAGTCCACAGGCTGCCATATAAGTACATCCCACAATCTTTATCTTTTCCACTGAATAATCGTCCTTATAATAGAGCAACTATAAAAAAACAAAATAAATATGTTAAAACGAATATGGCAATTGTACTCTTATGTCTGGATGTCTTACGATTCTGTCGAATTCGGATATGATCTCGTTCAAAACCCGCAGACTGGGCAAATTCAGTTCAAAATTTTTAAGGGTAGCAAACATGACGGCCACCATTTCGTAGCTCTCATAGTAAAGCTCGTGCCTGGCTAACGAGGTCAGATAGATATCGACTGGGGTGGATGAGATAAAATGATAAGGTGTGTTCTCCGACCAGTACAAGTGTTGTCATGGGCTTACCAACATGAGTAGGCAATATGTTGTGCAATAAAATAGATATAGATTGATCAGCTAACCTGGCATCCCTCTGTTTTTTTTTTAACTCTGCCCTCCATCTGCATAAGGCAATCGAATGAAATGATAATATGTATTCAGCGGCTGAAAATATGGTTAATGGCTAGATACTCACTTGAAGTTAATCTTGTTATTAAAAACGATCTGTCGCTCCGTTAAATAAAGACTTAAAAAAGTAATTACAATCAGAATAAAATGTGAATATTCGGGGAAAAAATACGGGTTGGTTGGCAGACTATGATGAATAACAAATAAAAATTCATGAAAGACGAGGACCATATAAACTATAACCTCCAATATGGCAATCACAACTTTCATCGTAAATGGGATTCGAGTGAATATTAAGCTCATGGCCATTATCAGACATATCATATTGGTGAGTACCCAGGGCTGGAAACACAAGTCGATATCCGTCTCATATAGAAACAGTTTGCTCTCAATATGAGAGACTTCGTATTCTGCTACGTTACATTTCGACTAAATAGGTTGAAGAATTTCATAATAAACATTATACGCTAACCATTGCTCCATCAGCTACTTACCACCATGATAAATATTATTAAGCAGTACTCTGTTATGATGAACAAGTAGATGCACACACGTTTTATCAAACTTCGTTGAATGCTCTCCGCAATCCGAAATAGAACACAGCTTACCGCGCTGAATTTATGGCCATCTGCGGGATATCGCCAATAGCAGATCTTCTTATACCACGTTATGATGAGAAGAATGCTTAAGCTGAAAATCACCCAGAATCCAATGTAATAGCTTAAAATAATAGCTTCCGTAGAATGGCGAAAGCCCAATTCGATAGCAATTAGGCTAATGGACATGCACCAGGCGAAAAGTATGCTGTACTTGAGCATGTAATCGGGTTGCCGCATATAATTATATTCTAGGCGGGGATCGGTAAAGTCCAAAAGGAAAAATTTTAATGATGCCTGAAAATCATCGGCGTTCTTCTTGGCTTCTTTTCGATTTCTCCATCTAAAAATCTCTTTCACTATGCCCCGAAAGCTGTGTGAATAGTCTTCTTAAGCAAAAATCAAAGTTTAACTAATATTCTGTACCCAGCATTTTGACAATACTCTGACAGCAAGCAATTTACGTTCGCTGATACTTTTACGAGAGTAAGTATCAGCGAATCAAATGAAAACGAATGTCTTTTTCAGTTTTGGATTCGGTTATTTTCACTTATGAATTTCGGGTGCCGGTTGCATAAAATCTTATAATATTCTTTTTGTAACGGCTACCGGTTTCTTGTATGTTATAAAAACTAGTTTACAAATTTAAAACATTTTTTTTTGTTTTAAGACTGAAGATCATTTTAATAAGATAAATGTTCCAATTAAAAAATAATAATTAACAACATTCAATTTTGAACAAAACAAAAATCAAAATTGGTTGAAGTTAAACCAAAAAAAAAATTAATGCATCTTAACATGATTAAATCTAATATTTGATTGAACCTTAACTAACCGTTATGAACATGTAAGACCCTCGTTTTAAACCGCATTCATCGATCGGAAAAGAAGAAGTATGTACGTGTTAGGTTATGTAAAGCCGGGCACAGAGTATTTCGTAGTCGTGTAAAATCAACTAGTGTTTTTACCTCCTACCACTTACCTCGAAGGACCAACCGGCATCTTTTTGAACTCATTTCGCAGTTCTAGTGAAATTTTACTTTCATTTAACTCTGATCTTTGGCTAAATTGTATGCTCATAGATCTAGATATTGAGGACTCTAAATCATCATTACTATATCTGGAGCTGAGATAGTCAGACATTTCCGCAGGGGCAATGAGAAAAGTGAGAATGCCATGTTTTATAAGATAGGGATCATTATTAGCTGCCTCAGTGCCCGGAAGTACTGTATACGTATGATCTTCAATCAATTGGAGAGTCCTTTCGCTGGTATGAATATGGCCAGGCACACCGGTTGCCTCCAGTCGATTGGCAATCTCCACATCCGTACCTAATTTAAATAATTAATCTTTGTAATATATGTAAAATTGGCAATTATGAGTTTAACTGCTCACCCCAAATGTCATATTGCAATTTAGTCGCTCCAAGGACTCCAGCAAATAATCCTCCTGAATGGACACCAACGCGAATATTTATATCCACTTTTTGAGTGGCTCTAAGAATTCAATCATTATAAACGGATATAATAAGGTAATATAGATCTGTCGAAGCATCTACGAACCTAACTTCATGAATTTGTTCGATCATACAGAGACCCAGTTCGACACACCATTTGGCGTGGTCAGGATCGGGGTTTATGAGACCAGCCACACAATAGTAGCAGTCGCCCAAGAACTTAATGCGCTGCACGGTGAAGTGAGAGGCGGCCTTATCGAATCGAGCATATAAGTTATGTAAAAGGGTGACAAGGGTCTTAACCGATAACGTTGTGGTTAGTTGGGTGTAGTTGACGATGTCAGCATATAGAATTGTGACGTCGGGATGACTCTGAATGGACATAATTCGCTCCCCAATGCTGACAAACTGCACGTTGCGATGCTTCTCGGCGAGTGCAATGCGATTGCGAATGTCCTCTTGGATAGGCTGTGATATTTGCGGTGGTAGAATGCTGTGAAGAAATATCTTTTCCTTTGCTCGAGCATTCCTTAGCCAGATGTCCTCCATCACGAACTGATGTCGATCAAGGAACGAAGAACGCACAAGGATCTCGCGCATCACACGAAAGAAAATACCCAGCACATTCAGGCAAAACTGATGAGAGATATCCGCCACCACTTTATTGACACTTTTCTTATTGGACATCTCAAATTTGTATTTAGATGCAACATAGTAATAGTAGTAAAGAATGTAAATACTTGATACTACAACGCCGAGAGCAAGGGGCGCCAAAATATTGGGAATCGGGAGAAACATATATATCAGTAGGATAACGTGGGTGTCGTAGAATGACCCAGTAATCCATTCGTGCTCATGGTAGTGGTATACACTGGTTAATATATCTTTAAGAATATTGAAATAATTTTGAATAAAGTTATAAATAAATGCTTTGTACCTACCCACGGCAACCAAAATTAACACTGCAAATACTGAGGTCACATACATTATCCAACTGTACCTTTTGACCAGCTCCTTCATAAGGTTGATGTACATTAGTGCAGTTATGATCAGAGCTGCTATCACATAAAATACAACATCCACGTAAATAATATCTTGGGGCTGTGTAACCAGACAGAGGAGGATCCCCGTACTTAATAGAACCAATTTGAAAATGGAACAACTCACCTCGCATGTCGCCAGCAAGAAACCGCAGTGCAACAAAACCACAATCCAATGGAGAAACAGAAAGACCCCTAGATAATAGAGGCGAAGACGCATCTGGTAGGAATTATATTCTTCTTCTAAGCCAACCTCCATGCACTTTTCCTGGGGTAATCTTTCAGTATGGAATTGATAATGCAACATCATAATACGTCACCTTTAAGTAGTCCCCTTCCCAGCGGCGCTCCTTTGAATAATCTAATTCACAGACCATTTTTACAACCAACAAACATTTAACTCAATTGAAGTGAGATCTAAACATTCAAGGAGTGACTGATATAAAAATATATCAAATACCATGTTACAAGGTAAAAGTCTAGGGACATTTCCATGTCCCAACATTTTTTATACCCAATTTTGAGACGAACAATAAAAAGCTTAATATAGGTCTTTTGTAAAATTTTTTAAAAGACATTTTTAATTTGGAATATAAAATCGGTATCTTTTCACGCGATGTTCCGAATGCTAAGCTTAAAGCTATCTCAACTCTTTGATGCAAACAAACAGACGAAGAAGAGGACTGACTTTCCGTTTCATTTTAAAAAGGCCACTAAAACCTTAAATTTAAACAACGCACTATGGTCCAGATGTCGTTTTTTTTGGCATAAAGTCTAATTGTAAAGCTAGAGACTTGAAACTTTACATGAACCTCAGTTTGACTAATTTAGAATTTCGATTTTTTTTTTTTTTGATTTGGATCACGCCTTCTTCTTCCCCCCCATCCGACTATGAGAAATATATGTAAAAAATTTTTATAAAATCCTAATGGAAAGATGGGGACTTGAAATTTGGAATAAGTCTTAGTTAGGCTAATGTCGAATTTATAATATTTTTTGTTTTTTAGTTGGACCTTGTCTTCACCTCCCTTCTTTTTTCCTACTCATTTAAAAGTAAAAAAAATGTTTATAAACTTATATATACAGGAAAATATTTCATTCTTCGCATGTTTGCTAATCAGGCAAAAGTAGAATTTATAATTTTTTTAGTTTTTTAATTTGACCATGTTTTAGCCCCCCTCAATATTTAACTACAAAAAAAAACCGATTTTCTAGCAAAAAAAATGAGAGAAAGGGGGACGAACGGGGATGAGTTTTTGGTTTGTGGCTAAAGACAACACTCACAAGTACAATCTGGACCAATTAGTTGCTTTCGGCATGGAACAGCTTATTAGTTATATTCCACGAAACACGGAGAACGCATGTTAGTTTTCTAAAAAATATACACATAAATTGAACATTACACAACACTAAATCCCTAGAACTACACATAAAATAACAATATACATTAAATAGTGCATACCTTGAAGATTACTTTCCATAATTTAGTTGAATTTTATGGACCAACTTAATATTTTGGCGCAAATCTCTATTCGGAAATCAGCTAATCGCTAGCTCACTTTTAAAAGCTCTCAAAAAGCTTTGGTGGCGCTTTTAAAGCTTTTAATTAAAATTTGTATAATGTATGATGAATTTACTTTAAGATTAAAATAAGAAAACAACGATATATTAACATCGAAAAATCGACTTTATGCCAAAAAAAAACGACATCTGGACCATAGTGCAACGGTTGAACCAACTTTCGAGTTGGGAAACAATAAAAATGTAAGCAAAACAACATATGGGCATTTTCACAGAAAGGTCCACCGCGGCCAAAAACGAAAAAATGATCAAAAATTCACATATTTTGAAATTTTTTTCCAGAAATGTAATTAAGTTATTTATTTAAGCAATATCCGCTAGAAGAAATTCAATAGGATGAACATATAGATTCTACATTGGAATAAATTCACTTTTTCCATATTTATGTAAATTTTCTTAAAAATTGACTTCCAAAATGGACCGTTTGTATTTTAACGATTACACTAAGTAGGACAGTAATATTGAACCATGAACCATTTTAATTCAAAGAAATATATTAAAAGTTTAATTTAAATAAGTTTTTCGGGCTGTTTTGATATATAATTTAAAAATAGAGAGACAGAAAGAACAGAAAAATAGTGATGGTAAAAAATGTCCCGTGCGCGATGTCCCGTGCGAATTTACGGCAAATTGAATTAAAAAAAAAGTGCAAGTCATCTTTGAAAAAAATCATAACCATTTTTAAGAGGCATCAATGCACAAGAACTTAAAATTAGTTGCATTAAAATATTGCCTCTGGATTCGCTGAAATTGGCGTTTGAATTGGTTGACCTCACAAGTCACTTCCGTTTCGTGTCCCGTGCGAATCACTTGAATTTTGCTATTATCTTAAAAATGAAAAATTACCCAAAATCAATCATTGCACCAATGAAAGAGATAATCAAATGCTATATGTTAAGCCCTTCATCAGAAAAAAAACCGTTTCCTTTTTACAGTTTTTTTTACTTTGAATGTGTACTAATGTCCCGTGCGCGAGTTTGGAAATGCCCATATGCAATAATTTTAATTTTGCCGTACACCCTATATATTATCTTATAAGTATCTCATTAAGCAGGTAAGTCGCCTAATTGGTATATATGTCTATCTTATCGCATAGTGTTGCGAACTTGAATCAGGGGTCGGAAATAAGAGTTATGAGAAACATGATAAACATTTATTTTCAAATTTTAGGCATTGCACTTAAAAGGGAGTACAGGGGTTAACTTTATCCCACAAAAAGTGCGTAACAGGCAGAAGGAGGCGTAACGTCAACAGCCAAGTCGATATAGCTATGTCCGTCTGTAAGTGCACCTAGATCTCAGAGACTATAAGCGCTAGAGACTCCAAAATTGGTATGTAGGTTTGTCTATATTGCAAGCAGATCAAGTTTGTTTTAGATTTTGGCCACGGTCCCTTCAACGCCCACAAATTATTAAATTAAATTAATTATAAGGACAATTTTAAAATTTTTGCTGAAAATTTCATAGCAATCCGATAATAAACAGCGAAGATATTAAGCAACTAAATTCTCCTTTATATGCCATACCTTAACAGCAACAATAACAGAAAATCACAATTAGATAACAATAATTACATTTGACTTTCAGTTCAGAAACAATAAAATCTATAATTCAGCAGTTGTTTGAAAACAGTGACAGTGGCGCAATGTGTAGAGCGTCCATTTTTGTTTATATTTTCTTTTGTGTCAGGGGTCGCGGGCTCGAATTCTGGAACGGACAATTTTTTTTTGTTTTGAATATTTTTTTTGTGCAATATTGTTCTTATAAAAAAACCTCTTTACGAGGCAAAAGTCTAGTGACCAAAACATTTTTATACCACAAAATTTCTGATATCCAATTTTGTGACGAATAATATTAAGTTTTACATATAAATTATTTTTAGCAACTTTTACTATTCTATTTAAAGCAGTGTTTGCTTTTGCATAGTAAAGCATAGTACGCAAGCTAACTAAATTTTACGCGGCGTAAAGTGCTCAATATTTAGCTGTCGACGAGCGTAAGCCCAGTGTTGCCAATACAACACGGACAAATAACCAAAAGTTGAGTGGTAACTCTATGCGTCAGTGGCGGGTTATTTTAAATTTGAGCATGCAGAACTGATTTGAATAAAAGAGTAGAGAATAGGCAATGAAAAATGTATATTAATGTTAATAAAAGGAGAAATATGCGATGGCACGCAAGCACAGCGGGTATTGGGTGCACCCATCGCTTTTGAACTTTTTACGTGGATTCTCCCTCTATTTTAATGAAAAAATGCTAAGTCTTTGGTTTATGTCTATAAAAACAATTTTAGTTTTCGTTCTTGCTTATAATTCATTAATATTGTCGTCGTTATTGTCAATGTCGCTGGTTTTTGTCAACGTTGCGGCCATTTTTTTGAATTTATGTGAGTGAGCGAGATAGATATACCCAGCGAAACTCTTAACAGTTTGATGTTTCGCTGGGCCTGTCAGCTGTAACAGCTTTCTGTAACAGCTCTGTTATTTTATTTAGTCTGCGGACACCCGAGCGTAGCTAAATGTCAAGTTCTTCTTCTTCACTTTACGCCAGTGTTTTTTTTATATGGAGTTTGGGTTTACGCCAGGCCTTTTTTTGAGTTTGCGTACTATGCTTAAGTACGGGGGCTCCGACAGTCGAGTATGCTTACCTTTCAACTCTACGAGCGAAGCGAGCAGGGGCAGAGCCTCCTAGTATTATCATAAAATTAAAATTGATGAGGCACATTTCGCTACGAATTTTTATTAATTTGGAATATTATTGGTATTCAGGATATATCGATGAATTAACTTTATTTATTTTAAAAATGTACGTGACAGAGACTGCAATCGCTACAAAAATGAAAGATTAAAAATCCTATTCAGAGTTAGCTAACTCATTTGAAGAGTTAGATGATTTGCTTGAATTTCCTGCGACCCAGCTCTCATTGATATATTGAAAATTAAAGTTTTTATCGATTCCGACGAAAAATGTTGGTAGAATGCCCCTCCCTTTGACGAAGGTCATACCACGGTAGTTGCATTTGATTCCACATTTGTGAAGTATGCTCGCAGTCTCGTCAGTCACTTGTATGTGTCCAGTGACTCCGGTTGAGTCCATTCGTGATGCCATATTCACCGCATTTCCCCAAATATCGTAATGAACCTGTGAAGCACCCACCACGCCGGCCATGACCTCACCACTGGATATTCCAATCCTTATGTCGGCAGAGAACATTTCACGATCACTTGGGATATTTTTGTAGCTCTCATTGCACATCCAAAGTGTTCGTATTAGATCCAAGGCAAATGATGTTATCACAAAGACAATATCCTCGTTTCTCTTCTTCACCATCTTATTGTGCCTGTGGTAGGAATTAATAGAACGTCGAGCACGCATAACTGCAAAACAAATGAAATTATGTAATATTAATAGATTGGCCACAGATCGGTGCAATCGCTTACCCTCCTGAGCAATAGATTCGTGGCCACTTGGACGTCCACTTACGGTCGAGGAAAGACGTATGTCTAGTCCACAGGCTGCCATATAAGTGCATCCCACAATCTTTATCTTTTCCACTGAATAATCGTCCTTATAATAGAGCAACTATAAAAAAACAATATAAATATGTTAAAACGAATATGGCAATTGTACTCTTATGTCTGGATGTCTTACGATTCTGTCGAATTCGGATATGATCTCGTTCAAAACCCGCAGACTGGGCAAATTCAGTTCAAAATTTTTAAGGGTAGCAAACATGACGGCCACCATTTCGTAGCTCTCATAGTAAAGCTCGTGCCTGGCTAACGAGGTCAGATAGATATCGACTGGGGTGGATGAGATAAAATGATAAGGTGTGTTCTCCGACCAGTACAAGTGTTGTCATGGGCTTACCAACATGAGTAGGCAATATATTGTGCAATAAAATAGTTATAGATTGATCAGCTAACCTGGCATCCCTCTGTTTTTTTTTTAACTCTGCCCTCCATCTGCATAAGGCAATCGAATGAAATGATTATATGTAATCTGCGGCTGAAAATATGGTTAATGGCTAGATACTCACTTGAAGTTAATCTTGTTATTGAACTCGGTCTGTCTCTCCATTAGATAAAGACTTAAAAAAGTAATAACAACCAGAATACAGTGTGCATATTCGGGGAAAAAATAGGGGTTGGTTGCTAGACTGTGATGAACAATAAATAAAAATTCATTAAAGACGAGGATCATATAAACGACAACCTCCGATATGGCAATTACAACTTTCATCGTAAATGGGATTCGAGTGAATATTAAGCTCATGGCCATTATCAGACACATCATATTGGTGAGTACCCAGGGCTGGAAACACAAGTCGGTATCCGTCTCATATAGAAACAGTTTGCCCTCAATATGAGAGACTTCGTATTCTTCTACGTCACATTTCGACTAAATAGGTTGAAGAATTTCATAATAAACATTATAGGCTAACCATTGCTCCATCAGCTACTTACCACCATGATAAATATTATTAAGCAGTACCCTGTTATGATGAACAAGTAGATGCACACACGTTTTATCAAACTTCGTTGAATGCTCTCCGCAATCCGAAATAGAACACAGCTTACCGCGCTGAATTTATGCCCATCTGCGGGATATCGCCAATAGCAGATCTTCTTATACCACGTTATGATGAGAAGAATGCTTAAGCTGAAAATCACCCAGGATCCAATGTAATAGCTTTGATCTTCCGCAGTATGGTGAAAGACCAATTCGATAGAGATTAGGCTAATGGACATGCACCAGGCAAAAAGTATGCTGAACTTGAGCATGTAA
Organism: Drosophila subquinaria; assembly: GCA_037043405.1. Classification (NCBI taxonomy): domain Eukaryota; kingdom Metazoa; phylum Arthropoda; class Insecta; order Diptera; family Drosophilidae; genus Drosophila; species Drosophila subquinaria. The sequence goes on from JBAMBL010001936.1 coordinate 391,269, forward strand.
TCGGGTTGCTGCATATAATTATGTTCTAGGCGAGGATCGGTAAAGTCCAAAAAAAAAAATTTTAAAGATGCCTGAACTTCATTGGCTTTCTTCTTGGCTTCATTTGGATCTTTCCTGTTAAAAAACACTTTCAATCTGTCCCGAAATCTGCAGGGATTGTGTGGGGTGTGAGTGGTCTTCTTAAACTATAATCAAAATTAAACTAATATCCTGCACCCGGCTCTGAGATATCCTATAACACAAATTTGGTGACAATACTCTGACAACAAGCAATTTACATTGGCTTATACTTTTAAGAAAGTAAAATGAAAACTAATGTCTTTTTCAGTTTCGGTTATTTTCGACTTTTGAATTTCGGGTGCCGGTTGCATAATATCTTATTTTTTGTGTAACGGCTACCGGTTTCTTTTAAGTTACAAACTAGTTTAAAAATTTAAAACATTTTTTTGGTTTTAAGACTGAAGATCTTTTTAATAAGATAAATGTTCCAATTAAAAATAATAATTAAAATTGGTAAGAAAAACGATGATTGGAAAATTTGTTGAAAATGATTAAATTTACAAATTTGATTGAACCTTAACCAACCGGGCTTTTCAGTCCTTCAGTTTCGGTAACAGTTTCTTTTGTGATTACCAATTTCAATCGGTTAATACTCGTTTTAAGTCAGGTTCAAGTTCAGTTCCTGATTGAAATTTTCATCGATCGGAAAAAAAGAAGTGTGTACGTGTTAGGGTATGTAAAGCCGGGCACAGAGTATTTTGAAGTCGTATAAAATCGACTAGTGTTTTTACCTCTTACCACTTACCTCGAAGGACCGACCGGCATATTTTTGAACTCATCGTGCAGTTCTAGTGTAATTTTACTGTCATTTAACTCAGATCTTGGGCTAAATTGTATGCTCATAGATCGAGCACTGGACTCTAAATCATCACTACTATAACTGATGCTGATATAGTCCGATATTTTCGTGGGGGCAATGAGAAAAGTGAGAATACCATGCTTTCGGAGATAAGAATCATTATAAGCTTCTTCAGTGCCCGGAAGTACTGTATACGTATGATCTACAATCAATTTGAGAGTCCGTTCGCTGGTATGAATATGGCCAGGCACACCGGTTGCCTCCAGGCGATTGGCAATCTCCACATCCGTACCTAATTTAAATAATTAAATCTTAGTAATATATGTAAAATTGGCAATTATGAGGGTAACTGCTCACCCCAAATGTCATATTGCAATTTAGTCGCTCCAAGGACTCCAGCAAATAATCCTCCTGAATGGACACCAACGCGAATATTTATATCCACTTTTTGAGTGGCTCTAAGAATTCAATCATTATAAACGGATATAATAAGGTAATATAGATCTGTCGAAGCATCTACGAACCTAACTTCATGAATTTGTTCGATCATACAGAGACCCAGTTCGACACACCATTTGGCGTGGTCAGGATCGGGGTTTATGAGACCAGCCACACAATAGTAGCAGTCGCCCAAGAACTTAATGCGCTGCACGGTGAAGTGAGAGGCGGCCTTATCGAATCGAGCATATAAGTTATGTAAAAGGGTGACAAGGGTCTTAACCGATAACGTTGTGGTTAGTTGGGTGTAGTTGACGATGTCAGCATATAGAATTGTGACGTCGGGATGACTCTGAATGGACATAATTCGTTCCCCCATGCTGAAAAACTGCACGTTGCGATGCTTCTCGGCGAGTGCAATTCGATTGCGTATTTCGTTTTGGATTGGCTGTGATATTTGCGGTGGTAGAATGCTGTGAAGAAATATCTTTTCCTTTGCTCGAGCATTCCTTAGCCAGATGTCCTCCATCACGAACTGATGTCGATCAAGGAACGAAGAACGCACAAGGATCTCGCGCATCACACGAAAGAAAATACCCAGCACATTCAGGCAAAACTGATGAGAGATATCCGCCACCAACTGATTGACATTTTTCTTATTGGATATCTCAAATTTGTATTTAGATGCAATATAGTAAAAGTAGTAAAGAATGTAAATACTTGATACTAAAATGCCGAGCGAAAGAGGCGCATAAATATTGGGTATCGGGAGAAACATATAGATCATTAGGATAACGTAGGTATCGTAGAATGACCCAGTAATCCATTCGTCCTCATAATAGTGGTAGACATTGGTCAATAGATCTTTCAGAATATTTAAATAATTTTGAATAAAGTGATAAATAAACGCTTTGTACCTACCCACGGCAACCAAAATTAACACTGCAACTACTGAAGTCACATACATTATCCAACTGTACCTTTTGACCAGCTCCTTCATAAGGTTGATGTACATTAGTGCAGTTATGATCAGAGCTGCTATCACATAAAATACAACATCCACGTAAATATAATCTCTGGGCTGTGTAACCAGACAGAGGAGGATCCCCGTAGTTAATAGAACCAATTTAAAAATGGAACAACTCACCTCGCATGTCGCCAGCAAGAAACCGCAGTGCAACAGGACTACAATCCAATGGAGAAAGAGAAAGACCCCTAGATAATAGAGGCGAAGACGTACCTGGTAGGAATTATATTCCTCTTCTAAGCCAACCGCCACGCACTTTTCCTGGGGTAATCTTTCAGTATGGAATTTATATTGCAACATCATAATACGTCACCTTTAAGTAGTCTCCTTCCCAGCGGCGCTCTTGTGAATAATCTAATTCACAGACCATTTTTACAACCAACAAACATTTAACTCAATTGAAGTGAGATATAAACATTCAAGGAGTGACTGATATAAAAATATTTATAAAACCTTTTACAAGGCAAAAGTCTAGGGACAAAATTATTTCCATGTCCCAACATTTTTTATATTCAATTTTGAGACGAAAGATAAAAGCTTAATATGGGTATCTTATATACATTTTAAAAGACATTAACATTTGGCAATGCGCTAATGAGTTACTACTTGCAATAAAAAATCGGGCTTTCCAAATTGGGAAAAAATTAAAAATGTAAACAAAACAACAGTTGCAATAATATTAATTTGGTGTACACAAATACATTATCTTATTAACGTCATTAGTCATTAGTCGGGAAAATATTCAGGTTGGTACAAATATAAAAATAACTTTAATACTATGACTTTTAAATAAAATTGAAAATAAAAGTTCACCCAGATTCTCATAAACAAAAAATTAAAAAAAGGCTTTTTAAAAATAATTTTTGTTTTTAAATATTAATCCCAATTTCATTGAGATATCTCAACCAATCTGACAGAATATGCATCTGGGATGGACCTGACGAAATTTGTTGGAAATCGGTTCACTATATCATACACAGGAATCGTAACTCTTATAAGTTTTATGAAAAAAGTTATGTAATACCAGTTATTTCCTGATTTTTATAAAAAATTTGAAAAATAACTCTTATTTTCAATTTTTATGATGAAAATTATAAATAAGTTATTTTTCAACTTTTATTTAAAAGTGGAAAAATAACTCTTTTTTTTGTTTTTTAAAATAAAAATAAAAGTTATTTTTTTAACTTTTATCATAAAAATTGAAAATTAAAGTTGAATTGAAATATCTTTTGATCGGAAGGACCCATTTCATTAATCGGCCTATTTATTTTATCTACACTTAATTACCTATCTATCATGGCCCATAAAATTATCATACCTTTAAAAAGTGGCACAATAACTTCGTGCAAAAGCATTTTACAGGAAAAAGGAAGAATCTCTGAGTAATAAAAGTAAAAAAAAAACGCATATCAGAATATTTGTATCCCTAGGACGAGCAAGGTGGGTCCATTAAGTTGTGCTGCACATTCCGTGTACATTCGCAATGTTTTCATGCTTATGACAAGGCAGTATTCACTAGACCCCACTTACCCGTTCATGTCGGTAAAAAGTTAAAACACCCAAGTGGCATTATTTACAATTGGAATATAAAAACTGTGAAAGTACTCGGATGTATTTTTAGCCCATTTAAAAGAATTTCTAGAATTAACTCATTCGTTCATACGATTTCGGAGAAATAAGAAAAATAGATACTCGCAGGGTCCAAGGGACCCACCTTGCCCGTTTAAGGGCTAAGAGCATTTTAGAGTTTAATTTTAGTTGTAAGCAATCAAATTCTGCGTTTTCTGGAGTTGAACCTAAAAAATGCATTGATACAAAAAATACATTCGTTCAAAACAAGGAACCAAGCGTTGGCTGTTTTAAAAAGTAGATTTTAACTTTGTTCGTACAAAACAAATGAAAATTTCACACCCCTTTTGTTATATTTTTGTGGAATTTCCCATTTTTGATTAATTTAATTAAATTATTAAAATGATTCTTTTTATTTCAGTTAATTTTTAATTTATTTGGTTTCATTAAATTATATTTTGTTGCTTAATTATTGCTAAATGAACATAAAAGAAACTCACATTTAAATTGTGCACCTGGCCATGGCTAGATCCGAAACCGGCTCCGGCTGACTATCGTGCTTTTTCTGGGAGCCAATACTGCCATACGTTTGAAGACTATTGTTGACTTTTTCGGGAGCCAACGTTGGTTGGGCCAAAGCTGCCACACGGTTGCAACTTTTTTTAAATAAATTTTCATAATTCAACTAAAGTACAATTTAAATAATCAAAAATATATAAATTTTCGAAAAATTACTGTGAAAGGCTGCCACCTTGTATTTTTTTTGGCAATGCAATTAGAGGTGGAGAACTATCGATAGTCGGCACCATCGATAGTCAGCGATATTATTTTTCAAACCATCGATAACTATCGATCGTTTTCGATAGTGTGTTAATTTGAGCACATATGTATAATAAAATCCAAAAATTATACATTTATTTTATAAAATTCCAATTAAAATTTGAAATTGGTATTAATTTAGGCATTATAAAAATAAATAAAATTCGTTATCAATAATAATGTCTCGCTATAAGCTATTGTAATAGCCAAAGTTCGATGAACTAAATCTTTTCGTCCAGCCTACTGAACATGCACTCGGACTCGTTTCAGTTCCGTTCCGTTCTTCTTCACATTTTTCGACTATAGTAAGGGACTTGTCCATGTCATAAGAATATATAAATATTAAAAACAAAACTTAAATGTGTCCGAAGCTTTGCAGATGCCAAACGCGCGCCTTTCTGTGACGAGTTGAGCGTCATAAAAAACTATCGCCCACTATCGATAGTGCAAGTCTGCCATCGATGGCGGCTCGATAGTGCTTGACCATCGATGGTGCCGATAGTGCCATCGATAGTTCTCCACCTCTAAATGCAATCAGCTGATTAATTCATTTATTTATTAGAGGTGTGTGTTGTGCCCGATGCTTCGATGTTTGCTGAACACATACAATTTTTTGGACACGGCTTTTAAATCTATCTGTAAATCTCATTTGTAAAAGGGATTGTATTGAACATATTTCACATATTTTGAAATTCTTACCTCCCAATTTTTTAGAGGGTCGTAATTATCAGGATTGTTTATTTTTTGTTGTATACAAAAACATTCGATAGTGGCCTACCAAACACCGATGATTCCGATGTCGATGACATCGATGTTTCGCCACCTCTTGGTTGATTGCGTTAACAATCGAAAAAGTAAACGATACATGCGAGTGGCTAAACAAAGATCTCACAAAAAGTTTCCAAAATTTTAAACACCTTTTTCCAAAACAAAAGTAAGAGCGAATCATAACAACAAAAGCAGCTGTATTATTGCAACGATAACAAATTCGAGGCGTCCGTTTGCTGGGTAAAGGTAAGAGCACCAAAGCAATTAAAAGTTGTTGCTGCTGTCGCTGGCTGCTGTGGCATGCATGCTTGGCAACAATATGGCATTTTAGCAAATCCGTTTTGGGTTCGGTGGTGTGCAGCGGCCGCGCTCTGCCGCTATACTTGGTCATTGCCAAATTTCGGCTGCGATGGCTGGATGCTGCTGTCGCTGCTGCTGCCGTCTTCAAACCTGTCCCAACTGCATCGTGTTTGGGCCCTCCACCCGCAACCCCCAACCGCAGCCCCAAGCAGCTGCAAGCAGCCGCTATGGCGATGAAAACTGTTTGCAGCCAGCAGGATTTCGCCTTACTTGTTTCAGTCAGTCAGCGTCATCAGCATCAGTCTTTGTTGAGTTTTGCGTTCCATTTACATATGCACATATGTGTACGGTCTTGCAACTGGTGTTATAGTGTGTACATTCATATCTACATATGTATGTATGTATTTTTGAATGTATGAGCATATATCCAGTTTATGCCTTGGTCAATTTCATTGCATTTTCAGTGTGAAACAGATGCGGTGCAGGTCGAGGCGACAACGCAGTCCACATTCACCTTGCCCATAGTTAAGAGTCCACGCAGAGAGTCAGCATATTCCAAGCGATCACACAACACATATATAAAATGGAAACGGCGTTGGACGTGCTATCCCGAGCTGCCACGATGGTGCAGAACAATGCTAGCGGTGAGTAGTCCAATGTCATTTGGTCATTTAGTAATCATTAACATCTCTGCGGACTCCCATTAACCAATTCCGCTTAAGCAGTGGCAACAACGTTGACAATTTCATAATGTTATAGTTTTGTCGACGACACCGACAGTGAGATCAACACTGACATGGACAGGGACGGGGACAGCAGTACCGACATCGACATCGACACCAGCATCGAGATCAGTTCTTGTTATGTTTTTCGACTACCTCCAAGTATGCCTCGCAACTTAAGACTCTTAATGGCTTTCACCTTTGCGCCGGCGCACAATAAACTTGAAAGTATTCCAGCAATGGCACTTTTTCGGTTTATCCATTTAAATACTATGTATATGTTTATACATACAGTTAGTCAAGTAACTGTTTTGACAAAATATGAGAAATCTTTTATGTTTTACAGAAAATAAACTCTTTTTTTCTTTTGGCTTTCAGAAGAATTTAAGAAATAGAAGTAGTGAGTTCTATTTGACTTGATTACTTTTAAACATAAATGAAATATAAATTTGTCAAAACAATTACTTGATGTGCTTGGAAAATTGCCATTAACTATCACCAGAGTCGGTCAAATTTTTGCTTATATGTTGACTCGACATCCCTTACGCATGATTCATTGTGTTTGGCATTCTTAGCTGAAATGCATATGTATCCATGAATATATTTATGTACATATGTATGTATGTCCCAACTTCAACTCCAAGACATCTTCCGCCACTTCGTAAAAGGCTTACTCGACCCGATAAACACTCATACACACACACACCGACACGAGCGCACTGAAAATAAAACATTTTCAGTTTTGTACAAAAACGACCAAAACATTCCAATAAAATGAGTTTGCGGCGCATTCCGATTCCGATTTTCATAAATGTGTCAAATGCCGCATTTTTGACGACGACGACGACGAATCGAGCTCTCAGTGCCCCGCGCGCGGGCGTTATCAATAGTCTGCCGCTGGCGTTGGCGTTCGCGTCGACGTTGACGGCGGCGTTGGCGCTGACGTTGATTTTGAGACGAGCACGAATTGGATGGTCAATGTGTTATGTACTTGCATAGGTGTATTTACATACATATGTATGTATTGCATATTTCTGTGTTGTCTATATATTTATGTATGTGTGTGTGTATTTGCAATTGCATTTGCATTGATTGCCCCCCACACATCGCACGTCTCGCAATGCGACAAACAAACGCGTGACATGCCAAAGAAATGCAAATTCTAACGGATTGTCACAAATATTTGCAGCAATCACATACCTACATATATACCAAATATACTAAATACATCTTGTTAATTGCTCAATTTATGTATATTTCACGAGACCATTCCCAGTCTTAATCTCTGTCGCAGTTGACGCCGACGTTGCGCCGTTTGTCGTTTGGTTGGGTGACTGATAAAGCGCATGGATTACAGCTTCCCCTAGGGAGCAGCGCAGATTGTATACAATATACATATATACATATGTTCGAGTTCGCATGTAAATCAATAGTTTGGAATGTGCTGTGATAAACCATTTGGACACCACCCCCAAAGCTCCGCGGACTGTTGGTCGAGTTGGTTATTTATGTTTGTTTACTTTTGCCGCTGCCCATTTGAGATGTCTTTATCAACATTAACATTCATACTATACATATGTACATTTGACAAATTCTTTAGAGCAATACATATGAACATACATACTTGCTACATATGCGCTCAGCTGTCAACACAGAACGGAATTTATTTATTAAATATTCTCGAACACACGCACATGCACACACACTCATGCATACATACAAATGGCAATAACAATTTTCGGGAAAAATATGTGTATTTTTCAAAATGATTGAGTAATACGCGCGTTTTGCGCGCGATTTTAATCGCGGGAAGACCAGTGTCACATGTCAGCAGTTCTTTTTGTTATGTTCCTTTTAGTGTGTGTTGTGTTGTGTGTATTTAGCGAGTGTTGTCTGCTGTTGTTCTAGCCCATGAACCATAAAGTGTCGAGCAGGCCCTTTGGCTTTTGTGTGCTCGTCACAGCCAGTTTGATTGATCAGCCAAATTGGAAATGCAAAATGTCGTTAACCTGGCCATGATTAATGAATTTGTCATAATCGAAATTATCGAAGCGCACGCATTTGTTCTTCATAAATCAGACGTGGTCTATGCAAGTCCACAAAAGCGGGTCGATTGGGCCCAGCTCCGTTAATTAAGCTGGCGGCAATTGTGGCCGAGACGCACTCTTAGCCACTAGGCAGCTGATTGTGCGTGTGTGTGTGTGTTTTTCTGTGCCCATAATTAATAAACGAATACTTAGTTGTTATAACAATTGTGTGGAACAAAACAAAAAAAAAATAGGAAAAACGAAAGAGAAAAATTGTGGCAATTTTGAGCTAGGTGAGCGCTCACAAAGCACAGCTGGATACGTCAGCTCATCAGGTAATTTACATGGCCTTTCAATTCCCCGTTGCCAGTTGCTAGTTGCTAGTTACTTGTTGCTGCTTGGCAGTGCCAAACACTCTCTTCCTTTTACTAGCAAACGGTGCGCATAATTGCCGTGAATCTCGACCAGAAGAAAGAAACTCGTTTTCTCGGCCCATTCCCGACTCGTGGCCTGTGCCGTGCCTCGTACTCAGATGACCGCCTGCCTTATGCATTGGCTTAGGCCTCTGCCTTTCTTTTTATACCCTTGCAGTGGGTATTATGCTTTCGTCATAAAAACTGTAACGGATTATAGGAGGCATGGCAGAGTATATAAACTCTTGCTTGGATCCACGAACTAAGTACAGATCTAACAGTCTATTTCTTTGCAAACTATTTAGTGGAATCGACCCTATCTGAATCACTTTGGATCAGGGTGGAAAATTAATGTATAATATTTAAAAAACTTGTTGGCTCTTGAGATATAATACAAATATTATTACTATGATATTGTTTTATACATCCTGATAACATCAAACTATTTTTGTAACAAATAAGCTGTCATTGGAACGATCAGTCTAAAATTGAATTCAGTACTTTGTAAGGGTATCTAAGCTTCGGCATGCCCAAGATAAGCTTTCTTTCTTTTTGAACTCTCTGTTGCTGTTGCGACTGCTATTGTTGCCATTTATTTATTTCCACATTTGACTATTTGCCTTTTGCCAAATCAATGCAAATTTGCTCGCGTTTTTGCACAGCAACTCGACTAACTCTACAAATGAAACATTTGACTTTTAAGCTTAAATGTGCTTCAGCACATATGTACATATGTACATTAGCCTGGCCGCGGCTTGTATGGAGTTTTTTCAAGTTGGCGATATCAATGAGCGCCGGGCTGAAAAATATTCGTTTTCACCCCTAGAATACACCTGCAAAATTTGAGCCCGATCGGATTTCATTTGATGGACCCGAAAACGGGTCAAAGGTCACCCCAAGCCATTTGTATGAAAAAAATCAGTTGTTGTATGGAAAACTTTTTTGTTTCTTAAGATATCTCTACGAAACTTACTACATGCTAATAATTTATTACTATATACATTTTGGCAAAGTTTTATTTAAATCGGACTACCATATCCTATAGCTTCCATAGGAACAATCGGGTGAAAATCACCTTTAGTAAGAAGAACTTTTTTGTTTCTGGAGATATCTGAACCAAACTCACAGATTGTATGCTTAGGACTGTCTCCTACAATCTGACCAAATTTGGTCGAAATCGGACTACCATATCCTATAGCTTCTATAGGAACAATCGGGTGAAAAATTAGTTGTGTGACACACATTTTTGTGTCTATTTTTGTGTGTTATTATGGTAAATACATTTCGACCCAATTTATTCAATATCGGATTACTACATCCTATAGCTTCCATAGGAACAATCGGGTGGAAAATGAGCTTGGTACAAGATTTCTTAGAGATTTTTTAGACAAACTAAGAAAAAAAAAACAAATTTTATTTTATTTAATATATTTTCAATGCTCAGATTTATTTCTCTTATTTAAATAAGGACATTAAAAGTAAATCACAGAGATACATAAAAATGAAAATGATTTTAGAATTTAACTAATTTTTAATTTTGTTTATAGAGCTCAACAACTTGTAAAATGAGCTGTGCCTCTGACTTATCGCGTGTTAAAATTCTGTTGTAATCTTTCATAAACTTTACTCCGCGCTCAGCAACATCATTGACTACACAAAGGTTCTTGAAGAACCTAGAAGCACTTTGATAATTTTTATTATCATTCCATTCGGAAGGATCAACCTCGAGGAAATCAGCTTGAAGCTCGAAACTGGACAAAAGATTTTTGGTTTTGTATGACACAAAATCACATAGGCTGCATTTTATAATATTTTTGACGTCAGAAATTTGTCTGTAATTATTAAATGGCACTGCAGGTTCCATTGCTTTAAGTCTTTTAACCATATATCTTTTTTCTTGTATCGATACTTACGGGTCAAAAAATGCTAAGCCCACTACATCAGGTGTTAAGTACCACAAGTGATTTTTCATATTATTAGCAATTGTTTCAGAGACGATTGTAACGATATTTGAAAATTCGATAGCTGCTTGCAAAAATCTTAAGTCCTGATTGGGACATGCAATAGCATTGGTACATTAAAACCAAGCCTTTATGTAGAGCTTAACTACAAATATTGATTCGTCTCGAATGTTGGAAATGGAAGATTTTAAAGCCATAAATTGCCTTTGCCATAAATCTTGCATGAGATGTCGCCCCACAAGTCCGAAAAGCACCAACATTTTCGCCAAGAAATACCACTGTCAGTTCTAAAAGCTCATTGTAGTCGCTAGAAATCTGTGGAAGCTTAAGCTTTGCTCGACAAAACCCTTTGAGATCTTCGCAATCATTTAGAGAAATCTTTGCTTCAACACTTTTATCTTCCAAACAGTGTTGAAACTCAGTTTGATTTATCTTTGGCCATATATCCGGAAATCTGTTAAAAATTTAAGTTTCGGGTCCACTGCTTTTTCCAAACTTTTTCTCAAAGACAGCCTTGAGTACGATCTTATAAATGTGATGACGGCATCCAAGATAGATCAGATTTCGACCGAGAAGATCATCCAATACACAATGCAGGCACCTCGTTCGAAACCAGTGTTGGAGGAAGTTGTATCAAAGTTCGAGGCTAATACCCTGCTCATTTTATAGCCGTAAAAATCGTTAAAATTCGATTTCGCCAGTGCTAAAAAACGCAGGGACGTCATTTGTTAGCATCCAAACAAGAAACGCCCCTGTTGATCTCTTAATCAAATAGTGTTCAAAAAACAACCGATTGTTCCTATGGCAGCTATATGATATGGTCATCCGTCTTTGACCAAATTTGGTCAGTATGTAAAAGACAGTACCAAACATACAATCTGTAAGTTTTGTAGAGATATCTTAAAAAACAAAACAGTTGTTCATACTAAAGATGAATTTGCATCCGATTGTTCCTATAGCTGCTATAGGAACAATCGGATGCAAATTCATTCTTCAGTATGAACAACTGTTTTGTTTTTTTAAGATATCTACTACAAAACTTACAGATTGTATGTTTGGTACTTGTCTTTTACATACTGACCAAATTTGGTCAAAGACGGATGACCATATCGTATAGCTGCCATAGGAACAATCGGTTGTTTTTTTGAACACTATTTGATTAAGAGATCAACAGGGGCGTTTCTTGTTTGGATGCTAACAAATGACGTCCCTGCGTTTTTTAGCACTGGCGAAATCGAATTTTAACGATTTTTACGGCTATAAAATGAGCAGGGTATTAGCCTCGAACTTTGATACAACTTCCTCCAACACTGGTTTCGAACGAGGTGCCTGCATTGTGTATTGGATGATCTTCTCGGTCGAAATCTGATCTATCTTGGATGCCGTCATCACATTTATAAGATCGTACTCAAGGCTGTCTTTGAGAAAAAGTTTGGAAAAAGCAGTGGACCCGAAACTTAAATTTTTAACAGATTTCCGGATATATGGCCAAAGATAAATCAAACTGAGTTTCAACACTGTTTGGAAGATAAAAGTGTTGAAGCAAAGATTTCTCTAAATGATTGCGAAGATCTCAAAGGGTTTTGTCGAGCAAAGCTTAAGCTTCCACAGATTTCTAGCGACTACAATGAGCTTTTAGAACTGACAGTGGTATTTCTTGGCGAAAATGTTGGTGCTTTTCGGACTTGTGGGGCGACATCTCATGCAAGATTTATGGCAAAGGCAATTTATGGCTTTAAAATCTTCCATTTCCAACATTCGAGACGAATCAATATTTGTAGTTAAGCTCTACATAAAGGCTTGGTTTTAATGTACCAATGCTATTGCATGTCCCAATCAGGACTTAAGATTTTTGCAAGCAGCTATCGAATTTTCAAATATCGTTACAATCGTCTCTGAAACAATTGCTAATAATATGAAAAATCACTTGTGGTACTTAACACCTGATGTAGTGGGCTTAGCATTTTTTGACCCGTAAGTATCGATACAAGAAAAAAGATATATGGTTAAAAGACTTAAAGCAATGGAACCTGCAGTGCCATTTAATAATTACAGACAAATTTCTGACGTCAAAAATATTATAAAATGCAGCCTATGTGATTTTGTGTCATACAAAACCAAAAATCTTTTGTCCAGTTTCGAGCTTCAAGCTGATTTCCTCGAGGTTGATCCTTCCGAATGGAATGATAATAAAAATTATCAAAGTGCTTCTAGGTTCTTCAAGAACCTTTGTGTAGTCAATGATGTTGCTGAGCGCGGAGTAAAGTTTATGAAAGATTACAACAGAATTTTAACACGCGATAAGTCAGAGGCACAGCTCATTTTACAAGTTGTTGAGCTCTATAAACAAAATTAAAAATTAGTTAAATTCTAAAATCATTTTCATTTTTATGTATCTCTGTGATTTACTTTTAATGTCCTTATTTAAATAAGAGAAATAAATCTGAGCATTGAAAATATATTAAATAAAATAAAATTTGTTTTTTTTTTCTTAGTTTGTCTAAAAAATCTCTAAGAAATCTTGTACCAAGCTCATTTTCCACCCGATTGTTCCTATGGAAGCTATAGGATGTAGTAATCCGATATTGAATAAATTGGGTCGAAATGTATTTACCATAATAACACACAAAAATAGACACAAAAATGTGTGTCACACAACTAATTTTTCACCCGATTGTTCCTATAGAAGCTATAGGATATGGTAGTCCGATTTCGACCAAATTTGGTCAGATTGTAGGAGACAGTCCTAAGCATACAATCTGTGAGTTTGGTTCAGTTATCTCCAGAAACAAAAAAGTTCTTCTTACTAAAGGTGATTTTCACCCGATTGTTCCTATGGAAGCTATAGGATATGGTAGTCCGATTTAAATAAAACTTTGCCAAAATGTATATAGTAATAAATTATTAGCATGTAGTAAGTTTCGTAGAGATATCTTAAGAAACAAAAAAGTTTTCCATACAACAACTGATTTTTTTCATACAAATGGCTTGGGGTGACCTTTGACCCGTTTTCGGGTCCATCAAATGAAATCCGATCGGGCTCAAATTTTGCAGGTGTATTCTAGGGGTGAAAACGAATATTTTTCAGCCCGGCGCTCATTGATATCGCCAACTTGAAAAAACTCCATACAAGCCGCGGCCAGGC